>CM030361.1:26095782-26695782 GCA_017893485.1 Hemerocallis citrina | reverse complement strand
ACAACAAAATAAATAAACTAAACACAAAACTTTTTTATTAAAAAGATGGTAAATAAAGAAAACCCAAAAAGACAAATAGAAAACTAGAACCCCAATAATAGGGAAATAGAGGGTACGGTAGCTAAAGCACATATTTTATCTACACCATAAATGGGAATCCATTTGTTACAAAAGTTGTCACAAAACCATCATCTTGCAATTAAGTTGGTGACATGAAAATTTAGTTTTTTTCCCAAGATATAAACTACCATCGAACTAGATTATAACTAAATCAACAACATAATTAATGGTTATAGTAAAACAATAACCATTTATATACATAATAAAATGTTGTTTTTTTTGATGTATCGGATAGAGCCAAAAGGCTCCAGCTATCAAAAATATATTAATCAATAATGACAGTATACAAATAAATAATCGAGGGCTTTACAAGATGTAATACAATAAAATGTGAGCAATAAAAAAAAACAAACAAAGGCTATTGAGCCAAAAATACAGATAAAAGCGCTACAGCAAGTTCCCGCGCCGAAACAAGACAGAAAACACAACAACCCTCCCCCAACGAAGGCATCCTAATCCGCTAGCAGTCCAAAGAAACACTCTAGCAACACAACGGAGGCGATACGCAGCCGCAATGAAGGGAATCAGTAAGAAGGAAAGACTCCACTGAGCCGAAGTTGATGAAACGACGCAGAATCAGTTTTCCTCGCAAGAATGCGAGCACTCACACGAGTAGGCAAATTATAGGTGACTTTCTTTTATAACTCCGCTTGACGGGGGGAGGGTCATCCCTTGCCGAAGAGGGCGAAAAAATCGCAAAGACCGAAGCCGAGGCTCCGACTTTGATAGAACACGGCGGGGACACGCAACAACTGAAAGCGTCCGAAGTGACAGGAGGGGTGGACTTGGTCGAGACGTCCGAGAGAGGGAGATAAGGATCATCAGAACTCGGAGAAATCTTACGGGAGAGGGAGTGGAAGAGATGTTTAAAAGCTGTCAAAAGCTGTAAGAGTCCCGAGTGAACCCCTAAACGTTGATACCAAGAGAATAAGCATCCTGGGTGATGAAAAGAGAATGTAGCAAGATGGGGAGAAGAAACCTTAAAAACACACGGATAGTTATAATAAAAAGAAGAATCCATGGTGTCGACCATAGACCTGTCAGGACGCGCAGGGGAATCAGAGATAACGCAGTGCAAAACGTTCCCCCTCACAAATCGAGACCACTCAAGTGAAGAGGAAAAGGATTTAAACAAGTTAGACTTGTAATCCAGCTTCCAAAACAATGAAGGAGACAAATAGTTGGAACGGGTATGGCCCTTATAAGAAACCAACCAGGGGTTGGAACCCAGAGAAGAACGAGCTTTGCGATCCTTAACTAGAATAGCAAAATTAGGATAGGGAAGGGTAACAGAAAGTTCACCATAAGGGGATGAAGGAGTGGAGGCGATCGTCGTTGACGGCGAAACCGAAACTGAAGGGTCGAGGTTCTGGCCCGAGACAACGCTGCTCTTGCTAGCCACCCTCTCCTGAAAGTTCCTAGCCAAGCTAGCAAGATAATTGCGCTTTAAAAGGGGGTAGTTAAGAACGGAAAGAAGTTTGGCCGGAAGGAGATGACCTTTAGGAAAACCAAGAAGGATTTGAAGAGAAAAACATCTACTGCGAGAATGACCACACTTATCACAGAAAAAGCATCTAATTTTATTCTTGCACTCGCATTAAAAATGCCCGGGGAGAAGGCATCTGTAGCAAACCACAAGAGGATCGGCCTTACAAGAAGAAGGGGGGTTTGTGGAGGTAGCAGAACATAGAGAAAGATGGGAAATATCGGAACGAGGAGTAGGCAACTCCCTTTGCGAAACTATAACCGACTCCAAATTATTAGGCCTGGCATCAAGCTCGGCGAGAAGCATAGAATGAACCAACCCAACCTTGTCAACCATGATCACCTGCAGGTAAGGCAACTGTACCAAAAAAGAGGGGGGGTACAGTACAGTTCCAACTGCATCAAAGTAGAACCACCGATGAGGAAAACAGTGGAGAACGAGCGGGGGAAAATACTACCCACAATGGGGGTTAAAATCACCCTCCAAATAGAGAGAAAAGGATGGTGAAAAGAAACGATAAGGGAAGAAAAATAGAGATGACTGATCTTGAGAGAACTAAAGCTCAGTGCATCACAATATGCTGTTAACCAGCAACCGACGGAGCGGAGCCATCGGGGAAAGAGAAAAAAAGTAGTGAAAAACAGCACAAGTACCACAAACACAATCACAGCACCACAAAATCGATAACGAAATCACTAGAGAACCGAGAAGCTCTACCAAAGCCAAACAATACAAACCGCACCCTATAAAAGCGGAATACTCACAGTGATGATAAGGCGGATCCACCGGGAAATCACTCTCTGATCAAGGAAGGGGATGAGGGCTGCCGGAGAATGGAGACCACCGGGATGGAACTCGAAGCCGACCAAGAAAGGCCGCACCTTGCAGGAAATGGCGTCACCGAAGAAGGGCCGCTCAATAGGAAGAGACTTTGAAATGCTGAACAGAGCGACGATGCAACCAAGGATCCGACGGAGAGCTCGATCGAATCCAAGAGAGGGGAAGAACTGCTCGCCGAAACTGGGAGGGAAGAGGAAAGAGGGATATGGGTTTGTAGAGGAGGAGGAGCTCATAATAAAATATTGTTGATTTTGTCTTTTTTTAATTATATATTTTTATTTATCACAGTCGGTTGCACATCCAAATGAACATAGTAATAGGAGGGGTTAAGACTACAGTCCCAAATTCATGATTCATGATAATTCGGCAAGATTTAATATTCGGAATTCGGGAATTTTTTTTGGTAAATTGGGAAAAAACTTGGCAAAAAATCGTGAAGAAATAAATACAAAATTTAATGCATCTCAATACCTATCACCTAAGTAAATAAATATTTAAATCCGTAAATATGAAAAACAGTAACAAACTTAGTGATTAATTTGTTTAGTTCCCAAATTATTCGTGAATAATTCGCACGTTCGCGAATAATTCGGGAAGAGCGGGATTTAGACGGGAATTGGCGATTAAATCGCTAACTGATTTGGCAGACGAATTCTTCGTGAATTTGGCAAATTATTCGCGAACTTTGTTACTATGGTTAAGACAATGATATTTTTGACTTTCCACCTAAAAAGTAATTGTGTTGATGAAAGAGTTTGATGAAAGAGTTCCATTGTTAATGACAGAAGGTGAGTTGGTGTTTCCATTATTAATGAAAGAAGGTGAGTTGGTGTCGAACCCCTAAACTGGAGATGGTTTTGTGAAATTTACCATAGAAGAAGCAAAGATGAAAAAAATAAAGTGGAAAAGAAGTATTAGTCGGGGTATATAAACGCAAATCCGACAAAAACATTGGAGATTTTTCCTGGGTTTACCCACTTTTCGAAACTATTTCCGAAGATGACCCATTTTCTAAAATAATTTATAGGGTGGACCAGTCCTCATAGGCCGCAATTAGGAATTGCGACTTATTCTATCGTGAGGCCGCACTTCCCAACTGCTGTCTCTTCACAAATATGTTTTTTTGATGCGACAATTTTCAATTGCGAGTTTAGTTTATTTCATATTTGGGCTATAACGACTTCGAGACTCAGACAAAAATTTATAAGTCAGAATGTGTCAAAAATAGGTCGCAATTAGGAATTGCGGCCTAAATATAATAGAGGTCGCGGGGTCGCGGGTTGGGAATTGTGGCCCTTGTTATATATATATATATATATAATTTATTATTATTTTTTTAAGAGATGCCGCAGTTCCCAACTGCGATCACCATTACATTTAGGCCGCAACTGAGAACTGCAGCCTATATTTAACACATTTTTACTCGGAAATGTGTGTCTGAGTCTCGAAAACTCTCCAGCCCAAATATGAAATGAACTGAGACCGCAGTTGGAAACTGCAGTCTTGAAAAAACACATTTGTGAACAATTGAATAGGCCGCCTTTTTCCACTACGACATTAATTTAGAAAGTGGGTCATCATCAAAAAAAGTTTCAAAAAGTGGGTCAATTCCAGAAAAAAATTCAAAACCATTGGGGGTATTTGTGTACCATTAACCTTTACTAGTAATCTGCACGTGCGAAGCATGTTTTAATTACAATTTTTTTATATAGTAAATAATAAGACATAATCTGGCATCGAAATTGTGACCCCCTTTCAATCATCACATGCTTTTTACAAATTTCCCATAGTGGCAAAAACTTTTATTTGATATGAGTGACACCTTTGTAAATAATTATATCGTAAATAAATTTGTATTTTGAGAGTATTGCGGTAACTAACAATAGATGAGTAAATGAAATGATTAATATAACTCCAACTTAAAAATGAATGGTTGATATTAGATAATTGATTGTCTACAAATTACAAGTTGTCTTCAAATGAGAATCCCAATTCTTTTATTATAATATTAGAGATTTTTTTTGTTTGAAAAAAGGGGAAAAAAATTGTCAATACAAAAAATAAAAAATTTGAGTAAAAAATTTCTACTACTATAATAGGAGAATGCCTTAGTGTAATTTGTCCATCTACCAACCTGTGCAACGCACGTACATACCTATTGTAAATGAGATTTTAGATCAAATCAATTTTTTTACTTTTAAAAAACCTATATTTATTAAGACGTGCATCGCACGTGTAAACAACTATATTTATTAAGACGTGCATTGCATGTGTAAACCACTAGTACAAAGTTAATTATTAAAAAATATATGCAGGTATGCCTTTGGGCCCACTTGATGAACAAACACAAAAAGAATTGTGGCCTGAAAATTGGTATCAAGGCGAACTTCCAAAGATTTAGATCTCCCTCCCTTGGTTTTTTCCCGTAATAGGCCACTATTTGAAAATATTTGCGATCACGGGCCAATTTCGAAACTATTAGTGTTTGTGGGCTACTTTGTGCAATGTCAGTAACAACCGCTATTCTCATTAGTGACTTCTTCATTTTAAAAGCCGATAATGAGAATAGTGGCAAATGTTTTAAAATATTTGGAATTTTTTGTTTGTTGTTGCTATTCCTATTAGCGACCAAAGTATAAATGAAGTTGCTAATGAGATTAACGACCTTTAATAAGCTGTATTATAACACTTTGTAAAATTTATAGAGCTTTTGCTCTATGAAAAAAACAACAATCAATTTATTTTTGAAATTGATGTCGCTATTCGGAATATCGACCTTAATTGTACATAGGTCTCTATTGGGAATAGAGGCTTTTATTGTTGTACTAAAGTCGCTATTTTGAGTAGAGGTCTTAGTTGTGTGACTATTTTGTAAATTTTACAAAGAATAAGGAGATTGAGTTTTCTACTGAGGTCGTTATTGCGAATAATGACCGAAGTATACTAAGGTCTAAGGTTGCTATTCCCAATAGAGACATCAGTTTAAATTTTCTTTTTCTTCTTAAGAGAGCAAAAGCTCTCTAGAAATTGCTAAATGTCTCAATACATTCATTTGAGATCACTAATCCCCTTAGCGACCTCATATATACTAAGGTCGCTCGCGATAGTAAAAAAAAATCTAAATATTTTAAAACATAGACCGCTATTTTCATTAACGACTTTTACTAATCCCATTAGCGACCTCATATATACTAAGGTCGCTCGCGATAGTCAAAAAAAAATCTAAATATCCGCTATTTTCATTAACGACTTTCAAAATAAAAACGTCGCTAATAAAAATAGCGGTCGCTGATTGTTTCGAATCTGCCCATAATTGCAAATATTTTCAGAAAATTGCATATTACAACAAAAAAAATCCCCCCTCCTCCGTATTTCCTCCACACATTGTTCCGCATCCCTTATCCCTCCTCCCAACAACACTACACTGAAGAACCCCCCAAAACCAGAGATGGCCCCAGTTTCTCAACTTGGACCTCATACTCTTCTTCAATTTTACACAGCAGAAGAAGATGACGGCATCCCAAATCCCGCTTTCATCGCTCTCATCTCCTCACCTCGCCCTCCGCCCTCTCAAACCCAAACCCTTATTCAGTCCGTCGCGATCTCAGTCACGTGCCTTCCGCCCGCTCGCGCACGCTCGCCTCCGCCTCGTCAAACAGCGCAAGGTTTTGATTTTGCCTCTGAAAGCAGCTGATCAACAAGGTTGGGATGCATGCTTTTTAATTATTTGTTTAATTTCAAGAAATGTAGCCTAAAACAATAGCAACCACTGTTTGGTATTGTTGACCAAAACTCTGAAGTTATAGCTGCACAAAAGTTTTGACTCAATTACCTAAATATCCCGTACTTTTCAACATAACCTCTGTTTTATATATTACAGTCATTAGTTCCCTAAAAAACTTGGAGGATATTTGAGCAATTGAGTTGTAAGTTTTTGGAGCGAAATCGTTAAAGTACCGCTTGTACGCCGTACGCAAGCCGACCACTCCTTCTGTCTGAGATGTAGGCTGTGCAGATAGATTTTTTTATTTAGTTATTTATTTATCTATTTTTATTTTCTGAGTTTGCTATTTAATATTTGCGAAGATGGGTTGCTTTATACCATGTGTTTGGAGTTATTTATTTATCTAGAACCGTGACTCTCCAAAAGCAACTCCAAACACATGCAATTTGGTTAGGAATTTAGTTAAGTAATATTAATTAGTAAACTAAATTAATATGAGGGTACTCTAGAATAGCCCTAGAATTGCACTAAAGTAATATGACGGCACTCTAGAATTGCATAGGCTTAATTACGTTCACGTTTGTTTAATTCCAAAGAAAAAGGGGGCCACCGAGGTGGGGGACTACAGACCCATCAGTTTGATTAATTGCTCGGTCAAGATCATTACTACGGTTTTAGCTAATAGACTCAGAGAGGTTAGTGGGGACATTATTGACGATTACCAGGCAGGTTTCATTGTGGGAAGGGATATTTTTGAAGGGATCGCGCTGGTTCAGGAGGTTATACAAGACTGCAAACGACGTAAGAAAGCGGGATTCATGTTAAAACTGGACTTCGAAAAAGCCTACGATAAGGTCGAATGGAATTGCTTAATCGAAATCCTCAGAAGACGGGGCTTTGGAAAGAGATGGATCGGGTTGATCAACTCTTGGCTATCATCTGCCAAAACACAAATTCTGGTAAACGGGATTCCAGGGAAGGAGATCAAGTGCAAACGGGGCCTTAGACAGGGGGACCCTCTATCGCCATTACTCTTTACACTAGTGGCTGACAACCTACACCGTATGCTACAATCCTATAAAGAAAAGAGCCTCATTAATTGGTTGGGTATGAGAAAGGAAATTTCTGCAGTTACAAATATCCAGTATGCGGATGACACACTCATCTTCGGGGAATGTGACTGCACCCAGGCAACTCTTTTGAAATGGGGTCTTTATCTTTTCGAAGAGTGGTGGGGGCTTAAAGTTAACTTTCACAAAAGCTCCGTCACTTTCGTGGGAGATACGAGGGCAGGCGAACTTGCGTTAGCAGACATCCTCAACTGTCCAATCCAGAAATTGCCTATTCAATATCTCAGATTGCCAATTGGCACCGGTAACATCAAAAGAGTGGCGTGAAACCAAATCATTGACAAAATTGGGAGTAAACTAGAGGGTTGGAAGGGTAAAATGCTTTCATTAGCAGGGCAACTTGTTCTGATTAACTCAGTGATAAGTTCGATCCCGCTATACTATTTGTCATTCTACGAGATCCCGGTTTGGGCAGTCAGGAAGATAGATAGGCTCGGGCGTCGATTTCTTTTACAAGGTTCGGGCAACGACAGCAAAGGCTACTCTCTCATCAAATGGGGAGTAGTTTGCAGAAGGAAAGAGTTTGGAGGATTGGGGGTTATCAACCTTCGACAAATGAACCAGGCATTGCTTTGTTAATGGTGGTGGAAACTTAAAACCAAGAAGAAAGCTAAGTGGTTTTCCTTGATTAATGGGAGTTACATCAAGAAGAGATGTTTGCACAGGAAACCGAAGAATATAGCTTCCATGTCAGGGTTCTGGAGGGGAGTCACGAGAAACAGAGATATCTTCTTAGCAGGAGTATCATTCTCTATAGGCAATGGGGCAACTATATGCTTCTGGAAAGACAAATGGTGTGGTCCATTCACACTAAAAAGAAGATTTCCGGAACTATACAAATCGGCTACTGACAAGAATGACTGGGTCTCAAGGCAGTGGAGGAACGATAGATGGAAGCCAAGAATCTCGGGGAGACTAAATTCGAAGGCTAGAAGACAGAAGCAGGAACTAATCTTATTCCTTCAGGATTGGAAGCCCAATACCGAGGACCAAAATGACAGGACTCACTGGGCGGGAGGGGATGAAGGAGTATACTCGGTTAGTTCCACTTACAAATGGCTCAATGTTGGGGGTTTCGGACGCATGATTTTATTTGGAGAACTAAAGTCCCTCCAAAAATTAGGACGTTTAACTGGCTGGTTAGTCGCAACGCAATCCTCACTAGGGACAACCTGGTCAAATGGAAGAGGCAGGGTTCGACAATTTGCGTTATGTGTCAGCTTGACGATGAAACGGTGGACCACCTCTTCCTGCATTGCATATTTACGAGACCAATATGGAGGGACCTGTTAGACAGGTTCCGAATCAACGGTCCGTCTCCAGAAACAGTGGCCGATGCATGGGGGGCTTGGAGGAATGCTAATTTACAACATCAACTTAGGGACATATGGGGGATTGGGGTAGCAACTATTTGTTGGGGGATATGGTTAGAAAAAAATAATAGGATTTTCAGACCTAATCACAATCACATCATGCATCAGCATCTGTTATTCAGAATTATTGCTAATATCAAATTTTGGTCTCAAACATCAGGTGCAGACTCGACAAAGAAAGTCAAGGAGATATTCGCAGACATCAGTGACTCTAACGAAGCGGCTGAATTAGAGGAAAGGGAAGGGACACAGGGAGGGGAGTGATCGATAGGCGGCTCTCAGTTCCCGTGGTTGTGCTGGCTAGTTCGCAATTACACAACTTTTTGATATCATCTGTAATTATTTCATTTTTTGGGTAGAGGGGCTATCCTGTATGGGATGTGTTCTCTTTTTTGTCAGGTAATGAGTATCAGAACCCACCTGTGGGGATTCATGAACATCATTACCTTTTGCTTGGTTGTATGTTTGATTAAAAGCTTTTTAATGAAATGCGGGGGGCTATACCCACCGTTTACAATCAAAAAAAATATTAATTAGTAAAACTGCATTTAAGTATTGACTTTTTATTCGATGACTTGCTTCATGTGAATTTTTTCCATGTGAATGATGGGATGACAAGCAGAATACTACACCATCCCATAGTTCAGGGCCGACCCTAAGTTCCTGGGAGCCCAAGGCAAAAGGCTCAAATAATTATTTGGGGCCCCTAATTACAATATAATTATTTTTCGTGCAAAATACATGCCTATATTTACAAGGGAATACAAATTTGGGGCTCTTAAAATTGCAAAAAATTCGGGGGCCTTAGGCGATCGCCTCACCCGCTTCAGGATGGGGGCCAGCCCTGTCATAGTTGCATTGATTTTGTTAAAGTCTCAATGCATGAGTAACAATTGTTAGTGGCTAATTTCATATATGTCTTGTTGGATTTATCCTTCCTTTATCCTTTACATGTTTGTAAAACGAAACATAGCTCTAAAACTTCGAAGCTGTAGAAGGGTCGGGAGAAATTGCACCTGTATTTTATTTTAAAAAAATCCGCTTTTAAATTGCATAGTCGGTGATATTCAAACTTGGGTTGCTCTGATACCATGTGAAAGCCCCTGCCACTAAGCTAAAACTTCGAAGTTATAGAAGGGTTGAGAGAAATTACACTTGGATTCTAACATCATCTATACATGATGCACATTTTTTGTTGTTGAAAATAACGGTGACCAAAGTCACTGGTTCCATTAATAATCATTAACGAACCACTCCGTACAAAATATTACACATATAGATCCAAGAATCTAAAATATCAAACAACAACCAAGAAGGAAATACACGATACTAGTACTAGAACAAAGCAGGAAATCCACTGGCTGGTGCCATAAAGACCACACCACCCACAGTGAGTCCAAAAGGCCGAATACACCGAACAAAACTTTGTCCCGATAGTTCGGCGCCAACTGATATCATTGTGAGCTCTACTCCTCAGCATCTGTATGGAGCCTCTTCCTGACCCTCAGGTGTCCTCCCAAAAATTAATCAACTTCACAATTTTACCAAATAGAACAGAAAATCTAGAAACAATATTACGGAAACATGCATCATTTCTATTAAGCCACAAAATCTAAATAATAGCAGCCGCCGTAATATCCCATATCCCCTATTAACTTTTCTAATGTGAGTTTCCCTCCATCTACCCCAGATATCCTTAATAATGGTTGGACTGTCGACAAAACCAATCCAACCCCATAACTTCCCATAACAATCTAGCCTTAGGGCATCGAATGAAAATGTGGTCAACGTCTTCCTCCTTCATTACATCTGAGACACCCTACATCGATAGGGATATTTCGTCTCCTAAGGTTAACTTTTGAAAGAATTGCATTTTCCATCACAAGCCACAAAAATTCTTTGACTTTAACTGGGCAGTTGGTCTTCCAAATGATACTAGCTTCACGGTTTCTCAGCCCTCCGTCATTCAAGAAATTATACGTTGAGCTAACCGTATAAGTCCGGCTTTGATTAAGTGTCCATTCCCTAACATTTCTATCATCATCGGAGAATTGCATCCCGTCCAAGACTGTCAGTTTAAGTCTTTGAAGCTAATCTTGTTCCAAAGGTGAGAGGTTCTCGACGAAGTTAATGAAAAATCTATCTCCTTCACAAACATCCGCGACGAGATCATTAACCTTCATAGTTTTTGCCGCCAGATTTGGGAATCGTGCGCTGAGAGAAAAATCCCCACACCACTTGTCTAACCAGAATCTAGTATCTTTGCCATTCCCAATTTTAGACCTGGTGTTGGCATGGAATAACTCTCCCACCTTAGCTATTCCCTTCCACAGAAAAGATGACTTTCCACGCTTGCTCCTATTTCCAAATATGAATTTTTTCTGTCTCCTATGCAATTGAAATGAGTTTCCCCACCAAGATTTCCTTCGCGTGTTCATCTTCCACCACCATTTAGCGAGTAGGGCCTTATTCATGTCACTGAGATTTGTGATACCCATACCCCCAAATTCTTTCTCCTTGCACTCTTTCCCATTTAACCAGATGAAACCCCTTTCCTAATTCATTTGAGCCATTCCACAGGAAATGCCTTCTACATTTGTCAATGCTCTTAATAACCCACTTTGGAAATCATAGATAGACATCCAGTACGTAGGCAAACTACTGAGGACCGAATTGATCAAAGTGATTCCCCCCAATGAATGTAATTTTCCTTTCCACCCTACCAGCTTCTTTTCTATTTTTTGTACCAGTGGTAGCCAATCCTCTTTTAGAAGCCTCCCCGGTCTTATAGGTGTACCAAGGTAGGTAATTGGGAATTTGCTTTTTACACATTCCATCGTTGTAGCAATCAAGTCAATTTCATTCTCGAACTCGCTGTTGAGGCTGATGACCCTACATTTCTGTAAGTTAACCTTTAATCTGGACCATGCTTCAAAACATCTAAGAAGCACTCTGATCGCTAAGATCTCCTCCACCTTAGACACTCCAAACAACAAAGTATCATTAGCGTATTGTAAAATTGACAGGGGTTCTTGGATTCCTCTAATGTTAACTCCGCGAAGGATTTCCGCCTCTCTGCCTTTCCTTGCCATTTCTGCCAGTCCATCTGTAATAATCGTGAAGAGGAGCGGTGATAATGGGTCACCCTACCGTAGACCCCGACAACACCTAATATCTCTTCTATTTTCTCCATTGATTTGGATGAATGATTTTCCATTTCTGACACACATCTTCATCCAAGTTCTCTATTTTGCTCCAAACCCTTTTAGTTTCAAAACTTCATCTACACATTCCCACTCAACTATATCATAAGCCTTTTCAAAGTCTAATTTAATCAAGAAGCTGTCCACTTTGTCATTTTCTCCTCTGAAGACCAATTCATGTGCTAAAGCAATACCATCAAGAATGTCTCTGCCTTTAAAAGAAGCGCACTGGGAATCGTCTATGATGTCGTTCAGATGTGGCAAAAGTCTACTAGCCATGACTTTGGTGATAATTTTGAAGGAGCCGTTTAATAGGATGATGGGTCTGAAATCAGAGGCTGTAATCACCTCCATCTTTTTCAGAATAAGCACCACATTAGCGTAGTTCAGTCTGTCCACTTGAGCTATTCCTTGATGCAATTCATGAAATATGTCCAGGAGATCAGCTTTCGCGATATCCCAGTACAGGTTGTGGAAGAAGATGGTAAGCCATCGAGCCCCGGAGCTTTATCTTGGCCCAAACTCTTGATTGCCCTCAAAACCTCCTCTGAAAACGATGACTCTATTCCGACTACCATCTATTCTCGAGTCTACCCACATATCATGATAGAGAGCCAGACGTCTACTTCTGTTCTTTCCTAACAAATCTCTGATTCTCGAGTCTATCTCTTGTCTTATCGCCACCTTGTTTTTTGTCCGTGTCTCCCCCACCATTAAACCCTCAATATGGTTATTTCTCCTTTTTTCACTAGCCACCTTGTGAAAGAAGGCAGTGTTAGAGTCTCCCTCATGAAGCCATTGAATCCTAGACCTTTGCTTCCAACAACTTTCTTCCATATTTCCAATTCTATGAAGCTCCTTTCTTATGCTAGCTAATTCATCTACTTCTTGGATCTCGAGATACCTAGTCTCCTCTAACATCTCTAGTTCTTGTGCTCTCTTTCCGAAATCTTCTTTCTTCCTGTTTAACTCCCCAAATTCTTTCTTTGCCCACAAGGTGAGGTGTTTGCGCAGTTGTTTCGTCTTAACGTTCCACTTAGAAACCGCGTTAGATGAAACCACATGAATCGCCCAAGACTTCTTAATGCTATTCCTAATGTTCCCCGATGTCGTCCAAACCTTTTCAAATCTAAACCACTGAGGGATCCTTCGTCTAATTGAACCGCAATCTAGCAGTAAGGGTGTGTGATCAGATGTGTGTCTAGGGATAGTCCTCACACTTGCCAAAGGAAAATGTTGTTCCCAATCGGTAGAAACAAGAATGCGATCTAAGTTGGCAAGTACTGGATCAGCTTGCATATTCGACCACGTGAATCTTCGGTTCGAAGTTGAAATCTCCTCTAGTTCCAGAACATTAATAACGTAGTTAAAATCTTGTCTATCTCTATCACTAGCACCCCTACCTCTATGTTCGTGAATAAATCTAGTAATATTAAAATCTCCTCCTAACACCCAAGGCCCCTCCCATCTACTACGAATAGTAATGAGTTCAGTCCAAAATACTCCCCTCAGTCGTGATAAATAGGGGCCATAGACCGAGGATATCATATGTTCTTAACCATCGGCTTTACGTTTTAATCTAATAGTGACTGAGTACACACCGATGAACTCATCTACAATGTCAAAGTGATTGGTGTCAAAGCCTAGCTCAATTCCTCCCGACAAACCTCTAGCCGACAGAAAGCGCCACTTGAAGTCATTAAATGATCTAAAACCCAAAACGTTCCTAGAATGAGGCTCCACTATTCTAGTTTCTTGAAATGCACATATTGTAGGATGGTATTTAGCAATAGTGTTATTAATGAGTCTACACTTAACACTAGACCTCATCCCTCTAACATTCCAGAAGATGTAATGCATGACAACCTTAAACGACATCTAAAACCTCAATTCTAATCCTGAATTATAGACATAGTCTATACTCATCTCCCCTTAAGTTGCTGACATTACGTAAGTGATCCTCTCTACTGGTACCCATAGACAATCCAAACTTCTCAGCATAGTAAAGTAACACATTATCAGAAATGAAATTCAAAATAAATGCATTACCATGACACATACCTCCATATGCTGAAGCTGGAACTTTTGCTTTAGCAGCTGATCTGATTAAATCTTCCTCTCTTGGTCCGTTCGTCCCCCATCTATATATCTGTCTTTTGCTTCTCCGGGTTCGTTCTTCTTGTTCTAACTCTGCTCCTTTTTCCTTGTGATACCCAACCAGCTCTTGTACACTTCTCGCAAAGTTAGCTTCCTCACTGTCTGAATCTTCTAGAATCTTTTCTACTTCATCTAGGGCCCCTATTCTTACATCATCTCTTCCCTCTTCTAGCGCCTCGTCCACATTTTTCCCTATCTGTTCATGAACCTCAAGTCCCGTATTTTCTTCCTTTTCCTCAATTCCCCAATCCTGTACATTGACATCTCCTAAGTGCGGCTTGCTATGGCCTGCGTTGCAGTCTTTATTCCCCAATTCCCAGTCAATTCCACTCTGGGATGGTCCAACAAATCCCACGTTTTCTGTAATAGCACGAACTGTCGTTTCAGTCGCCCTACGAAACTCTTCTTTGGTCATCTTGATGCTATTTGCCCCGTCCATATCGAGCATGGGGCCCACCTTTCTAGCATCGCTCCCATGCTGCTCCCTACAACGGTCCATGCTGATTGTACCTGTCTTCGTCTCCAACCCACGTGTTCCTGACTTCCGTAACGTCTCAACAGCCCCTACCCTGCAATCTATCTCTTCCCCGAAATCCTTCGTCAGAACGAGTGGTTCGACATTGCTTAATTTCGCCAAATCCCCTGTTTCACATCGATCCCCTGTTTGCCGTATTGTAAGGACCAGATTCAACGGTCCCTTTTCCTTGCCTTTAGAGCCTGCGTTAATCGACGATGGATGGACGGGATCTGTTGGTGCTACGACAGACAGATGGATTGTGTATTCTACCTCCCGCTCCTTCATCTTCGACCGTCCATCTGAAGTCGACCTAGAATACTCCGGCGATCCCCTAAAAGATACCTGTTTCTTCCTTTCAACGATCACCTTGACTTCATGACATTGATCTTTATACAGAACTTGGATGATGGATGGAATTAATACCTGATTCTCAATACCTATTTGAATTCTAGCATATTCCCGTCTCGATTGCAGATTGGTATTCTGATCAATGGCAACGAGATGTCCAATGCTACTGACCAGATTGTGGAATCCCTCACTAACCCAACACTGGATCGGTAGGTTGAAAAGTCTAATCCAAACCGACGGTAACTGGTTCACCTTTAGAGTGCCAAATCCTCTCGTCCACCTACTGAAGGTGACGTAGAAGTCATCCCCCTCGATCCCCCAACTGTAGGACCTCTTTAAGTCGATCTTCGTTGTTACAATGAACCATCATAACGTCTTGCTTGATCTTCTGAATCATCCACTCCCACTTCGGAACATGGCTTGTGTTGACGAACAGCAGCTCGGAAATAGCTGTAATAGTTGGGTTCCCCGAATGAATTTTGATCATCACACACTTCTCAGAGCGTCTCTCAATCTCTTCCATCATCGGAGTAGGGGTAATGAAGGCCTTAATGATCCGACTTCCCCCATCATTGCTTTCCTCCGAAGCTGTGACCACCCTCGCAGAAGCTTCCTCCTTCACCATCGCCACCGAGTTTTGTTGCTGCATCTGAGCACTGCCAAGATTCTTGGCGTAAGGGCAGGCTTTTGAGATATGGCCCCTTTTCTTACAAACATAACAAAACCACTCGTTGACACAATCATGGATAGTGTGACCCCGTTCAGCACATTTATGGCATTGAGGTAGTTTTGCCGACCTCGTAGGCTCCTTCGACGAGGAAGAGCTCAACTTCTCTGCTCTTCGCTTGGCCTTTTTCACTCTCTTCGGTTTGTAAAGGACTCATTCACCTTCTTCATCTTCTTTCTTCTTCATACAACCTAGCTCCGACACCTCCCAAGTTCTACACTCCCCTACTCTTCGAGTATTCATCTCAGTCCTCCCTCTGACCTCCTCAACGAAAGACCTGTTGAAGACCTTCGGCCCTCTATGAGAACCTCTCTCCCCCTCCGTCTTTTTGGGACAAGCCTGCTTCTGCACCCCAGGGCTTCTATCCCCGCGGTAAGGAGAAAATTTCTTGGACCCCCCTCTATGGCCAGGTCTATACCCCCTCGCTGCAACTCTACCTCTTCCAATGGGTGAGCCTGAAGAGTCTCCCCTGAGATCCTCTCGACGGATAACTTCATCATCTCTTCTCCTCTTGGGCATTACTCGTTGACGATCGAAACCCGCTGCTTTCCTATGGAAGTCTGACCTTTGCATCTTTCTTTTAGTTCTTCACTGAACTCTCTAGAAAGGGGTGGCCAAACTGTTCTTCCTGTTTCCTATGTAGTCTTTATGAATATTGTTTATGATTAGTTGTCATATCAATTCTTCAAGTAAAAGAGCCGAATATTGTGGTTGCTTATTGCCGTTCATAATGGTATATAGTCTAACTATCCTTGATAATGTTAAAATGTATTTAGCAGGTCAGGTTCAGGAAGATGAAGTTATTGACAGCAATATTATGCCATATTGTAGCATTGACAAGAAACAAAAGAAGACTATAGGAGAACTTGAACAGGAATTTCTACAAGCATTGCAGGTTTAAGTGTCTATTTTCAGCAACTTATGAATCAATTCTCTACCCCTATACTCTAATTCTTAATGATGCCCATTCTCTATTTTCATGCAGTCATTCTATTATAATAAGGAACCGATCATGTCAAATGAAGAATTTGACAATTTAAAGGAAGAACTAATGTGGGAAGGAAGCAGTGTGGTTATGCTAAGTACGCCCTACCTTCTTTCTAAGTGATACTGGAAGTTTGTGCAAGATTATGAAGTTCATATTTTTTATGTTTTATAATCAGGTGCTGACGAACAGAAGTTTTTGGAAGCATCAATGGCCTATGTCTCTGGAAAACAAATTATGACAGATGAAGAATTTGACCAGCTGAAGTTGAACCTTAGGGTATGCTCTCTATTAAATTTATGCTTTTCTGTAGAGGGGATATAGAACTAAATATGTTTTACAATGATCGCTGTGTTGTTTCTTACCTTTTCACCGACAAGTGAATTTCATCATGTAACTTCATTGTCATAAAAGAACCCTTTGTTATTAGTTATTGTAGACAAATGTTGTATATTTATTTTAGATTTAGCTAATATTCATTAGCTTTGCCATACTTTATTTGTTTATGAAGATTGTTTTAATTTTAAAATTATTTCTTGTTGATTTTACACACTAGAAAGAAGGCAGTAGCATTGTGCAGGGAGGACCACGCTGCAGTCTTCGTAGCAGAAAGGTGCTGTACTACTCCATTGAATCCGTTTCCGACTAATATTTTTGTAATCAGGGATCATGTCTATATTTTGGATTATAGTGCTTGATTGATATTCACGAAGAATCTTGTCTAGTATACCATACCTGCTTTTATGATGCCTTGATTGACTATTAAGTTCATTTCATTGAGTGAATCCTTCTGCTATATATAGTTAAAAAATATGACATGACGGGTTTATTATGCAACCAGGTCTATATTCATGGCTTTATACCTCTATTTCATTTTGAATTGTTCGTGGAATTCTTAAGTTAGATGCTGACATAATATTTCTGCAACTAAGTACTTAGTATGGGAACAGGACTATTGCACAGAGTTAACAATATGTATACTATTTAGAGAAAAACTTGAAACTCTCTAAAGAAAATGCTACATATTTTTATCCTGGGATATCTACATTGAAATATATACTTTATTAGTTTCTATGACTAGTCTCATTTACATATCCAATATCGATAAGCCTTGTGTATCTGCATATACCACAAACACTACTAGCAGAAAGTCATTAGTATTACAGGCACTTGTCTATGCAAGCTGTGGCCATCATTTACATGAGGCTAGTTGGTTGCCAATTGTGATTATCCGCTTATGCTTGGTTCACTCTTTATTATGACACAATGATTGAGAAAAGACTAAACTTCCTCTTTACTGCACCATCTCATGTCCTGAATATTGTTGCAGTTGTCAGTTGACAAAAGAAGTGGCTACTCAGCTAGCTCAAACAACTTTATCTCTTTGTAGTTGCAAGAGAGAAAATAACTAATCAATGACTGGAACCACCCCATTCCCCTCCTGCCTCACTGCGCTACTCATTCTTGTGAAGTTAACTCTAATAGTTTAGCAATTAACACCTCGTTCAAAATCAAACTTTACTAATTAATGTCTTGACAGCTAAAAAACTCTAATTTGATCAGCAATTTGTCCTTGTCACTTATACAAGAAGATGTGATTACAGTTGAATGATGTTGCATAAAGGTTATGGACATTGATGCCTGCTCATTCGTTCGACTTGAACCTCTAAAATATCTTCTTGAATGGTTAGCTTCAGGTTATTAATTTTAAATTTTAATTTGGAAAAAAAATACAGCTGAAGTGTCTAAAGTAGCATAGGATATAATTCACCAGGTGAATCTTCCACAAGTTCATGAAAAGTTGGAAAAGACAGACTTTAAAATATAATTGGTGGCTTACACTTCACGACGGACATTTAATTTTTACCATTAAATCAAGCTCTATAAAACTATGCTTATGTTTTTACGAAATTTAAGTTTTGTGGGTGCTAAAACATAGTGTTTAAGTTTAACAGGTGCATGCATGTGTTAGACAATTCAACCTCAACCTGATTCAACTAGGTTGTCTTTGGTTGAAGAACAAAAAGGAAGGAATAGATCCAATAATTCAATTGCAGTTGATCAGTGGTAGTCGTGATGATCATCATCTAAGCCTTTCCCATGACAATGATGCCTGGTATTGGTACAAGTTCCATGAAGATTTGGCAAAATTTTACGACAGTGTCAACCTAACTCAACTCTCTTACTGGAATTACAATCGTAATTCATTCTCTTTTCCATTTTTTGTTTTGATTTTTATTGAGAGACCACCTAACATTGACATATACAAATAATATAGTCGACAAAATTACTGGACAAGTTCTACTTCGGACGTTGTTACAAGGCAGTCATGAGATGGGAGATAATTGTACTTTTATACTGCCTTTGCTTTTTAATCAAACAGACATAAGATAGTATGTCTACTAATCCTATTCTTGAGTCGGCAACGAAGTGCTAAATGGGTGTGGTGATTGATGGCAGCTGAGCTGCCTGCCCACTGCTTGATAAATGTCATTTCCATGCTTGGATGTGGAGGCACATGTGATGTGAGTGTGATCAGGGAGACATATTTAAGCTCAGTAGAACAGCTAGCTGAAAATGCAGCTTCAACCAGTTGTAATCATGGAGTGGCTAGAGTCTTCATTTTGGTAGTGGGGAAAGAGTTGTAGTGTCTTCTTTTGTTCCAGCATACATTCATTAGCCAAACTTTACAAAATGATAACACAGCCAAGCAATGGCCTGCAACATTAGATCTTTATGGTATGCCTGTCTAACAGAAGAAAAAAAATGCATTCTTCGAGATCCTCACGATGCGGTATGAAAATGAAGACTAGAATCATATGTGGTTCGATACATGATTCAATATTGGACCGGTCCTTGAATGGTGAAAAATGATGTGGTGGCCAAGATATGGACCGCTAAGGAAAGAATGCCTCTCATCAATTTGGTCCATTATGGTTTCTTTATGTTTTTGTATGACATTGCCACAATGATGGTAGAATTTTTTTTGCTAGGATATAAATATAAATTCCTCCATTTCACTACAACTTCAAAGTTTTGGAGTAATTTAAGGGTCATACCGAAGCTACCTGGGTTCAATTCCCACTAGGCGCATGTCTTATGCTAATTTATATGAATAAATAAAATAAATTAATAATAAAAAACCCGCGGTCAACATGCCAGGTTTTGGCTTCAGAAAAGGGCTGCCAGTCCACCTGTGGGGACATGTTAGAATATATGTATAAATCCCTCATTCCCTCAGCCTGTGTAGTGGCAAGGTCATTTCAATGATTACACTTGTATTTGTCACCTCCATGTTAATTATAAATATATCAATAACTATTGTGAACTAAAAAGTGGAATGTGAAGTCAATTATCTCGTGTTTTAAGGTACTTGCCCATCGTTAACTATTATTCTTTAGTTTTAAGGTAAGTCCATTGTGTTGCATGCAATTCCTCTGTGCAGGTCCATAGAGTTGGGGTGTTATCACCTTTAATCTTTTGATTATTATATTTTTGAGCTTCTCTCACCTTTTCAACTCAGAGAAGTAAAACAACGATTTATAATATATCTAAACAACACCAGGATGTAAGCATCTTTCAAATGATGGATTTTTTCTCCTTTCCTTTATTCAGTGAGTAATATGCTTAGCTAAGTTTTGATTCGATTGAAATGAATAAGACCTAATTATGCATAATTGACATCTTGCAACATTACACCTGCTCACCAAATATAATATTCCACTATCATGGTACATATATATGATTGGATATACAAACATCTTAGAAGATGTTCACTATAAAAAAATGTGACTATCTACTGCTGCTCATGTTCCATCTGTCTTCCCTGCAGGTCTACAGTGACTTAAGTGTCGACTATTTCAAGATGTTCCTATTGAATGTTCCAGCAGCTGTTATTGCTCTGACTTTGTAAGTGACATATGTACAACGTGTATTTTTTCTTTTCTGGTTGGGTGGAGGGGATGAGATTATTAGTTATGTTAGATTATTGAAGCAAACTCCAACTTGGTATATTGGTGAAAGACTACTCAAGTGAGGTGCAAGTTTGAAATCCACTAGGTTTGGGCTGGTTACAGGCATATGATCCTTATGGCTTATGATTAAATAACAAAATAATAACAAGTAGAATTATCTTCTTAAATAAACTAGAATCTGTTAAACCTTGGATCAAATTCTACTCTTATGTTGAAAATTATTGTTTGTACCTTACACTAATACTAAAATGTTTTATCCTCTATAATGAGAATCAACCTATAACACTGCATTGCAAAGTTTAAATACTAGAATCTGAAACACGTTGATGCTGGAAAGGCTTGAAAAGGGGATGTTAACAGTGGGATCTGGCAATCCAGTCTGTACGATGCTTGGATTGTCATTTAGTTCTGATGACTGGAAATTGCATGGCTATTTTTATATCTTACTTGGTTCCAAATTTAATTTGTGATCTTCAGAGAAAAAGAACCCTCCCAAGTGTACATATTATGCTAAAGTCCTTTGGAAACCAACTTTAGTAACATTCTGAACCACAAAAGTGAAGCTGGAAAGATTCTTTCACAACATGAATTGCAGTAGGAGGTTCTGACAAGGTTTACATAAGGAACTAAGCCAAATGGAAATCACATTACCCTGTCAAAAGTTTAATGAAAACGTGACCTGTCCAAAGTTTTTATGGTTGTCTGCTGGAAGGCCAAAGTATCTTCTCAGTCATATCTTGAATATATAATTCTGATGTTTAGTACTTACCTATCTAAGAATACCCTCACTTACACTATACTTTCTGCTACCAGATTTTTCTTCCTAGATGATCTGACTGGCTTTGAAATCACATACCTTTTGGAGGTGAGTGTTACTCCTTTCCTTTAAAGCCATCATTGAGAGTAATAAAGTTTTATCATATTTTATTTTTCCTGCAAATAGTTTGCTTATAGTTAGCATTGTCAGAGAAGTATGCACATTGTATTTGAGCCCCTTTTGCTTAAATACTTTGGTCTTTAGGGATGGTTGATTGGCACTGTATCAATTTTTCCCGTCCCTTTAGTTAGGCCATTTTATCTGGTTCTAATCATGTGATCCTTTATACCATTGTTAAATCCTACAGTCAAGTTTATCTAGGAATTTTTTTGCTTCATTGGAGCCAAACTTAGTACACTGTCAGGGGCTTAATGGCATCTACAGTACAAAAAAGTGTTCATATCTTTATAAGCAGTTTCAGTGATATAGGTTGTAAGTTTGAAACTTATGTGGCGTCCATCTACCTCTACATTGAATAATATATGCAGGTATAATTCTAGGATCAGCTAGGCATCACTAAAGATTTCAGTCTGTACCAAGTGATTTGGGACAGTTAACGCGAATTACGGTAACATAACTGTGAACAGACCAGCCTGCTGTCACTCATTTCATTTTCTCTTAATTTTTCTCTCATAGTTTGAATTATCTCATTCATCATGTTCTCATCCTTCTGATTATAAATTTGTATAATTATATGCTCTCAAAAATCTAAAAACTAATAAAGGCATCATTTATATGATCACTAATGGGCTCGGTCAGCTGTTGCTTTATTTCTCCAAAGTGATTACATTTCATTTATTCCAAAAAAGCATCCCTTGTTCTTCTATTACAGAAATTCTTCCTGGTAGTTTCATGTTGTGCTGTCTCTTGTTAGAAATGCATTTGGATTTCTTTCAGATAACCTCTCTGTCTCTCTCTCTTTCTGTTGTTTGTTTGTTTGTACAGTTTTGTTAGCTTGGGTATTTTCCACCCATATTTTAGCTTTATCACTTTCAGGTTTTGATATAGTTTTGTGCCTGATTGTAAATTGTACAGTGGGATCTAAGTTCAGATATACTGAAATTTACTCTATACTTGTTGCATAATGATCTGATGGTGTCATCATCCATACTTATTTCATATTTATAATGCAGTTGCCGGAGCCTTTCAGTTTCATCTTCACATGGTTTGCTGCATTGCCTCTCATATTTTGGTTGTCCCAGGCATTCACTAATGCCATCCTCAAAGACTTTTTAATCTTAAAGGTGCGATCTCAATCAGGATTATGGTTAATAATTTTGGTATGTGTACTAATGACAATCTGACGGTTATATTTGATACCTAGGGTCCTTGCCCAAACTGTGGTACGGAAAATGTCTCCTTCTTTGGGACTATATTGACAGTGCCAAGTGGGGGTTCTCAGAATACTATTAAATGCTCTACGTAAGATCCTATGTGCTCATAATCACTGCAGTCAATTAACCTTGATATCTGGATTTAGATTATATTGACCATGCAATTTTTTTTGCAGTTGCGAGACTCCATTAGTATATGACTCAGGATCACGCTTAATTACGCTCCCAGAAGCTTGATGAATGATCGATGTATCAATCTTCAAGGTGCATATTTCAGCTCTTAATCTCTTAGCTTTCTCTCTTTTTTTTTTCTTCTTTAAAAGGTCACAAGGCTTACAGCTCAGTAACTGAAAATGGTAGTAGTAAGGTCAAGCGAAACTAAAAATTCTTGATTCAGTTGCCAGGCACGTTTGGAAGGGTTGAGTGAACATCCTTTGCAAACTGTTGGGGTTGAATCCCTGCACTGTTCCTGTTTCCCTTGTCAAAAGGTCGAAATACATAGTTCGGTGACCCCCCTTTCTCTCCCCCACCCTTTTCTCGTCCTAAATTGGAAGACATATTTGTAGTCGTACATCTACTTCAAAATGAAAAAGTGGCCCTATCTCAGATTAGTATATTTGGTTGGATTTTCACCAGAGGTTATCCAAATAAATATATCTCGAGGACAACTTTAGGTTTCTTACTCTATCCAGACAAATACTTGGTGAGATACAATCATACAATTCTTAAAGTTCATAAAGAAATTGACCTGGCTAGGTGTGGAACTCTAGACATATATAATAAATTTCTTGTTACCTAAAACATTATCTGGTCTAGTAAGTAGGAAAGTTCGTCTAGACACCTGGCTAGGTGTGGAACTCTAGACAAAGTTCGTCTTCTTTTGTTTATTTCCTATTGCTATCAAGCTTTAATAGTAAAATTCTGGTTAAGTTTTATGATTTTCGTGAACTATGTTTGAAGTTTGATGAAGGATCATTTTTTTTCGGGGGGATTAAATGAAAGATAATGTTTTTTTTGAATAAAAAAAGGTGACCATGTCACCACTTCATTAATGATAATTAACGGAACACGGTAGGACTAGATACAGTATAATACGTGAACGACGTTCACCCACCTCCAAACCTCAGTAAAAAAGAAAAGGTACAACTGATAGGACACACCAAATAGTATAATACTCAAATGTAGAGAAAATACATAAGCAGTAAGATACAAGTAAAGCCATCAGGAGCTCTCCTGCACTGCCGCAACCGAGCCACATCCGAACAGGTGCTCCCAAACTCATCACACTCCTTCCTGCGGACTACTCCTCCATGTGCAACCTCTTTTTCGACTATGCTTGCCTTGCCCAAGAATGAATAACCAAGAGTGAATAACGGCAAAGATCTTATGCATCAAGATAGAAAATTTACTAATAGAAAGCCGGAAACAAGAATCGATTCGATCAAGCCATAGACCCCAGAAACTAGCTGCAACTGCAATATCCCATGCCGCAACTTTGGATTAAATGAAAGATCATGTTTTAAAAAAAAATAAAAGATGGCAAGAGAATTGCCATCGGATCTCATAAATAAACAACCAAGTACATCAATATTCAATATTACATCAAGACAATCTTACATCCACATAAACACTATAATCCCCAAAATATCAAAAGCAACTGGATCAACTGTAAACAAGTAGACCACCATACTCTAAAGGAAGCATGGACAAAAGAGCTCTCCGCAATAACCTGTCATGCATCACTCGAAGAGGATCACTCCGGATCAATGATGCGCACCACCTGGACCGGCCTTCTGACTTAGGAGCAATGACCCTTATGAGCTTTCTTCCTAGCCTTTGGAATGGAAATCCAAGAAGAAGTTAGACTGAAGATTTTAGAAACTAATTGAGCAGGATTACAAGTTATATTTCTAAAGTAGAAATCATTCCTCTCTATCCAAATAACCCAAATTCGAGTAGCAACTAAAATATCCCACTCTTTACGTCTCTCTCTTCCAATCTCCGAGTCTCTAAAGTCCCTCATATCTCTAAAACCGATTTGGATGCCTCTGTAACCCAAATCCAATCAGAATAATATCCCACACTTGTCTACTACTAGAACACTCAAGAAAAAGATGGTTCAGAGACTCTACTGTCTCGTTACACCGTGGACAAGTCACAATGTTAATGACCCCCCTCTTAGCTAAGTTCTCACTGGTCAGTATAGCTTCTCTAGAAGCCAGCCAGATGAAAGCTTTGACCTTGTGGGGTAGGGTGGGGTGGGAGGGGGGGGGGGCGCTCGTCTGCCAGATAATCTTATTATGGGAGCATCTAATCCCACCATCACTCACGGACATGTACATAGATTTGACTGAAAACTGCCCTTTGGATGACAGGTGCCAAACTCTCTCGTCCTCTAAATACTCTATGATTACATCATTCTCCAATAAGAAGGTGCGGAGATGGAGGCTATGGGCAACTCGACTATCATGAGAAGAAAGTCTCAATTGCCAGCTGTCCCTACTCCAATAATCTGTAACCAGTGCATGTTTATCAATGGCAATCTCGTAGATATCAGGATAGAGCGAAGCTAGCGTATTAGGACCTGACCAGGCATTTAACCATAATTTGGTATTAGATCCCTTACCCACTGTACACGATGAATGGGAATGGAAAAGATCCCCTAGCTTGTTGATCGCTTTCCACATTGGTGAAATGCCTCTACGGTGCTTTCCTCCACCAAACTTGAATTGCCTTCACGTTCTATAACGTCCCCACATGTGTCCAATCAGAGTTGCCCGACGAGAATGGATCTTCCACCACCACTTACAAAGAAGTGCTCTGTTCATTTCACGGAGGTTAAGAATTCCTAAGCCCCCAAACTCTTTACGTCTACATGTGGCTCCATTTAACTAGGGGAATTCCCTTGTCATCATCTCTAGACCCTTTCCACAGAAAATCTCTCCGAATTTTGTCAATCTTGTTGATAGCCCAAGTCGGAAACTCGTAAATTGACATCCAATATATAGGTAAATTAGAGAGCACCGAGTTAATGAGAGTAATTCTACCCCCCAATTAGAGGTGATTTCTCTTCCATTCCAAAAGCCGTTTTTCAATTCTATCAATTAGTGGAACCCAATCTGAACGTTTGAGCTTGGCGGGTCTCAACGGAACTCCCAAATATATGATGGCGAATTTCCCAACATTGCAATCCAACACTCTAGCCAAGAGTAATTGGGACATTTCATCGCATCTACCTAGACCCACAAGATTGCTCTTACCAAAATTAACTCTCAGTCCACTCCATGCTTCATAAAAGAAGAGAATTCTTTTGAAAACAAGGACTTTGTTAATCTCATTTCTCTCAAATAAAAGAGTATCATCCGCGTATTGTAGAATGGGAAGTCCGTGACTTCCATCCAGTCCTCCCACTCCCCAAAGTAGGTTCTGGTATAGACAGTGGAGGGTCATTTCAGATAAAGCATCCGCTACAAGGGTAAATACAAGTGGAGATAGGGGATCCCCCTGCCTAAGTCCTCTTTTACAAAAGATGAGGCTACTCGGTTCACCGTTACAAATAACCATAGATTTACCGCCCGATAAACACTTAATAATCCAAGCTCTCCATCTAGGACCAAACCCTCGAGTTTCTAGGGTTTCGAGAACACTTTCCCACTCTACAGTGTCGTATGCCTTCTCAAAGTCGAGTTTAAGGAGAAAGCTCTCTTCTCTATGAATGTCGCACTGAAAAATAGTCTCATGAGCAACGGCGATACTGTCTAAAATATCTCTACCCTTAATGAAACCTCTTTGAGCCGGGTGAACAATTGTGTTAAGCCATGGATTCAACCGGTTGCAAGGACCTTGGTAATAGTTTTGAAGGAGCTGTTCAAAAGACTGATGGGTTTCAAGTTGCCAATCTCTTTGATATCCTCCTTTTTTGGAATTAAAACAATAGATGCGTAATTCAGATGCTCTATGTTGGCGGAGCTCGCAAAAAGTTCCTCAAAAATATTAAAAAGGTCAAACTTGATAAGATCCCAGAAAGTAGAATAGAAGCAGATCGGAAAGCCATTAGGGCCCGGTGCTTTATCCTGCCGAGGTCAGAGATGGCCTGGAAAATCTCACTCAACTCAAAAGGTTCCTCTAACACTTTTAATCCAGATATTGGGGGTCTGGACCAGAAGGAGACGCCAAGCGAACACAGACGACCTCTAGAACGACCCAAGAGTGATCGGAAATGATCTTCAATGTGTGTGCGAACTAATAGTGGATCGGAGACCCACCTATCGTTAATGTTCAAACCATTAATCTTGTTAGACCTTTTACGACCATTTGCGACCCTATGGAAGTACGCAGTATTAGCATCTCCTTCTAGAAGCCACTGGTTGCGCGATCTCTGGCGTCAATAGTCTTCTTCCATTTTGAAAATGATATTAAGGTTGTGTCTAAGAATTAAAAGATTGGCGAGTTCCTCTTAGGTCAAGACTATCCTCCTCTAAAGATCTCAAGATCGTGAATATGAGAACAAATACTCATTCTCTCTTTTGGTACGACATCTCTCCTCTCTATCCCATTGTTTCAAAGTACCTCTAAGTCTCCTAATTTTGGTGTTCCAAATAGAGACAACACCACCCCCCCTCCCCAATCATCTCTCCCTCCACCGACAACGGGAGCAATCCGAGATTGAGTAACTAACCCATGAAGATTGTCCCTGCGTAGCCAAACTATTTCAAAACGGAAGTGCTTAAATCTTCTGTTGGTCTCTCCACCAGAGGAAAGAATAAGCGGTACGTGATCAGAGGTGATTCTAAAGGCAGTCCTAACAGAGGCTAGAGGAAAACGAAACTCCCAAGCATCTGAATCGAATATACGATCGAGCTTCGCAAGAATAGGATTATCATGCATATTGGACCACGTAAATTTACGGTCAGAAAAATGAATTTCCCGTAAGTCCAGTTGGTCGATAACTTTGTTGAATCTGGTTCTCTCATTAAGACTACAACCCCTACCCAGATGCTCGTCAGAATAACGCGTAATGTTAGAATCACCCCCAATGACCCAAGCATCGACCCACTTAAGTCGAATGGCACACAACTCATCCCAAAAAGGAGGACGCTCTACTGCGTTGTTGGGTCCAAAAACCATCGAGAAAACCTGACACAAATTATCTCTCTTATCTCTAAGTTTCACGGAAACCGAGAAATAACCGATAAAAAAATCCACACATTGGAAGAGTTCCTCATTGAAACCAACAATGATACCTCTAGACTGACCTACCGAGGGTTATGTTACTTCCACAATTGCATATATATCAATGATAATTTATTTGTCTTTGGTGGAGTCAAATATGTTACATAGGTGGGACAAAATTCTGTTGTGGAAGAGTAAGTCATAATTTAACTTGAAACTGTATTCAATAGAAAAAGAAAAAAGTTGTTTACTTTTGAACAACCAAGGTTAGCAGTTTGCAACATTATGTAGGTAGACCAATTCTTTAAGAACTGCAATTAGGAATTTTGTGGTACTCTCCTCGATATAATCTAAAATTTAATAACAAACTAACTGGACCAAGAAATTTAAAGTAAATAAATTCATTATAGAATTTTTACTTCCCTCTCGTTTAAACTCAATCTAACATGGTGACTTGGTGAGTTAACAATGTGCAAAAGTGATGTTGCCTCTTTCCCCTTGTGTAGGATCTTTACTTTACCTTCATTTTAAATATATGTATTCTTATTTTAAATTCATTTAACTTTATATATAAGCCATGAAGATAGTCTTCTTGATGTCATCTGAAAATTCTCTTCATGCATTTCATAGAACAAATAGCTTATTGTATGCATATATTTACTAATACATTTTCAGCCATCAGATATCCTAATATATTGAGAACATCTCCTATATGTCTGCATCCCTGCATAATATAAGTGAGCAATCAATGATTCTAGCTAGATTGCTCAGCTAGATAACAGAGCAATCTAGCTAGAATATGGATTCATAGAGGGTCTGAAGCATTAGCAATTGTTGTATCAATATGGATATAGTGAGAAAGGATATGGATAGAAGTAATAATACGGTGAGCCACTTGGACTCAATATTTCTCAACTAATTCTATTCATCAATTGAATCCAATTAGTCAGATTATCACTTTACCTTTTTATGAGTAATCTTCAGCTCTAAAAAATCCATATTTCAAGATAAAATTCTAAGAAACCAGAATTTAAATCGAATAAATAACTTCAGTCACCAAAACATAAATCTAACTTATCAAGAAAGATCTCTCTCTCATTCAGCTGCGCACATGATCAGCTGCGAACTCAACTCGCCGCGCAACCGTCCAATCTTGCATGATGATCGGACGGCTGCGTATATATATATACGAGAGAGAGAGAGAGAGAGAGAGAGAGAGATGCTTTTACGATTGAATTTTGCAAATGTGATAGTAGGACTTGATGGAATTTTATATACACTCAAGAACATGCATAAAACATTAATAACATCCTAAAATATGTTTCTATGAATCTAGATCTTAATCATGTTGCAGAAGTGCTTTAATATAAAATCTTAATTCATGAAACTATAGATCTTTGCTAAATCAAAATAAGAAGAATATTAAAAGCGGAAGCACCAACCTGAAGCCATTGATGGAGATTGCGCGGAGTGTTTGGATCTTCCTATATGATATGCACTTCTATGAGAGGTCGTCTCTCTATTCTTCTGTTGATGGGATGATAAATGGAATAAGAAGATGCGTATATATAGGGGACCATAACCCTAATTGATAATTATTGATTTTCAATTTTGCCCATCACAAAATAAGAAATTTACTTTACGGTCTCTACACGTGTTATATCACACTTTAAATTATATGCTTTTAACCCATTACTTAATCTTGATTAGATCACTTTAATTTGGGTTAGACTTTAGAATAACAATTATACATCTAGTCACATATGTGAGCCCACATAGATTATTTTTCAACAATCTCCCACTTGGACCACATATGTTATTCCTTATAAATGTACATACATTATGAGCTCAAAATTTTGCTATCATAACCAAAAGCATAGCCAAACAATCTTGTCCATTAATCATGTAAATATAGGATTAAAGCAATTTTCGTTACATTTATCGTAACTAAATTCATCAATGGTCACATATATCAACATAATCAAACGACAAAGATTAAGTGTGAATGTGTAGTATGGAAATTTCATGCAATGTGATCTATACACATGCCTATTTCCAACTGGTCTCTTTAAAACTTAAGTGAGGTCAGAACCAAAACATGACAAATGAGTGAGAAAACTGAATTCTTTATTTCTGATAAGAAAATAACCAAATGTATAAATGTCTCACACAAACATAATGCATATAAAATACAAACTCCCACTAAATCATGATATCCTCAAATAATACAACACCCATATGAGCAGTATGCTCATAAAAGACCTTGGGTGGTAATCCCTTTGTGAGCGGATCCGCTATTATGGAGTTTGTCCTAATGTGCTCTATGGACATCTGTCCACTTTGCACTCTTTCTTTTACAACTAGGAACTTTATGTCAATATGTTTCGACTTTGTCGAACTTCTGTTGTTGTTGGAATACATCACTGCTGACTTATTGTCACAAAATAACTTGAGTGGTCTTTCTATATTCTCTAAAATGCGCAGCCCAGTGACAAAATTTTGCAGCCATATTCCATAATTCGATGCCTCATAGCATGCTACATACTCTGCTACCATAGTGGAAGAAGCTATAAGTTCTGTTTGACACTTTTCCAAGATATAGTTCCTCCACTTAACAGGTAAATATAGCCTGATATAGACTTTTGCTATCTTGGCACCCTAGTGAAATCAGAATCAGAATACCTTATGACCTCCAAATGATCTGATTTCCTATATGTGAGCATATAGTCTTTTGTTCTCTGAAGATATCTCATGACCCTCTTGGCTGCTATCCAATGGTCCACACCAGGTTTTCTTAAATACCTGCCTAACATCCCAACAGTGTACGCAATATCCGGACGTGCACATACTTGAGCATACATTAGACTTCCAATAGCTGATGCATAGGGATCTTTTTGCATTTTCTGAATTTCAAGGTTACTTTTAGGACACTGATTGAGACTAAATTTGTCTCCTTTAGCAACAAGGGTATCCTCTGGTCTACAATCTTGCATGCCAAACCTTTTGAGTACTTTATCGATGTATCCCTTTTGTGATAATCCTAGATTACCTCGAGAACGATCTCGGTGTATCTGAATTCCTAATACAAAAGAGGCATCCCCAAGATCCTTCATCTCAAAATGCTTGGACAGAAATCTTTCAGTTTCATGCAATAAATCTATATCATTAGTGGCAAGCAATATGTTATCGACATATAGAACTAGGAATATATGCTTACTCCCATTGAACTTGTGATACACACAATCATCAACTACATTCATCTCAAAACCAAATGAGATGATTACTTGATGAAACTTGTGGTACCATTGAAGAGAAGCTTGCTTGAGTCCATAGATGGATTTTGTCAATTTGCAAACTATATTCTTTGAATCTCCCGACACAAAGTTTTCTGGTTGCACCATATAAATTGTCTCGTCAATGTCGCCATTGAGAAACGCCGTCTTGACATCCATCTGATGTAGCTCAAGATCAAGATGAGCAATAATTACCATAATTGTCCTAAACGAGTCTTTCGATAATACTGGAGAGAAAGTCTCTGTAAAATCAATGCCTTCTTTCCGAGTATAGCCTTTAGCTACAAGACGTGCCTTATACCTATCCACATTACCATTTGCATTCCGCTCGGTCTTAAATATCCATTTACAACCAATTGGTTTTGCACCTTTTGGTAATGGGATAAGTTTCCAAACTTTGTTATCTTGCATAGACTTATACTCCTCATTCATGGCATTCATCCACTTTTGAGAGTTACAACCTTTCATGGCCTGATGAAATGTGATTGGATCATCTTCCATCATTCCATCGTCATCCTTATGTTCTTGGAGAAATACAATATAATCATTCGGAATAGCATTCCTCCTTTCTCTTGTGGATGTCCTTAATGACACTGGTTCTTGAGGTTGTTGAGTTTGTTTTTCTGGAACAATTACCTCATTTTGAATGGGGGTTTGTTCAACATTGTCTTGTTGAGGTCCCGGATTCACTTCTTGATCAATAATAGGTGTGGGAAGCTGAATATTGTCAAAAGTGATAGTAGGAATTGAGTTTGTAATTGAATTCAATTCCTCCTCTAAAGCAATGTCCCTAACCTTATTTCTTCCCCAAAACTCAACTTCCTCAAAAATTGTTGCAGTTCTCGTCTCAAAAATATTCCCAAGTGTGGGATCATAAAACTTACAGCCCCTACATCGTTCAGAATAACCAATAAAGTAGCTGCTCACTGTTTTGGAGTCCAATTTCTTTTCATGTGGCCTATAATGCCTTGCCTCAGCTGGACATCCCCAAATATGAAAGTGCTTTAGACTAGGCTTTCGACATGTCCAAAGCTCATAAGGTGTTTTTGCAGCTGCTTTAGGTGGTACTCTATTGAGAATGTAAGCTACTGTCTTTAATGCTTCTCTCCAGAGGGACTCAGGTGAGGTGGAATAAGCAATTATACTCCTTACCATATCCTTAAGAGTCTTTTTCTAATCCTTGAAATTTGTCCCATTAAGCATGGGGATAGAATTGATGTTAGCAGTTATTGAGGCAGCAAAAGATACACTAGCTGAATATCGAACAAAAATAAACAAAATAAGCTCACATGAGAATCCATATTAAAACAATAAATTCAAATATTGGTTAATCCCATCTCAAGATACCAGACACAACGTTAATATCAAGTCTTTGGACAGTAACATTAACTGTAAGCGGTACTCTTGTTGTAGTAATCAAATATTGACAATAAATCATGTCAAATAATGTCATTCTTTGGACTGACTTATTGTTCACATGGAATACCTTATAATTGTCACATATTTATTACCACAGATGTGTATGAAATTCGGCCAAATATCAACTTACCTTTGGGTCAGTTAATAAACGCATGAATTACAAATACACAATCATTTTGATATGTTAAATAAATTAATCTACACAAAAGAGGTCACTTTGGCAACATTTTGTTTCAATTGATCTATTCAAAATATTAGACATTCATAAGAAAACCAAAACCATAATTTGATTTTAATTGTTTCCCAAAATTTTATAATTTGAATTTAATTGTTTCCCAAAATTTTATCTTTTCCTTAATTTTATAATTTTACTTTATTTGTAGATAGATAATATCAATTTAAAGTGATAACAAAATCATAACAGAAAATGTGATGTATATTTATCTGAAATAATAACTAAACCATAACTGAAATATATCTATCTACTGTTTTGATAATATCAAAATAATATCAAACTGAATTTTATTTGTCCGATTATAGCACAAATATCTTTAGTAACAGAAATTTGATTTTCATCAACACAAATTAATGAATAGAAAATTAATGAATCTATACTGATAAATATCATTCTTTTCTGGAAAATGAAGCCGCAGTCATACATGAACACCATATAATCTATCATTAACATAAATGAAGCCGTATGTTTTCTTAACTCTGGTCAAACACAGTCCGTACGTGGGCCATGCGCCACGTCATCCGAAAGAGAACATAGCTGTACTCTGTCTTTCTTCATTACCCGGGTGGGGCCCCCAATGGTGACGTCACCCCTCTAAACCAACAGATCAAAAGAAACTGAGTACAGAAGTACAGAATTAATGATTCTTTAGAGGTTTTTTAAAAAGTTGTATCTTAAAAAATCTTTAAAAAGTCCTTAAAAGTTTTTAAAAAATCTTTGTCATACAGAAAGACAGTTTTTTAAAAAGAAACTGAGTACAGAAGTTCTTAAAGACGTCAGCAGATATCAGAAGTTCTCAAACTGAATCCAATATTAGTCAATGATAACAAAAGTACAGAACTAATGATTCTTTAAAAAACCGTATCTTAAAAAATTGTATCTTTAAAAAAACGGTACCTTAAGCCATATGTGAAATTTAAATCATGTATATCAACTTCTTGGATACAAAACCGTAAGATCTGAAGCCATATTTGAAATACAAAACCATAAAATCGTAAGATTCAAATTAAGATCTGATTGGTTTTACTTTATTAAATCTGAAATATGATCTTAATATGGATCTGAATATATTGTCAACCAAAATAAATCATAGAATCTAAACATTGAATAATCTATACGAACAGGAAGATATAGATCTACAGAATGATTAGATCCACAAATACCATAATATGAACTATGAAGATCAAAGAACTCTAATTTTTAAAGTTTAGAAAACACTAAATTTCTTAAACAAAATCATCAGTTCTTCAATTAATTCAGCAAAGACTGCTCTGATACCAATTAATGGAATTTTATATACACTTAAGAACATGCATAAAATATTAATAACAACCTAAAATATGTTTCTATGAATCTAGATCTTAATCATGTTGCAGAAGTGCTTTAATATAAAATCTTAATTCATGAAACTATCGATCTTTGCTAAATCAAAAGAAGAAGAATATTAAAAGTGGAAGCACTAACCTGAAGTCATTGATGGAGATTGCGCAGAGGGTTTGGATCTTCCTATATGATACACATTTCTATGAGAGGCCGTCTATCTATTCTTCTGTTGATGGGATGACAGATGGAATAAGAAGATGCGTATATATAGGGAACCATAACCCTAATTGATAATTATTGATTTTCAATTTTGCCCATCACAAAATAAGAAATTTACTTTACGGTCTCTACACGTGTTATATCACACCTCAAATTATATGCTTTTAACCCATTACTTAATCTTGATTAGATCTCTTTAATTTGGGTTAGACTTTAGAATAACAATTATACATCTAGTCACATATGTGAGCCCACATAGATTATTTTCCAACAGGACTAACTATTTAAAAGTGAAACGGTTTGCATGCTTTTTAGTCGAAGATGGATGTGCAACTTTGCAACTTAGCAACTGGAGGTAGCCGATCCGAAGACATACAGGGAGGGTCTGCAGTGAGATATCAACTTTGTACATATATATCCAACAAATGCTTCTTTACTGGTTGTAGGTGATTAATGTAATATAGGGAACCATAACCCTAATTGATAATTATTGATTTCCAATTTTGCCCAACAGAAAAGAAGAAATTTACTTTACGGTCTCTACACGTGTTATATCACACTTCAAATTATATGCTTTTAACCCATTACTTAATCTTGATTAGATCACTTTAATTTGGGTTAGACTTTAGAATAGCAATTATACATCTAGTCACATATGTGAGCCCACATAGATTATTTTCCAACAGGACTAACTATTTAAAAGTGAAACGGTTTGCATGCTTTCTAGTCGAAGATGGATCTGCAACTTTGCAACTTAGCAACTGGAGGTAGCCGATCCGAAGACATACAGGGAGGGTCTGCAGTGAGATATCAGCTTTGTACATATATATCCAACAAATGCTTCTTTACTGGTTGTAGGTGATTAATGTAATATGTGTATATATATCCTTTCACTACCAATTTAAGTTCATTTCTTAAAAGAGATTTTGGATTGTCATCCATTTAGTTTTCAGTGTATAAATTCTAAACCTCATAAAGCATTTAACTTGAGGTATGCAGTTTGAATGTTAACCTATTCAGCTTTATTAATGAAGGTGCATCATATATTGTCTTAACCTATTAATAAAATGATGGATATTGACTATAAGTATTAGTTGGACCAGCGGCAAATCTGTAGCAAAATAGCATATTTGGATTGGATATAAGAGAAATTTAAACAAAAAAATGTTGTAAAAAGGAAGCTCCAAATTGTTCACATGGTAATATTCACAATTTTGCAGCAAAATTCCAATACCAATTTATATAGAATTTTTTTGCGACAAATTTGGTTTAAAGATGTTGTGGCTTCGAAGCTTTCACCTAGCACAACCAACCCATAAAATGGAGACACCTCACCTCGACTTCTTCTTAGCTCGGCCCGAAGCTTCAAAAGAGAACTTTCTCTAGGGGTCTTTGCATAAGTGGATGCCAATCTGCATGCATTAGTTGGAACTTAAATTCTGTAAGACTTTTGGTATGCCATGGTCATCTCGTCCATACTTTATTTTCCTTGTCTGCAGTTTATTTTCCTTTTTTGTTCGTTTGAGTCTAATCGAACCAATTACCACATAAAATTTGGAAGCCCTAATTTTCCTAACATTTCATTTATTGTTTTAGTTTGTATATATTTTTTTTAATACAATAAAGTGCTAGAGAGTGACATTTTTTACAATTATGAGATCTCTAAATACCAAATGAGTTAATCAGCTACTCTCTAATATTCAATTACTCACGGCCTCTAGCTTTATTCTTGGTCTAAAATACAACCGGCGCTCATTTGGAGTTTTCAGATGAGTTGGAGATACAACTTTTTAGAACTCTCGTAAGTTTCAAAAATAACAATACCGAGCGAAGATCTATTGTATCCGATAAATCTGATGTATAAACTGTACCTCCATTATCGAGAGAAGAAATTGTGCGAGTTGCATACTATCACAAATTTTACTAATAAAACATTAACGACTGAATTGAGGATCTTGAATCCCACACCCATTAGTTCACATGGGAAGAAAAAGCACTGAAGAACGAGCTATTGTAAGATCATCTCTGAAACGCTGATCGAACATGCCTAAAATCCTACTGTTTGGTCTTCCTTTCTGTTTCATGTGCGTATGCGTCTATGGTTTCTTTCTCTTCTATCCGCCTTAGTTATAATAAACTTGATTCTAATAGCATTTCTGGTATTTGATGCTTCTATGAGTCCAAATATCACAGTGAGTGTGATCCTGTGCTGCCCTTGTCACCTCCACCAACAAGAACACAAACCTTTTCTTTAGGCAGTGCCAGTGAGCTCACTGAATTTTCTTCCTACACGAGGAAGAGGAAAAACGCTCTCATAGATATATCAAGCAATTATATGAGAGTTAAACCTCATCGAGTTATGATAGTAACAGAAGTCAGGGTCGGTCCTGAGTTCCCGGGGGCCAGAGGCAAACTACCAAAATAGAGTTCCCCATATATTTTTTTTAATAAAAAAAAACATGTATAAAAAATTTGCACATTGTTCAAAATAAAATATGCAAAATATATATCATCGAATAACTGAGAAGAAAGAGTCAAAGAAGGTTTGTTTTAAATGTGGGTTTCGGATTGAGGATAAGGGTTTTGGGTTTGAATTTGAATGTGGGTTTCGGGTTTGAGTTTCTATTGATTTAAATGTGTATTTGTTTTTAAATCACCCAAATTTAAAACCTCAAATTCATTCAAGTCCAACTCAAATAATTTAAACAAAATTATAAAGGCCCAAAAAAATCCGACTGAAGAAAAAAACAATGAGAGCTCCACAAAATCCGGAGAGCGATAGGATAGGCGATTTCAAAGAAGGACTTTCAAACAGGGCTCGTCCGTCCCACTCTCGAAATCACTACTCTTCTTCAACCCAGGTACACAACCTTCACCAAAAAACTTCATCTGTTCTACCTAGCACTATGGCGAAACGTTCCAGAGAAGAAGAGGACGCTCGACGCTCAACAAGGAGGGTCGATGAAGGCTAAAGTCGCGATGATGAGGCCTATCGTCGTGATACACAACTTCATTAGAGAGAGAGTCCTACACGTCGCGAATACCGATCGCTCTAGGGAAGGCCATAGAGGCCGGTATGAGTCTACAGATAGAGGTCGAACTCTGAGGTCGCCATTGGAGGGGAGTCGAGACGGTGTGGAGAGCAGAGATGATAAGGTGCGATCATACGCTGAGGTCGCGAGGGGGGAGCACGAGGTTGCGGATGAGCATAGAGCTCGTCGTACATCTCTGCTACCGGAGACAGATCTCAAGAAGAAGGAAGACGAGGAGGGTGAGTGGGTGTTGGTTAAGCCTCGCAAGCTCCAATACGAAGTTAAGAAACACAGTAGAAGAGGCAGTCTGTCTCCTGCGGAAGAGAATGTACCGGTTAGCAAGTAAAGGTGCCACAAATGTTCGAAGCTTGGGCACGCCATCAACAACTGTTCTTTCGACTGGTTTTGTTACGCGTGTAAGGGGAGCGGACATATTTCTGTGGATTGTCCTATGAGGAAGACGCCGGTGCCGAATATGAAGAAGGTTGAAGAGCTTCAGACGCCGCGTACTCCGGAGCCGAGCTTGACGAACGAGAGTAAGTCTGGAACGAGGAAAATTGCGCGCGCGACGATTGTGCCAACTTCGATTATGGCAGAATTTGAGAAGCAATTTTCGTATTGTGTTATTGTCAAAGCTCAGACTGGGAATCCATCGTGCGAAGACATCGCAGAATTGCTCACGGCAGTTGTTGTTCCGTCTCCGAGCTGGAAGTGGGTTATTCAAAAGACGAGTTCGAACTCCTTCTTCGTGCATTGCGCCACTGAGGAGAGGGTGCGGGAAGTGATAGCACTGAGAGGGATCGATGGAAGGGATTCTTATGTTACCTTTACGAGGTGGCATAGAGCCATCGGAGCTACGAAGGCGGAGAGCTTGTCAGCGATTTGGATTCGTATTTTCAACTTACCATACCACTGTTGGGTTAGAACTGGTTTCCAAAATTTAGTTAAAGGTTTTGGAATGGTGGCGGACATTGACAAGAACACGATGCTTCAAGAGCGTCGAGAATACGCACGCAACAGAGTTGGGGTAGAAAGAAAAGAGGACATCCCGTCTCTTATCAATGTAGATTTCGAATAGGATGTGTTCGATGTTAAAATCGTGGTGGAGACACAGAAAAATGTTTCTTTCAGACCAGCGGGGCTAGCGGCTGGAAACGAACGGTCTAGAAGGGCTGAGCGAGAGGTTGAAAATGAAGGACATTCGTTGGATGCGAGGAGGGAATATGTGAGTTGTCCAATACAGCAGACCAAAGATATTAGCCTTAATCCGATGGACCAAGCAAGGAGCTCAATCTGCAGACCGATTCAGAGTATAGAAGTGGTAGGGTCTACGAATGATGTGGTCTTCAGATCCAAAGGGTTTAAAGAATCACCGGATATTGAGGAGGAGATGAAAGGACGTGAAGGAGAGAGATACTCTGTTCATGCGGTAAAAGAGGGAGTTGGACAGTTGATGTTCCGGAGTATACGGGAGGTGACAACGCTGTTGGAGCCGTTTGTTTGTCACCTCAGATGTCGCACATGGGTCAGCCTATAGGAGATGCTAACGGAAAGTTGCTGGAAGGTTTACACGTTAAAGAAGCTGAGGTAAGGGATGGGACTCTCGACAGAAGCAGGGGGGTTCAAATGTCAGTTGGTGCGAATGTGGCATTGCACAAGGCGGAGGGTGTTCGGGGGAAAGGATTAGAGAGTATTTTGAAGAAACCGGTGGATGCGGGATTTAAGGAGAAGTGCGCAGCTGTTAAAATTAGTAGTGATATACTGTCTCTAACAAGAGAGGAGTTTGACGCGGCAATTAAAGCAGCGGTGTCCAGAGCATTGGATGTTAGAGAATCGAGTAAGAATAATCCCATTAGTTTAGAGGAGCATGGAGTGTTAAGAGGAAAGACCGTCTCTCAAAAAGATCATAATTCGATCGAGTGGGAGTCTTCGAAGTTAGCAATCATGATGGGGGAGCCATCTAATTTGAATGCAGATCTCTTCAAGTCAACCAGTTCTCCAGAGCATCATGTGGATCATGCTATTGTAGAATATATTGGAGGAGACGGGTGCAGTATCCCTGGACTTGGGTATGGGGATCAGATGATAGAGGCGCTTCAGGGAGTAGTAGATGAGGATCACATTTCTGATATGGACACAGAGTTATGGGAGAAGCGGGTAGACGAGCTTGCAGGAGGAGATATTGGCGAGTCTAGTGCAGGGGCGAGTGCAAAGACTACCGTGGAATATCAGAGGAGGAGCAAAAGGTAGTTGGATATGTGAGGCTCACAAGGTCCGAGCGAAGACGACTTAATCAAAGCAGCCAGAGCTAAAGAACCAGCTTCAGCATGCGAAGGTATTATTATCAATAACACTTCTATATTGCATTTACTGAATGATGACTCTTTGATTTATTATGCAAGTCTTTATGGTATTGCATTGGGCTCTAGTAGAATAGATCAGTTAAAGCAAATCAATTTTATCAGAGGGATCAATAATGGGGTGGGCTGTTAGGAGAGTCGCGGGGTTAGACAGTTATGGGAGGGTAGATGTCAACTTGTTGTTAATGTTATACATTTTCTGGAACGTTAGGGGGATGAGACAGAAGATTAAGAAAAGATTGATAGGGGATTCAATTGCTAGGAGAAAGCCGAGTATTTGTGCATTTCAAGATACCAGATTAATTAATCCTTCCGCCGACGATTTTCACGATATTAAGTATATAGGGGCCTTCGAGTGGAGATTTAAGAATGCCATCGGTTACTCGGGTGGTATAGCGATCGGAGTTGATAATAACTATTTTGAGATATTGAGCGAATTAATTGGGTCCTTTTCAGTCACAGTTCGTCTTAGACATAGAGGAAATAACAAAGTTCATATGGTGTCTTCTATCTACGGTCCTTACGATTCTAGGATGCGGGAGCAATTTTGGATTGAATTAAAAGACATTAGGGATTCGTGGGCGGGTCCTTGGGTGATTGGAGGGGATTTTAAAATAACTAGATTTGGGCACGAGCATAATGGCAGAGGAGCGAGCAGGATTGATAGATGTAACTTTAATTCCATCATCGAGGAATTAGAGTTGATGGAGGTAAGTAGTACCGATAGAAGATTCACGTGGTCGAATATGCAGACTAATCCCATTCTTGCTAAGCTAGACAGAATTCTAGTTTCGCCTGAGTGGGAAGAGGAGTTCCCGACGGCTTTTGTCAAATCTTTGCCCCGTTTGACGTCGGACCATTGTCCCTTAGGGTTAGATTGTGGTATTGGGACTAAGGGTGTTCAACATCAATTTCGCTTCGAAAAGATTTGGACAACACACCAAGATTTACGATCAATCATCTAGGATTCTTGGAAGGAAGGGACCACCAATGAAGGAGCGGTAGGAGTTTGGAACGAAAAAATTAGAAGGTTGCGCAGGTGCTTCAAGTTGTGGAATTATAAAGAATTTGGGGTAAGGAAAAGTAAGGTACAGATGTTGGAAGCTAGAATTGTAGAGTTGGAATTATTGTAGGAACATGGGACTCTCCAATCATAGATGGACGATGAGCTCAGGTCAAGCAGACAAGAAATTTTTCATTTAGAGCAGATGGAAGAAATGTATTAGAAGCAACGGTCCAGAATACAGTGGTTGAAAGAAGGGGATGCGAATACAAATTTTTTCCATAAGACGGCAAATGAGAGGAACAGGTATAATAAGATAAATGGGTTGGACATTGATGGGGTTTGGGTAGAGAATGAGGATTTAATTAGAAGTCACATAGATGATAAATTCAAATGCCTGCTTGGGGGTCAAGCAACATACAGATGTAGGTTTCATTCGGATATGTAGGAGTCCTCAAGGATTGGAGGTAGCGAAGGTCCTTTCACAGAGGAAGAGATGGTGGACGCAATAAAAGAGTTGGGTCAAGATAAAGCGCCAGGGCCGGATGGGTTTCCTTTGCTTTTCTATAGCTTATTTTGGGCCATTATAAAAGACGATTTCATGAATATTCTTAAAGAGTTCTTCGAGGGCACGGCCCAGGTGGATAGGCTTAATTATGCTAATATTGTACTTATTCCAAAGAAGAAAGAGGTGTGGTCGATAGATGATTTGAGGTCCATTAGTCTTTTAAATGGGTCGTTTAAGATTATTACCAAAGTTCTTGCACGAAGGTTAGCCCCAAATCTCAGGGACGTGGTCGGGGAGTCTCAGAGTGGATTCATTAACGGTAGAGACATTATGGATAGTATCGCTTCCGCTCACGAGGTGGTGTATAGAGGACACAAAGATAAAGTTGACGGGTTCGTGCTCAAGATAGACTTTCAAAAAGCATATGACTCAGTAGAGTGGGAAGCGGTGGACGAGGCTCTAATGTTGAAAGGGTTCGGGGTAAAATGGCATCAGTGGATTCAACTGTGCCTAAAGGGAGGAAAATCAAATGTGCAGACTAATGGGTGGAGGGGGAAAGAAATTAGATGTCTAAGAGGGCTCAGACAGGGGGATCCACTATCTTCTTTGTTGTTTACCATTGTTGCAGACGCGATAGCGGAGATGGTAAAAAGAGGGAGAGAAGGGGGTCCTATCAGAGGGATTTCGGTTAAAGGTGTGAAAGATCCTATCTCCATACTTCAATATGCGGATGATACTCTCATGTTCGGGAAAGCTACGGAGGAGGAAGCTATCTCTATAGGGGTATTGATTAAATGTTTTGAAGCATGGTCTGGGCTGAAGATCAACCTGATCAAAAGCTGTGTCATTCCTATCAGCACAGAGGCCTCATTCGCGACAGATAAAATGGGAAGCATGTTAGGGTGCCCTGTGGGAGCGTTCCCGGTATCGTATTTGGGTTCGATACTGAGACCGGGTGCGCTGACTAGGGAGGACTGGAACCTACTTATTGACAAAATTGGTAAACGATTGTCTGGTTGGAAGGGAAGATCTCTCTCGTTGGGTGGTAGGTTGACACTTATCAATTCGGTCCTAAATAGCATTCCAATCTATATGATGTCCATGTACGAACTTCCGAAATGGGTCATTAGCAAGATCGATAAATTTAGGAAGAGATTTTTGTGGAAAGGCGCGAGCGAGAACAACAAAGGGGTGTACCTTATGCAATGGGGGAGGGTCTGCAAGCGTAAGGAGTATGGGGGGTTGGGGGTTTTAGACCTTAGAGCAATGAACAAGGCATTGTTATGCAAGTGGTGGTGGAAAATGAGGAACAAGAATAACATTTGGTGGAGTAAATCATTCGACTCATATAAGAAGAGGAAGAAATTCAGATTTGGAGGGGTTACGGGGCGGAGGAAGGTGTCTCCTATGTGGAAAGGAATATCGAAGGTGGGGACCATCTACCACGATAATACCTTATGTAGGATTGGGAACGGGAAAAATACAAGATTTTGGAAGGATAAATGGTGCGGAAACAACACGCTGTCTAGCCTGTTCCCAGAGGCGGCGTCTGCGTCATTAAATAACGATGTTCTGGTAGCAGACGTAAGGCGGAACAACACGCTCACCATAGATGTCCACAGTAATCCAAATCAGGAATGCTTAGGTCAGCTTGGGAAGTTGAACTCTTTCATTAGGAGTGAAGGGAAATATTCAAACGATATCGAGGACGAAAGGGTTTGGAGTATTAATTCTAGTGCTGTTTTCTCTGTCAAGTCTATGTACAGGTGGTTCAATGATGGAGGATTGAGGAATTTTGAGTGCGATCGTATCTGGGGGATAGGGGTTCCCCTTAAGGTCAAGGTGTTCCTCTGGTTGGTGTATCACGACGCCATTCTCTGTAAGTCCAACCTAATGAAGAGAAATATAATTCCCAACTCTACCTGTGATAGGTGTCAGCAGGAAGACGAGGACATTAATCATTTGTTGTTTCGGTGCTCGAGAGCGAGTACTGTTTGGGATACGGTTGTGTTAGATTTTGGGGGGATAGGGAAACCTAGGGCATTCTTAGATGTGTGGGGAAACAGCAGTATTATTAGGGTTCGGAGTGAGAGTATTCATCAGTGGGATTCATTAGTAGCTGCAACTATGTGGAGGTTGTGGCTGGACCGAAACGATTTCTGCTTTCATAAGATTAATCATTCATTGTCATTCTTGATGCATAAAATTTATTCAACCATTCATGAGTGGAACGTATTCACAGGTGGAAAGAAGAAAATGCGGTTGGGAGACGAGACTTAGCAACTGAAAGCATCTTAGGATCGGATATGGGTCAGATTGGCAAGATGCTTCTTTGATGGTTGTGGTATCGTCTTTTGAGCGATGGTTTGTAATATCGTCTTTTGAATGATGGCTTGATGGGCCGGCTCATGTTTTGTTGTCTTTTTATATATATCACTTGGTGAGTGATGGTATGTAATATGGAGACTGATGTACTGTGGATCGATATTTTGTGTTTCGTTAATCGTTCGTTAATGAAGCGTGACGTTAGTCATCTTTTATAAAAAAAAAAGGCCCAAATATTTAATTTTGGGGGCCCTAATAATAAATTTTTTTATGCACAAAATATGTGCCTATATTTACAAGGAAAGTACAAATTTGGGGCTTCTAAAATTGTAAATTATCCAAAGACCTGAGGCGGCCGCCTCACCGACCTCAAGGGTGACAGAAGTTCAACTTTCATCATCATCATCATCGACTTTCCTTTTCTTAAAGGGGGCGTTTGGTACGCGGATTGGAGAATTCCCAGGAATTAGTGGATTCCCAGGAATATGAAGGTGGGAATGAAGATTCCCGGGAATGTTGCAATACTGTGTTTGGTATACGACATTACATGTCTGGGAATACTTTATTACCGTGTTTGGTATAGAACAATTCATTCCCACCTATCCATCTCTATAGTAGACATTACCGAAAATACCCTTTTGATTTTATTTAAAAATAAATAAATATAAAAGTTATCTCATTTGATTTGAGGCCAAAACCCTAATACTGGGCTCGTATATAAATTTCATGATAAACCTCAATGCTCCTCCATCTCCACTATTTTTGTTCCAAATTTGTGCATATATACTGGGCTCGTATATAAATTTCATGATAAACCTCAATGCTCCTCCATCTCCACTATTTTTGTTCCAAATTTGTGCATATATAATTAAGGGTCAGTGGACATTATTATGCATAATAGATGAATTAGTGAGTCTTTAATGACTAGATTAAGAGCGGAATTAGTGAGGCTTTAATCACAAAAGCGGAACTAGTTCAAGATTAACTGCGGCTTTTGTTTTGATAATCATAAATCTCAAGTTGAAGAAGACATTGACTAGGGTTTTCTGTCAGTGGGCACATGAAAGTGAGAAAGAGGGTGGTCTTGCCGGAGGAGGAGGAGGCGAGGGTGGTCTTGCCGTGGTCGACGACCAGGATGCAGATCTTGCGAATATTCGAAGATGAAAAAGGAGAAGAATCTGCCATTGGTTTGCAGAATTGGCAATTGGGGGATAAGGGTTTGGGATTTGGGATTTGGGGAGATTTGGGTTATATGATAAGCTAGAAATCTGGAGGGTGTTTTGGGTGTGCAATAATCTCACTCATTTTTTATGTGGAGGAATCCACAAATCCCACCCTTTTCAAGGGAAATGTTTATCCTTCCAAACTAATTATTTTGATAACCTTGGGAATTTAATATTATTTACAAAACTATACCTATGTCTTACCAAACCAGGTAATCAATAGGGTAATCCTGGATTCCCTTATACATTACCGCGTACCAAACACCCCCAAAGAGATTACCAATGTAATCTATTAATAGAAGATCAGCTTTCCTCCTTCTCGCCATTCTCTCCCACTGCTTTTTTTTTAATTTTACTTTAATCTTCATGCATTTTTGCGTATATGCCAAAAGTTAGTCTTTTCTTATTTGCTAGACAAAACTAACAAAAACAAAGCAAAAAACAACTATAAAACATGAACACCCTCTGTTAGGGAAACATCTCTAGTATCCTCCTCAACCAAAACAATCATGGTCAAAAATGTTAATCCACATAAATCTTCGGCCACCACTACCACATTCTTTACAGCACACACCTCTCGGTATGTCACATCCCACCAATATTTCTATGCTAAAAATCAAGTTTTGTTTTGTTTTGTTTTTGGCTAAGCCAGGAAATATCTCTAAGAGCATCTACAGCGGTGCATGCTAAAAAATGGCAAAGTGGTAAAAAAGAAATAGCAATTCTTTAGTTTGCTGTAGTGGTGAATTGCTAAAAAATAACAAAGAAGAGGAAAAATTGAACGGATGAAACATGATGTTTCGGCCAAAAAAAATTTAATTATATATATATATATATATATATATATATATATATATATATAGGGAAACTTTCGGTTGCAAACCAGCCTAGTGTTCACCATGGGAAGCACTGGCTGTGGACCGTTCGATAAGAACTTGATAGATCCAAGGGTGGATCTGCTCTCCCGCTCATCTGTTGGTTTAGGGGGGGTATAATCGGAATTTCACCCCCCCCCCCAAAATACCAACTGGTCTCAATCCACCCTCAAAATCGAAATCGAAACAAAAGAACTGGCTGCCCTAAACTCGGAAAGCTTCCCCCCTCAGCTTCGATCGTCTCCTTCCTCCTCAACCCTCAAAATCGAACGTCTCCTCCTTTCCCCCCCTTCTCACTATCTCCTTCGACAACCCGAACTTCGATCGTCTCCTTCCTCTGAAAGTTCTTCAACCCTCAAAATCGATCGACTTCAACTTTCCCCCCCTTCTCACTATCTCCTTCGACCACTTTTTTAACGTTCGAAACCCTAGCTCACCTCCTAGCTCCTTTTTGATTTTAGAAAACCAAACCCTAGCCCCAAAAAATTCCTCCAAATACGAACCCAACCCGTCGATTTGGGTAAGCTCCTCCTCTTGACGACGAGAGCCACATCTGAGCATCTCATTTCAATATTCTCAGCTCCTTCGGTTGCGTATTTTCTCTTCGTGCCCTAAGGTACTTTTTTTTTTATTTTTTCTTGCTGATAACGTTGGGAAAAGAACTACTTGTTCTGATTTTGGTTTCAAAAAATAATTTTAGGCCAGCTTGTTCTGATTTTGGTTTCAAATAATATTTTTGGGAGGTTTCTGTCGAAAACAAATCCTAAATCGACATATTGATTATATGAGTATAGAAGGTAATGAAATTGTAGTATTACACATGAATGTGTAGTTGTAAATTTGGAGGTAAAATTTTTTTTTTCTTGTTGATAACGTTGGGAAAAGAATTTCGATTTCAAAAAATAATTTTGCGAGTTTTTGTCGAAAATAAATGCTAAATGGACATATTGTAGATGGTTATTGACGGTAATAAATTTCTAGTATTACATATGAATGTGTAGTTGTAAATTTGGGGCAAATTCATGCCTACAAATGTTGTAGTAAGATTTGGCCTATGTAATTAGGCCATTTTCATGAATATGTAGTTGTATGTTTTACTTAGGTTTTAGTGTGTTGTTGGATGCAAGTCCAAGTATAACCTTTAGCATACCTTTTTTTGTTAGATTATTTGTATAATTTGTTGAAGATAAGAAGTGACCTATTGTTTAGTTCGGCATAACTCAATAGCATGTTTTCTTTTTGTAAGTGTTTTCGCTTGAACGTTACCACATCTTGTAGGATGGCATCAAACTATTCTTCCAACCAAATCCACAATCATTACAGTTGTAGCTCTAGGTCCTCCCGAGCTAGTACTCGTGAGAGAATTGTAGGTCCCAAATATTTTTGCCGAATACAGACGCGGGTGAAATATTCTTCTTCGGGGAAGAATCCGGGTAGAGCTTATTATAATTGTCCGAATTTCCCAAATGGTTGTGATTTTTTCTGTTGGGTGGAGAATTATGGCCTGGAGGAGGATAAAGATGCTAAGATCAGGGATTTGCTTGATGAGATTTCAATGCAATATATGTTGAAGTCGATAGATGTTGACAGCGCGTACAATTGCGGTTACAGGAGAGGTGCCCAGGTTTATGGAGTGGCGGGATTGATTGGTGGGGTGTTGTTGTCTCTGTTGTTGTTTTTGGCTTTCTTCAGGCAGTATTGATATCGTTGTTGTCTGTAGTGTTGACAAGATTGTATTTTGTAGTTTTTATATTTTGTGGAACTTGTATGTGGGCATGTACTGTATGTGGGCAGTACTGTATGTGGGCATGTACTGGATGTATGTTGACAAGAATTTGTTTGGGAAGTTCGTTACAATTTGAAACTTTAAGGAAAGCCAGGAGATGTCTACAAGGGAGACCAACAAATTCGAACATCAAGCATGAACAAGACCCATAATGAGTTTCTTTGGAATAAGTAATAACGGTCTCTTTTTCCGACCTACCAATGAATGTCACGGTGTAATAATTGTTAGCAGTGTTCACGTCACCTTCAAGAGAATTCACATTATACAGTAGGCTTGCCTTGAGTTCTTTTTGAAACTTTAAAAACATTGTTAGAGTGTATACTTGTGCCATTTGTTCCTCCATATACCACCCGGTCTTCAATTTGGGTTTTCTATCGAGTGTACGGTGGTTCTCTTTTAATTCTTCTTCTCTTTGCCTACAAATAACTCTTTCAAATATCAAAGCAAATTCATGAAGTGAATACTTCTTTTGAGTATGCTTTTTTAAAAAGGAATTCATTCCCTCACTTCTTTGGCTACTAGACATACCCGCCCAAAAATGGGACCTATGGTAAACGGGGGCCCATTTTTCACGGATTTGAAAAATATCACTCAACCATTTGTTGTTTTCTGCCCCATATTCCAAAACCAAAGCTTTCCATTGTTCTTCAAAAGAGACACAATCATACGAATTCCAAATATTTTCTTTAAAACCTTCCATAAACTTAGGATTTTGAACCAATTGAGGCACCTCGGTAGGAATTTTATCTAAAATATGCCAGATACAATATCTATGACGAATATGAGGGAAAACTTGTTGAATTGCAGCACCTATACCGCGGTCTTGGTCCGTTACAATGGCCTGGGGAGCTTTCTTCATGACTCCTAGCCATGTTTGGAATAACCACACAAAGGATGAAGCCGTCTCATTTGGGATGAAACCACAACCAAGAAAAATAGACTGCCAATGATGGTTAATCCCAACAAATGGAACAAATAGCATACCATAACGGTTGGTACTATGTGTAGCATCAAAAGAAACTACATCACCAAATATCTCATAATTCAAACGAGCAATCCCATCAACCCAAAAACAATGAGACAATCTACCGGACTCATCTTGCTCGAATGCATAAAAGAAAGACGGATCTTTGTCCTTTTGCCATTTAAAAAAGTCTACCAACATTTGACCGTCATGACCTTTTAATGACTCTCTCAAATCTCTTTCATGGTTTCTAGCGTCTGTCATAGTAAATCCAACCCTATTGTATCCCCCACTTGACCCTTCAAAATAAAGCATTTGCTTGCATGTGGGAATATTTGCATCCCCAAGTTGCTGCATTATGATTTTATTTGAACTTGACACAACACGATTACGCGGCAACAAATGCCTTCTACCAGGTGTGGTGAATGGATGATTATGCACCTCATGGAAAGAATAAACCGACCATGAATTCGTTTCCTTATTTAATCTCACCCTAACCAATGCATTACAAGATGTCCTGGATGTAGTACCTATTCTAATATCATTATTCTTGCTTTTAGACACCCCCGCTTTATTACATAAAAAAGTTTTTTCCACCACTTGACCCTCCTTCAATTTATTACCCCCTTTACGCATTTGAAAACCAGAACATTTCGCGTAGCTATCATAGTATTTTTCTGCCAGCTCAAGGGTCTCAAAGATCATACCTATCTTTGGGATTAAATGATCCTCGACAGTGGGGGTAAAATGACCTTCTTCAACATACAAAAAATTGTCACCCAATTGTGAGCAACCCTCACCTAACTCCATACCTGAAACAAATTCGAAAAGAGATGTTAATTTCGAGATGTCCAATTCGGATTGCACTTCCTAAGTTTAACGCTAACCATAATCAATATGTCCATTTAGGATTTATTTTCGACAAAAACTCCCAAAATTATTTTTTGAAACCAAATTCAGAATAAGGTGTTCTTTTCCCAACGTTATCAACAACAACAACAACAACAACAACAACAACAAAAAAAAAAAAAAAAAAAAAAAAAAAAAAAAAAAAATATACCTTCAGCAAAGAAGACGAAAATGGGAGAATATTGAAATGAGATGCTCAGATGTTGCGAAAATGAGATGCTTCGATGGGTTCCGAAAAGGAGGAAGGAGATTGAGAAGTGAGCGGGAGAAGTGAGCGAGATTGAGGAAGGAGAGATGGGGTTTTTCTGTTCTATCAAATCGATAAGGAGGAAGGAGAGATTGAGAAGGGGGAAAGGAGGAGATCTTGATGGGTTCCGTTTTGGGGTAGGGAAGCTTCGTATATGGAGGAATTTTTTGGGGCTAGGGTTTGGTTTCCTAAAATCAAAAAGGAGCTAGGAGGTGAGCTAGGGTTTCGAACGTTGAAAAAGTTGTCGAAGGAGATAGTGAGAAGGGGGGGAAAGGAGGAGACGTTCGATCTTGAGGGTTGAGGAGGAAGGAGACGATCCTAAAATCAAAAAGGAGCTAGGAGGTGAGCTAGGGTTTCGAACGTTGAAAAAGTTGTCGAAGGAGATAGTGAGAAGGGGGGGAAAGGAGGAGACGTTCGATTTTGAGGGTTGAGGAGGAAGGAGACGATCGAAGCTGAGGGGGGAAGCTTTCCGAGTTTAGGGCAGCCAGTTCTTTTGTTTCGATTTCGATTTTGAGGGTGGATTGAGACCAGTTGGTATTTTGGTGGGGGGGGTGAAATTCCGATTATACCCCCCCTAAACCAACAGATGAGCGGGAGAGCAGATCCACCCTTGGATCTATCAAGTTCTTATCGAACGGTCCACAGCCAGTGCTTCCCATGGTGAACACTAGGCTGGTTTGCAACCGAAAGTTTCCCTATATATATATATATATATATATATATATATATATATATATATATATATATATATATTGAACGAAAAGGTAGAATATGACCATCCTGTTTCATTAATCAGAAATTAACGATACAAACCCAGCGAACTGGGCTAGATTACATCCTACTGACAGAAAATAAAACATACATAAAGCAACATGACCCGTACAAACAACAAATTCCTCCAACAACCCTGGATGGTGAGCCGACAAACAAGCTCCGCCCAGCAAAATTGTATGTACGCCAGTTTAGCTTCGTACATTGCCTCCACGGCACATGCACACCCACCTGAAACTAGTCTGACAGGATTTTATCACCTGCCGATCCCTGCCTTCTCCTCGCTGGGAGGACCCTATCTTTGGGCCCAAGCCCCGCAGACCGAATTGTGACACCACGGCACATGCACAGCGATCGCACCCTCCTACCAGCTCCACCACTCATCCATGGCCCAGATCCTCGCCATCGCCCAGATCCATGGCAATCGCGACCACAGGTGCAGGAGGATGCTCTGGCGCGATGAAGACGTCGCTCCCAACCTGAGGAGGCGCGACGAATCCACGGACTGGGGAGGCGCGACGGCCAAATCAGCCGTCGTAGAAGAGAGACGGCGCACCGGGAAAGGCGCGACGAGCTCAGCTTCTGCGGTTTGGCTGCCGTCGTCGAAGGGCGCACTGGGAAGAAGAGGGAAGGAGGGTAGCACCATATCAGAAGTCAGATCTGGGTCAGAGGGGGTGCACTCTTGCCGCCGCCCAGATCCGATGGGTCTTCGTCCCCTGGCTACGACATCGGCGCGAGCTCCCCATCGTAGGAGCTCACGGTCGCGATAATGGCTGATCTCTTTGTAACGCCCCGCACTCAGTCCGTACGCACACAATTAATTAAATTCTAGCCACGCCCACCACAGGCACCATCAAAAGGTGGGTATACCCGTTGGGTACCTTTATCACTTGGTTTTCCTATTATATCTTTCTTTCTCTCCTATTTCATAGCCGATGTGGGATTAATAATCCCTAGGTCAAATCCGGTTGTATACACCCAGCACACTCACACACTATCCTTCTTTCATTCATTCATTAATTCCTTCATGGTCAACTAGTCAACCCATCCATTCTTTTTCCAAATCCATCCATTCCTTAAGCCACGTCACCACTGGATCGCCTTTCTAATCGAATGTAGACTTGTCTCCTAATCGCTGCCCTCCCAGGGTCTTACGCATCTCATACACATATTGTGCGTCCCACGCACCTCCTATATACAAGTCCTACATTCGATGTCGAAAGTTGGCTCTGATACCATCTGTAACGCCCCGCACTCAGTCCGTACGCACACAATTAATTAAATTCTAGCCACGCCCACCACAGGCACCATCAAAAGGTGGGTATACCCGTTGGGTACCTTTATCACTTGGTTTTCCTATTATATCTTTCTTTCTCTCCTATTTCATAGCCGATGTGGGATTAATAATCCCTAGGTCAAATCCGGTTGTATACACCCAGCACACTCACACACTATCCTTCTTTCATTCATTCATTAATTCCTTCATGGTCAACTAGTCAACCCATCCATTCTTTTTCCAAATCCATCCATTCCTTAAGCCACGTCACCACTCCCATCCATTCTTTCTTTCTTTATTATTTAGTATATATATACACTATATACTATATACTACATATACTATCCCTTCCATATACTATTATACGGAAATACGGGGTCTCACACTCTTGCTCTGCTAATGCGATCTGGCGGATCTATGGCGGATCTGGCCTCATGCGATCTGGTCGGTGCGACGGGGGCTCTGCTCTGGCGGAGGAGGTGCGTCGACGGCGGCGTTCCGCGACGAGGCGCGTCGACCATCCGCCTCCTCGCTCTTGGTTAGCGATGGTGCGAAGGCACCGCACGAACCCTAGCCGCCCATCAAAACGTGACTCGCCGGGAAGAGGAAGGGAAGGACAATGGGCTTCGGCGGGAGAGGAGCATCGGGGCAGTGGCGCTGAACCCTAGCCGCTGCCCCCACACACAGATCAAGGGTTTACTCTTTTTTGGGTTCTTTTTTAGAGGAGAGTTTCTCTCTCTAGAATTTCTAGAGTGAGAAACCCTGACTCTCCTTTATATTTTTTTTTTGTCCTGAATAGTATATATATATATATATATATATATATATATATATATATATATATATATATATATTGCGTAGACGGAACATAATTTTCGTAGCAAAATATTTTTTTTTCCAACGACCGTTTCGTCCGTCGCAAGGTGAAAGTTGTTTGTTTGTTTTTTTTCTTATATAGTTTAGTGACCCATAGAAAATGACATGAGTCAATCAATAATCCATAGAAAAATTAATGATCTCAATTAATACTCCATGAAAAATCATATGCAATCCAACCCATAGAAATTTAAAATAATAAAAAAATTTGCAGTCCAGAGCAAACATGATGTTCCGTTTTGAGCTTCTTTTCTTTTTTTTTTCCCCCGGTTTTTTGATTATACAAAATTCTAATTTCATCGAACGAAAATATACGATCTCTTAAAAATATTATAAATATTATTTCGTCCATATTTTATGCTTTTTCCAAATTCACTGCCAAAGTAGCAAGCGTCTGTAGCAAAAAAGTTGGATAAAATGGTAAAATAACAAACAACTGCAGCGCATCAATTGCTAAAAAATGGCAAAATAGCAACCATTGCAATGCGTCGATTGCTAAAAATATTAGCAATGCGTCGATTGCTAAAAATAGTAATATAGCAAACCACTATGGATGCTCTAAGTAACTACAAAGTACTAAGATCGTTGAACCCCTTTAGCATCATCCTCATCAAATTACAAGCTTAACATTAGTAAGAGCATCTGTAGTCGTTTGCTAAATATGCATATTTGATTGAAAATAATGCTGCAGTAGTTGGCCAAATATGCATATTTGATTGAAAATAATGCTGCAGTAGTTGGCCAAATATGCATGTTATGCTTATTTCACTACAGGAGATTGCCATAAATGAGAGATGGAATGAGAATTATCCATATATGAGAGACGGCACTTCAAGTGCCGTCGTACCAAATTTTTTATTTTTTTTAATTGTCGGTTGACACTCCAAGTGTGAAGTGCCGTCGTATTAAAAAAATTATTTTTTTACTGGTGGGAAAGTACCGTCCCACAAAAAAAAATTTAATTTCGTAAATTAAGTTCCGTGGGTTTCTAACTTCTAAAGTTGTAAACCGAATCACAACTACCACCATGGCCCATCCACCTCCTTTATTCTATCGGCCCGGCCCGCAAACTCAACGTTGGGCCTTAAGCCTTCTTCAACCCTGTGCCATTTTCTTTCTTCATCAATAATCATATCCCAGGCTCCTCTATCCTCAACCTCACTCCCATCTCCAAGCTCTTTCCTTCTAGATAAATCCGCTCCGCTCCTCTCTCTCTCTCTCTCCCGCCACCAATGGCAATGGCAACTCTCATCGCCTCCCCCGCCGTCGCATTACCCCCATCAATCTCAGCCGTTGCCGTCCCTTTTCCCCCCCTCCGCCAAAACCCTAACCTCCGCTTCACTCGCCGCCTCTTCCCCTGCTCCTCCCTCTCCCTCCAGTCCTCCAACCCCATCACCACCGCAACCCCCTTCCTCAAAACCCCAACCCCAACCCCAACCCCTAACCCTAACCCTAACCCTAACCCTAACCCTAACCCCCTTCTCTCCTCCTCCACCCGCACCCTCACCTCCCTCTTCCTCCTTGCCATGCTCCTCTTCACCCGCGTTCTCTCCCTCACCCTCACCCTCACCCCCCCTCCCCAACTCTCCCACGCCCTCTCCCTCTCCGGCCCCCTCTTCTTTGCCGCTCTGCGCGATCGCCCAAGCGGATACCTTAACACGCCGCTGACTGTCGTTGCATCCGGCATGGCCAAGTGGCTGGATATCTACAGTGGGGTGCTGATGGTGAGGGTTTTGTTGAGTTGGTTTCCGAATATCCCGTGGGATAGGCAGCCGTTGTCGGCGATTAGGGATTTGTGTGATCCATATTTGAATCTGTTTAGGAATATCATTCCGCCGGTGTTTGATACGCTGGATGTTAGTCCGCTGCTGGCATTTGCTGTGCTCGGGACGCTGGGGTCGATTTTGAATAGTAGCAGGGGGATGCGCTGAGGTGAGGTCAGTGGTTTCTTGAAATCAATTTGTTGGATTTAGTTTATTATTTGCATTTGGAGTTTTGTTAGTTAATGTTTGTTGTGCACCAAGTTTACTCCATAATTTGATGTGCTACATTCTTTAACCCACCCATGTGTTTGTAGGGATCAATGTAATGTAGGGACGTTTCTGCCTTTTTAACAAATGTTATTTTGAGTAGTCCTTACTGTGAATGGAAGATGATTTCTGTTTAGGCGTTATTCCTTCTTTGGGAATGCTGTGGGTTTTGCCTTTGAAGTATTCTTTTTTGCTCCATCGTCCGACCATTGAGATCTAAAAACTCTTCAGGCCTTGTTTGTAATGGAGTTATACAAAGTTATGCGGAGTTTGGAAATAAATCTAGTGACAGTAGATTTATATCGTGGCTCCACTTAACTATACAAAGTTATGTGGAGTTCGGAAATAAATCTAGTGACAGTAGATTGATATCGTGGCTCCACTTAACTATATAAGTTTACTATTTGAGGAGGTGAAATGTTGGAAACCCTTTGTCCTAGCTCAAACCAAATAATGGGTAATAAATATCCATCCAAGTAGTCATTGTTGACAGTTCAGTAGCCGACCAATCAATTCATAATTTTGGCATTAGCTCTTCTCTTGGTATCTTCCTCATACATAATGATACTGCGCACAACACTTATTCCAATTGTTAAATAGGGAATTGGTTGGTTACCGTGAAGTTGATTTCCTAAACTAATGTTACTTTTTAAAGTACTTCTGGTAGTGTGTCTTGGTGCAAAGTAATTCTGAAAATATGTTCTTTTTTTGGTTGTCGGTAAAACTCAAAATATGTTGATAGCTCAGTCTAAGACACGCTTCACTACTTCATGATAGAATCTTTAAAACCCATGATGTTGAACTGTCTTTTAATTTCTTTTAGAAGTCAAGCTGCAGTTTGCTATTGTGGATGTGGATATAGCTAACTGTGGCTGCAATTGAAAACTTAGAGTACATTTTCACATCCTTACTCTGGTATATATTGGTCCAGGCCTCCAAGGCATAAGGCTGTTATTATTTAAGAGCTTGTCAGCCGTAGTTTCAGAGTAATTTACAACATTTACATCTATCTGTATATATAGTTTCAACCTGAACGGTTTCATTTTTTTGTCTCAAATGTTTGGTCATCGTTATTTCATTTGGCTAAATTTTTATTTGGGGTTGTAGTTATGCGGTATGTCATTATTGAGAATTTTGTTCCTTGTAAAGTATTTAATAAGTTTTGCTTTAATTAAGTTGACCCTCTTTATATCTATGTCAATGATAAAGTGGGTCGGCTATCAAGAATTCAAGATATCTTCAATAACTAACCTGATTTCAAAATCTAAATGCAAATAAGACGATTGAATCACTGATCAACTAGCACAATAATTGAGTGTATGAGTATCTACGTGTCTATATATCTATGTTCGACCAATGAACTATCATCAGTAATATTATAGCCTTAGAATTGACAATGGAGCCTCTAGTCTGTTGTATTCATTTGACGCAGGTCGATCATGTTCTGGTGAAGATATATGAAGAGCCCTCCATGCACTGTAAAGTGTCATTCTTTTAATAAAAGGATTTTCGCTATTCGTGCTAGCTGCTATTTTGTTGAAATCACCACTGTTTATCTTGGGTGTAATACAAATATTAAGATGTCTCGTTTTGGAAGATGGCAACAAATGACTAATAGTAAGCATATAGTAATACTCATGGTTTTTAATTTCATGCCATAAACAAACGAAGCTTATTGTTATAGGAGGAAGAAAATTTTGAAAATAGATATTAACCTTTTTTTTAAGCATAACTTATTTGGATCAGTAGTAGCAAATAACCAGATTGGTTACTATTTTTCCCCCCATATTTTATGGGCTTTGTTTTGTGCCTTTGAGTAGATCCCTGAGGGCCTAATAATTTAAAACTAAATATAGTTTGGAATTGGTGAGTGGGGTCAGTTCTAGCATTTGGCCAGCAACTGCAGTTGCAATTTTGTTTGATAACCCTTGAAGGTTCACTATTAAGAGCTTGCATGTTGTCGAAAGACTTAGATTTTGTCTCAAAGTCATTGCTTTGGAACGTCCTTCAGGCTTGCAGTCTACAGATTTTTTGTGTTGTTGCTAAATTTGCAGAGTCTATAGATATTAATTAGTTGACCGGTGATTAGTGGCTGGTTAAAGTGATATTGAATGGTTTGTCATATGTTGACTACAAGAGAGTAGGTTTTTAGCAAAAAGATGAGGTAGTTGAAGCTTTGAAAGTTTAGGGTAGTAAAAACCTAAAATGGTAGATCGTATGGAGATATCACACCTCTGGCAATTCAAAGGTATTTGTCAAAATATAACTAGCAGCATATGACATATCACAGATCATGCAATTGATGCAAATCATGAGGAAGCAATTAATTAATAATCACTGATTCTGCACTGCTCTCTCTCCGTCTCCGTCTCCGTCTCTGTGTCTGCCACCCTCACTCTGCCACCCTCACCCCACCACTGCCACCCTCCCTGACCAACGCTTGTTGGATATTGCCGTAGACTAACGAACCTGTATGTCTCTCTCTTCTCGCACCCAATAGTCTCTCCCCTCTGCCTTTCCAATTGTTTACTTGTCGCCAAACTTCATGAATTAGCCTATATTTTCTGTAGTTTGAACTATACTATTAAAAATGTTCAATTTGAAAAATATCGCTCTATATACCAATAGATTTATGTGATGTAAAACTAACCCTAAATAGAGAATTTCTAAGATTCTTAATGGATTAGTTTTACCAGCACGTAGTGCCGATCAAAGTTAGAAATTTTAAACAGTTAATCGGTTTGATGGATTTTCAAGAACTGAATCACGTTTAACAATCCCAATTAATAATTCAATTCTAACAATCAGTAATTAAATCCCTAAATGTTCTTAGCAAGTAAAAGATTCAATATTGATTCGTACTCTAATCAAGCAAATAGAACACTCAATCTCAATATTTGTGGTCGACAGTTAAATTGAATAATATAATAGAGATGATAAAGTAGTATAACACAAATACTTGAGACGGAAAAGAGTAAACCGAGGTTCGAAAACCAATTGCGATAATCGAAGGGGAAGCTGCTGTTTGAAATGGTTGGTGGCGGGATCCGGAGGAGCAAGGAAGCTGCTGCTGCTGTCCTCGGCTGAACGAGGAAGGAGTATGGTGGGTCGGCTGGTGGCGCGTTGCTGTTGGAGGACAGGGGGTGACAGGGCTGTTGTTGCGGAAGGGGAGCAGAGGACCAGGCGTCAAAGTGTCCAGGGCGGTGCCGTGGGAGAGCGGCGATGTCGCACTGGGTTGCTGTTGTCGTGCGCCTGCAGGAGGATGACCGCACAGGGGAGTCAGAAGTAAGGGGAACAGGGAGGAGAGAGAAGAGGGAAACGGAAGGTAGGAGAGATGGATTGAAGAAGATGGGTTTGCTAGGTTTCGGAAGATGCAGAAGTTGAAGGGGTAGGGTTTTGGATTTGGAGATTAGGGTTGGGTAATTTTATTTGGAGGATTTTTTTTTAATTTGGAAAATAGATTTTGGAGTTAATCACTAACCCTAAAATTGTATTAGGATTTATCACAAATCTTAATAATTGGATCTTAATTGTATCACACAAAAAGAGACAGGAAGAGCAAAACTCAACACAGTAATTTTTTAATCAAAAATAGCAAATCTTTCTCATTAATCTCAAGGCCTATATATAGGCTCAAAACAAATCAAGATACAAATCTCAGAATATTCTCAAAATCTCAAAAATATTTTAATGCATAAAAAAAGATTATATATGGCTATAATTGCCAAAAACAAATATGATACTGAAATAAAATTCTAAACTAAATAAAATTGATGTCCTCGTCATTATGATTTCCTTATTCTTTAAATATTGACTAATTTTCATGTACTTGCATCATTGCATGTGCTTAAAAATCTAGTATTTTATTTTCTTTGTTTATATGTATGCGTATGTGCATGCATACATATTCCAACATTGATAAAATCTACTGAAACCTACTTATCGAGAAGTGTTTGAAACCATAAGGTCCATAACCGGAATCAAAATCGGGTTCTCAAACCTTGCAACAAAGCATATGTAACATATGGAATCGAGTTCGTGCCACTCTGGTCCTCATCATCAGTAATTGACTGTTCGTCTTAATTTGAGTCTTCTGGTATGGTTGTGATTTGGACTTAGACCAGGAGTTTTGGGTGAGTGCTCATTTTGTTCGTTTGGTCCGTTATTTTTGCACATATTAACAGCAAGTTGAAATAGCACTTTTTGCGATTCACTGAGCTGTGAAGGGGTCCAGTCTTTTTGCACATATCTTGCTGTTTGAATTACAATTTGTTACTATTTACGAGGATTTAAGGTAACGATATATGTGAAATTCTGACCAGATTTTATATGCTTATATGTATTTTTACAAAGCCTTCACTTGCGTAGCGCTGTTTTTACATTTAATACACCTGGCATGTTTTCTTCTTTGACAAAGGAAATAAGGATTTTTTTTTATACGACACTTTCCGAAAATATTTGCAGAAAGAGGACAGTTGCTTAAGTATTTGCGCTCGTGGACTCAACAACTAAACTCGCCGTTCCCAACGGCGAGTTTAGTTGTTTCATACTCGCCGTTGGGCACAGCGAGTCTACTGCTAATTTTTTTGGAAAACTCGCCGTTCCCAGTGGCGAGTTCAGTTCAAAATTTTCAATGAAAACTCGCCGTTCCCAACGGCGAGGATATTTATACTAAACTCGCTGTTGGGAATAACGAGTTTAGTTCAAAATTTTGAAAGAAGATTGTTTACACTAGACTCGCTGTTGGGAACAACAAGTTTAGTTAAAAACAATTTATATGAATTTTTTTTTCGAAAATTCACTAAGTCCAACAGAATGTTTCACTCTCTGTGAAATTTTCTACATCCTCGCCGTTCCCAACAACGAGTCTAGTATAATTGTCCTCGCCATTGACTGGCGGGTCTTCTTTCAAAATTTTGAACTAAACTCGCTATTCCCAACAGCGAGTCTAGTATAAATGTCCTCGCCGTTGGGAACGACGAGTCTTCATTGAAAATTTTAAACTGAACTTGCTGTTGGCAACGACAAATTTTCAAAAAAAATTAGCACTAGACTCCCCGTGTCCCAACGGCGAGCATGAAACAACTAAACTCTCCCAGCAGCGAGTTTTCCAAAAAAATTAGCACTAAACTCGCCGTGTCCCAACGGTGAGCATGAAACAACTAAACTTGCCATTGGGAATGGCGAGTTTAGTTGTTGAGTCCACGAGCGCAAATACTTTACCAACTGTCCTATTTATGCAAATATTTTCAAAAAGTGTCTTATGAAAAAAATATTCGGAAATATGTACTTTTTATAGCTTGTTCTTGAATAGGAAATAGTTTAGTCTTTAATGTCTGTCTCATCTATCAGAAATGGATAGTGAATAACTAGAAGTGAATATTATGCTGTTTGCAGTAGAACTGAATATAATACTTTTTTTTTGTGTTGCAATGGTGCTTTCAACGCGCATATAGCATATATTCTTACTGCGAATCATGCCCTATTTCGATGATACTTCTTTTGTATGGAAGGGAGACAGTGGAGTTTATCATAATGCATACATTTTGTTTGTGTTTAGACATATTTCTGGCAAGCATTTTTCTTCACCTTTATTCCATTTTAAAAAGAAAACACATCAAATTTTCCTACTAAATTTAGTCTCTTGACTTTTATCTTTCCTGCCAATAGTCATCATTATTGTTCCCTCTGACTTCAACAATTTAGAACCTCTGTGCAGGTGGGCTTTTTGGGAGGGACTGGGAAGTCATTGGGAGGAACATGAATTAAATACAGCGATGTATAAGAATTTAATTGTTATGTATGTTTTGTTTCTGGAAGAGCTTAGTTGTTAAATAGACATATTTTGATAGTAAATGCAGTTTGGTTATATCCATGTTTCTGGAACTGCAAATATTCGTATCATATCCTTGAAAGATATAGATTGTAAAATACAATTTCCACTGCACCTCTTTTACAAATTATATATGACTGAATTACCTTGTTCAATTGCTGATGGGTTGAATCTCTTTCTTCGCGAACTGATTCAAGTGTTCGCTTTAATTAGAAGTGTCGGAAAATTTTCATCAGTTTGAGTTTTTGTATGAAATTATGTTTCCTTGTCCCTGTATACTGTTATTTATTTCTTTAATGAATTAGAAGAATAGATCTGTTGTTTTGGGTAGGAGGAACATCTGAGATTCACAACTCCAGGAGTATAGAAGAATAGATATATGTTATTTATTGCAGTTCATATAGTTGACCCATCGGTGTGTATATAGCACTTTGTTATGCTATTTCATTGAATGCTTTGCTAGTGAACAATGTCTCCAGTATTGTTGTAATGTGGTCGAATGGTGTCGGATAATGCTATTTTTGCAGAGCTGCGCTTTTTGTTGCGAAAGACAACCCACAATGCACAATAGTACACAAAACTTGTTAGTATTCAATAGTACATTAATATATAGTGACATAACTACCTTAACAAACTCAAAACACTTCTTAATTATGAATATGACGCCATACATACGTACAACTGCTGCTTGCACCATACTGCTATAGAGCCTTTTAAAGTGCATTATAGATTACATTGTATGTACATTACTGTCTATGCTTAAGCTGTGGCTTAGGGGTGGTTTTGATTCGATGAAAAAACACTATTTGGAAATGAATTCTTTAAGGGAGTACTATTCATAGCTTTGTTTAGGAGTAAAATAGCTTTATTAATTTGATTTTGGTAATGGAATGCTATAGCACCTTTTTGGAACTTTTGTTATCAAGCCAAAAATGAGGGAGAGGAAATTGATGGAAGTGCCCCAATCGTGTGTTAAATTTCGTTTCTCTCTCATTTCTTTTTATATTTTCCAATAAAACAAGTTCACGTGCTCCTCTATAATTATTTTTTACTACTTTTTTTAAATTTCTTTTTCTCCTCTCTATCCTATATTGTAGTAAAATTATATCTAAACAAACCACATTTTGGGAACTTATTTTTAGATATTTCTTTTTCAAATAGTAATTTCCTATATTTGATATATTTTACAACCAAACAAACCAAACCACATCTTAGCAGTGCTAAGCATACCGTGGTTACCTCATTCATGTTGTCAAACCACCTCATTCATGTTGTCGGTTTGAGGCAACTGCGTGCAATCTCCGAGTGAAGCTTCCCCCTCTCCGCAGGTGCACATTGTCGTATGCCACCGTCATGTTTTCTTTCTCACCTTTGTTACATCCAAAATGAAAGGAAGAGAATTTTGTATAAGCCTCTTTTTTCACACTTGATTCTCCATACTCTTAAACCATCGTCTTCTAAACAATTCCGATAACCTCTTGTGTTATTCTCTGGTTAGGTCGGTCCCAATCTACTTTCAGAAATGTTGTAATGCGATCATGAAGGATGGCATAGAGGAGAGACGTTAAATGAAGAGTTCCATCCATCATCATTCATTTCCCCCAATCCAATGAAACACGCCGAATTTGTCCATCGCGCTTTAGATCAGATTCCAGTGCTGCCTACGCCCCCGACAACATTAGTTTCATTTCACTCTCATCTTCCACCACTATTTCCACTTCCAGTGAATCATTCAGTACCTTTTTTTGTTGCCACCAACTTCACTTTGATCTCAGAAATGGACAAAATTCTTCGGAGTGTAAAGCCTCAATGCACATACACACAGACATGCCTACTTTACATTGGATTGTGGAACTCCTTTTTCTTTCTCATACTCAATTCCTCTTTTGGCCTTAACCATTTATTTCTTATACAGCCACAAACAGGTGCCTTTTTACTTCTCAGTTTTATACATTACATTTTCATATTGTGGATGTTCAAATATTGGTAAGGTTGCAATCATTTTGAGGACCAAAATAAACACATTCCAAAATCCAAACAGGATATTTGTGCTCTTTATAATGAAATCAAGGGGAATTAAGTATCTCACTAGAAAAAAAAATTATGGTAACTCAGCCAGTGTTGCCCTTAAAGTCTTAATTTTTTGCCGCCTGTCAAAAGCCAATATAAATGAGGGTTGTATTAGGTAGCACACGAACACCATAAAAATAGTTGGATTTTATGAAATGAATCCTAACTTTTATATAAAAAAGTATAGTATCAGAATATCAATTATAATTTAGCCCCTTTTTCAATATATTTTTCCTCAGATTTCCTAAGGTGCCCAGCCCTACTAATCCATCAATCCACGCATCAATTTGGGTACCAGATATCTAACTTCTTAACTAACTCCCCAAATCTTGCTTCTTTCTCTCAACAGATCCAAATCCAACCAATCTCCAGAGTGCACATGCCAAAATTCCCCTAAAACAAAAGAAAATACAGAAATAAAAACAAAGAACATGGAAAGCAAAGGACTCTGCCGAAGTTTAGAGAACATTTTATTTTGTCGTCATCGAAATCGACTCAATCATGGAACAAAAGGTAGCTTTCCTGCATTGTTGTGCTTTTATATTTTAAACCTGCGTTTATCTATTATGTTAAAGTGTTTTTGGACTGTTTTCTTTGGAATTCTCATTATTATATAGAGTTAATTATTGATGCGCTTGATAATTTGATTGCAAGAAACCCCATCAAGTGGTATGCAAATAAGGTTATTACTATTATTATTATTTTCTTGATATGAATGGCAACACCGAACAGGTTCCACCCAATTTTTGTTGAGCTTTTTTAAGGAGAAAAGACCGCTAGCCAAGATGACTAACCTGTAAATATCCAAGCCCAACATCAAGTAATCAATAAATAATATTTTGGGTATCCATAAGTATTGAGTTTTTCTAGAACATACTAGTGGTTTTAGATTCATTATCAAGTGCATAAACTTAGATCAATGTGGAAGGTTCATGAAGGAAGTAGGAAGATTCATGAATGAGCATTAATGAATGTATCCAGATGTTACCTTCTTGAAATATATAAAGAGAGGTCATTTACTCATTCCAACAACACATGGTGAGAGAATCATCTTCATCCAAGTAGAGAGAAAAGAGTGTCCACTCCAAGTTGAGAGTGTTGACTGTTATAATAGCAAAACAATTGTGAGAGAATGTTTTCTTCAAGTGGTGTTCTTGAAGTTGGATATTTTTGTATCCATTACTTTCATAGTGGAGTCTCTTGTTGGTCCTTGGACATAGGCACCTTGCCGAATCACGTTATATTTGGTGTTCTCTATGTTGGGTTTGTATGTCTTATATACACATGTCCGATGAAGAAGATGATGAAGCGTTGAGATGGATCGAAGCGAGGCACCGAAGAAGAAGGAAAACAGTTAGCATAAGCAAACAGGTGGAGTGGTAGTCGACCGCACTTGGGATCGGTTGACCGCTTCGGCTGTACAGGATTCCCGAGAGGGGAACGGTCGTCCGACCGCGGCGCTAATGGGTTATTTGGGTCAGGTCTTGGAGATTCATAAGAAGTCCAATTTCATCTTCAAGTCAGATCGTACGGCTCCTAATGCAAGGTTATCTCTTCAGCAGTAATCAGATGGTTAATATATCAAGTGTATCAAACTAGGATTTTTCTTGATCAATAAATACAATGTAAATGGCCCCTAGAACAATATGATTCTATTGAGTGCCGAATAGAAAAAGAGAGTTCTTCATCTAAGAGGGTGAGATAGTTTCTCCATTGTAAGCAACATCCAAGTTCTACGAGAAGGTCGTGGTGAGAATTGTAATATTTTTGTATCTTCTCTAGTTGAAATAACATCTCAGTTCTTCTTTCTCGGATTAAGGCGAAAGCCCCAACCAGGATAATTTTTGTGTGCTTTGTGTGATTGGTGCGATATAGTTTTGCTTGGTGGCTTGTGTTGATTATGTCGAAGACTCAACAAGATCCTCAATTTTCCTAACAAGTGATATCAGAGCAATCAGGTTCGTAGGTTTGTTCGAGTTCCTTAGAGAACATGGCAGATCAAAAGAAGAAGATCAAGCATTTTGACGGTAAGATCAACTTCAATCTATGGAAGATGGACATGTATGATGTTTTGGTTCAGAAGGACTTGCACCTTGCCTTAGAAGAGAAGAAGCCAACCGATATGAAGCAGAAGAAGTAAGATGAAATTTGTTTGAAGGCCTTTAGTTTAATCCGGTTGCAATTGGTAGACGGAGTCAAGTGTAATATTCTCGAGGAGACAAGTGCGGCGAGTCTGTGGGCGAGACTCAAATCTGACTACTCAGGATCGTTATTGCTAGATCAGATGTATTAGAAAAGGAAGCTGCTTAGGTTCTCATTGAAGAAAGGTACGCATCTTCAAGATCATATTATGGAGTTCAATAAGGTAATATCTGAACTGAAGATGATTAATGCTGATGATTTTAGCGAAGAGGATATAACTTTCAACTTGATATATTCATTGCCAACTTCTTATGATCACTTGATAACTACCATGCTACACGAGAAGTCATCCAAGGAGACACTTACAGTAGTTGGGGTGATGAAGAGTCTGAAGGAAGATGAATTGAGAAAGGAGACTTATAAAGGAGGCTCTATTTCTACAGGGTGCTTTGCGGTGAATGGTAATACTTCAACCGGTAAGGATACATCACACAAGGGTAAGATTCGTTGCCACTATTGTAGAGGAGTTGAGTATTACAAGAGAGACTGTCGCAAGTGGTTGAGTTAGAAGAGTGCTAGTAAAGAAGGGGAACAAACCCACATAGTAAGCGCAACTGAGTCAGGTAAACCAGTTAGGCTTGATGACCTATGTCTTCTTGTTTCAAGTTTTCCAGATGTGGATTCAAGTTGGTATCTTGATTCGGAAAGTTCTTCTCATATTTGTCCCAAGAAAAAGATATTTTCTATTTACAAATCGTCAACAGGCCGTAGTGTGAGAACGGAGAGTGGTGAGATTTGTGAAGTGGTGGGTAAGGGAACAATTGAATTAGAGACGCCGGATGGTAAAGGGTTCACACTAGAAGAGGTCATGCATATTCCTTCGATACAATAGAATCTGATATCCGTAAGGACTCTTGATGCTTGTGGTTGCAGGTACACAGCTCGAGGTAGAGTTTTGACAGTTGGGGATAGTCGTCGTAAGGTAATGAAGTGTAAAAGGAAAATTGGGTAGAGTTAGTACAACCTCTACCAGCTTTGTGGAAGCAGAAAAACTTGGCCAAGCCCATTGTTCATAAAACATCATCTAGTAAGTCGTCACTAGCTAGAATTATCGAATCGAGACTGCAACATTCGAATACCGTTGGATGGTGGAGTTAGTGTGGAGGGTGGCACCTCCATGATTACATCTACATGGATGTGCCCTTGAGGGGGCATACAGATGGAGAAAAACAGGTAGAGGTATGTTCAACTAGCAAGAGAAGCCACAGAAACGTGTTGTTAACAAATCAAGAGAAGAAAGGTCTATAAGAGTTTTAAATCACACAAGTATGAATTTATGAGTATGCAATCCAAGATGGAGATTGTTGGGTTTGTATGTCTTGCATACACATGTTCGATGAAGAAGACGATGAAGCGTTGAGATGGATCGAAGCGAGACATCAAAGAATAAGGAAAACAGTCAGCATAAGCAAACAGGTGGAGTTGCAGTCGATCGCACTTGGGGTCGGTCGACCGCTCCTGTTGTACAGGATTTCCGAGAGGGAAACGGTCGACCGACTGTTGTGTATGGTTGACCGACTATGGCGCTGATGGGTTATTTGGGTCGGGTCTTGGAGATTCGTGAGAAGCCCAACTTCGTCTTCTCAAGTCAGATCGTACGACTCCCAATGTAAGGTTATTTCTTCAGTAGTAATCGGATGGTTAATGTATCAAGTGTATCAAACTAGGATTTTTCTAGATTAATAAATACAATGTAAACGACCCCTAAAACAATATGATTCTATTGAGTGTCGAATAGAAGAAGAGAATACTTCATCTAAGATGGTGAGAGAGTTATCCCAATGTAAGCAGCAACCAAGTTACAGTTAGCTTAAAAGAGGGTCGTGGTGAGAATTATAATATTCTTGTATCTTCTCTAGTTGAAATAACATCTTGGTTCTTTCTCCCCCGGATTAAGGCGAAGGCCCCAACCGGGATAATTCTTGTGTACTTTGTGTGATTGGTGCGATCTAGTTTTGCTTAGTGGTTTGTGTTGATTGTGTCGACGACTCAACGAAATCCTCAGTTTTCCTAACACTCTATCCCTTGCTCTTTTATTTTCTTGCATACTTTAATTTGTGGTTTGAGTTGGTATTTTCATTCTACTATTATCGATCCTATTATTTTCCAATAGTGGTATCAGAGCACCAGGTTTGTGGTGCTAGCGTCAGAATGTAAGGCTCAAGGAGCATTATAGTTCGCCTCAACCACTCCAATTGGATCACTTGGAAGCCAAGAATGGAGGACATTCTTTATTGCAAGGATTTGCATGAACCTATTGAAGGAGTCGAAGGCAAGCCGGAGAACACTATCAATGCCGAATGGAAGAAGTTAAACTGCAAAGCTATTGGTTATATTCGTGAATGGGTGGATGATAGCGTGTTCCACCATGTATCCAATGTAACCGACACACGAGACCAGGAGAAAGTCTACAAGTTCCGACAGTAGCCAAGTGTTTATGGAGGAGAATCGAGGAAGGAGAAAAAGTAAATGTCCCATTCGAGATCGTGGAAGAAGTGCAAGTCGTTCGAGGACACGTTTCAATGGGAAGTGTCATTATTGTGGTCTTTGTGGTCACATGATAAAGAATTGTAGCATATTGAAGAATAAAAAGAAGGATGAAAAAGATGGTTAACTTACCAAAAGAATGAGGACACAAGCAGTACCGTCGCTACCATGTCCGAACAAGTATATGAGTTGTTGGCTCTTAAAGGTGAATGCCTACATGTCGATGAAATAAAAGCGATTCGTGGGTAGTTGATTTTGGAGCATCTTTCCATGCCACGGAGCACTCAGAATTCTTCATCACATACAAAGCCGGAGACTTTAGGATAGTGAAGATGGGCAATGATAGCTATTCCAAGATTGCAGGAATCAGTGATGTTTTGTTTGAGACCGATTTGGACTATAAGCTGTTGTTAAAAAATGTGAGACATGTTCCTGATCTACGTCTCAATCTATTGTCAACTGGCATGCTTGATCAACAAGGATTTCATCATCATGGAGGTGACGGAAAATAGAGGCTTACCAAGGGATCTTTAGTGGTGGCGAGAGGAAAGTTATGTTGCACCCTCTCCGAGACATATGACAAAATTTGTAAAAGAGAATTGAATGTCGTGGATGTTTCTTCTCCAAACATATGACACAAGAGGTTATGCCATATGAGTGAGAAAGGATTGCATGTTCTGGCAAAGAAGTCTCTCATTCCCTTTGCCAAAGGTACCTTACTAGATTCTTGTGATTATTGTTTATTTGGTAAACAATATAAAGCTAGTTTTTCTGGCACCTTCACAAGAAAACAAAATATATTAGACCGAGTACACTATGAAGTTTGTGGACTTATGCAAGTTGAATCACTAGGTGGTAATTGATATTTTGTTACTTATATTAATGATGCTTCACGACATGTTTAGGTGTATTTGTTGAAATCAAAAGACCAGGTGTTTCAAACTTTCAAGCAGTTTCATGCCATGGAGGAGAGGGAGATAGGGAGAGCCCTCAAAGATATCCATAGTGACAATGGCAGAGAGTATACTTCGAACGAGTTCAGAGATTATTGTTCGAGTACACTTCAAACGAGTGGGTGATGGGTGAAGAAGAGAGTAGATCTGGGGTTAAGAGTGGGGTATGGGAGGGTTTATCACATGGGCGGCGGATGAGGTCAGCCCAGGTGACGTCGTGGTGGGGGTGGGGGCCTTTCGTGGTGGGACGCTTCCACTCTGGAGAAAGTGGGCGGAGGGCTGCATCTCACCTGAAATAGGTGAAGACGTACGGCCGTGTCTCTGAGAAGGGAGACACATGCAGCTCTCATTCTCTCTTTCCTTGATTAATTAATTCAAGTTTTTGTTGCACTTAATTTTATAAAGTATTATTTATGACTATTATCAATCATAAGATTAATTTTTCTTATATGAAAGTATTTTACTGTTTACTTTATATATATTTTTTTAATATGACTTCCCAATTATTGATTACTGGTTCCGTGAATCCAAACCTCATCCTTGCAAATGCAATAAAACTTTTGTGTGTTCCAAAAGGTTGATTTATTTTACCCCATGCCATCTTCTCAGATATGGTTCACTTTTTCTTTCCGTGATTTCTTCGCGTTCATTATTAGCAATGATGCTGTGTTCTATCTTTCTTTCTTTCTTTTATTTTTTTAAGCTAAAAACCTTAGGCCATGATACGTGCAAGACCTCTCATTATACATACTAAACTAATCTTATGTGCCTAAAAGTAGTTGAAATGATAGCCAATACAGCAATACAGAAATGCTGTAGTATACCTACAAAGTTAGCAGACTTTTAGATTGTAACCACATAGCGTAACACTATACTGTTGTCTTGAGAAACATAATGAACTTGTTTGTCACTTTTTAACTTGATACTATGGACTTACTATTTTCACATGGAAACTTAGGTTGCGTTTGGCTTGTTATTTTGAAAACAGTTTTCTGAAAACAGTTTCTGAAAAGAGTTTTCTGAAAACAGTTTTCTGAAAATGAGAGTGTAAAAGTTGTTTGGTAATAATTTTTTATGAAAACAGTTTTTTGAAAATGAGAGTATAATGTATGTATAGGTTTGGTTGTATGTATATACTGTATACAGTATATATACTGTGACATATACATACATACTGATATATAATAATATAAAATATTTTATTATAATAAACATATTTAATAATACATATATATAATAATATATAATAATTATAATAATATATATGTAATAATAATATATTCAAATTATATATTAAACAACTTATTATAATAATAATAAATTATATAATAATATATATAATAATATGTAATAGTAATATATAATAATAATAATATATATTATAATAATAGATTATTATTATAGTATATATAAAATAATATATATGAAATAATAGTGTATATAAAATAGTATATATAAAATAATAAAATAAAATAATATATATATAATAATAATATAATATAATAATAGTATATATAATAATAATATAATATAATAATAGTATATATAAAATAGTATATATAAAATAGTATATATACAATAGTATATATAAAATAATAATATATATAATAATATTATAATATAATAATAGTATATATAAAATAATATATATAAAATAATAATTGTATATTATATAATAATATGAAATAAATTATTATAATAAACATATTTAATTATATACATATATATAATAACATATAATAATTATAATAATATATATTAATAATAATCTATTATAATTATAGATTAAACAATTTATTACAATAATAATAAATTATATAATAATATATATAATAATATATAATAGTAATATATAATAATAATAATATATATTATAATAATAATAGATTATTATAATAGTATATATAAAATAGTATATATGAAAAAATAATATATATTATAATAATAGTGTGTACATATATATAGTTTAGAGTGACATCGGAAATTCAAAGGATTTTATTTATTGGGTAGTAGCACACATACAAACACACTAAGATACAAGCACACTAGGCAAGGCTCTTACTCAGAAAGCTCTGCCTTGACACACACCATGGTCTCTCCTTATATAGGGGGAGAGATGGCTTAGGATACACGCTAAAGGAAACTTACTCAGTAAGTTTCTTACACATATGGACAAACTACTTTAGACAAGGACAAACTACTTTAGACATATCACATCACACATCACCACGCTATGTCTGCCGTTGCGTTATTGGAGTGGCCCACCATGCTTCTAGATAGCGCCGGTTCCTTCTTGCATAAATTTTCTGTTGACAGTACGGGTTGGAGAAAGCATTTCGATGTCATCCTGTAGGCCTTTTTCATTGTAGAAGGAATACATGACATCTGTCCCAATGGGTCCCAGTTTCCAGGATTCTTTTAGTCCTAGAAAGAACTGCGCTCTTTCTTCTTTGGAATTTTCTTCACCTGTCCAATCGATAAGGATGATATTATCTTGAACTTGTATATTTTTGCAGAATGTATATTTTTCCCATAATTCTAGGAAAAATTCTTCTGTAGCTTCATACTGGATTTTTTCAGAATCAAATGTTTTATCTTTTCCCTTTTCAATCTGGAGTGTTGACTCGGTTTGTACGATGTTGAGCTCCCAGAATTGGATAGACTTGAACTGGCGAACATACTGCTTTTCTTCCCAGATGCTCCATATTTGAAACTTGTAGATTGTGTGAAACTTATTTTTCTTTGATAGGACAGTTTTTGCACATATATCGGGCATAGTTTTGGAAAAGTCTCCTGGTTTGGAGAGGTTGATGTAGAGTTCATGGACAATCCCTGCTTGGATTGCTCGTTCAAATTGTGGTATTTGCTCGAACCATGCAAGAATTCGATATCTGTTATATTTATTTTTGACCAGCTGATCTGAATGTGTTAGCAGATCTTCCAAATTATTTTGTCCAGTCTTCTGGAGAAGTTCAATGAACCTTTCTGTAGGGAATACTCCTATTTGATATAAGTCTAAACATTCAAGAAGATGAAGGTCTCCTTCGATTCTTCCTAATTTCTCATCTTTGAACTTAAAGAGTTTTGCAAACTCAATAAATTCTTTGTTTCTGATGTTTACAATATCACAGATGTCTATTTGAGACATTATAGCTTGTAGCTGTTTATCAACAGGAGTGTTTCCTCTGATCAGAGTATCTCTCTTCTTATTTAAAGAAGACGAGGTAGAAGTATTGCTGAATTTGATCATATTACTGGCAATGTGCGTTGCTTTTTCAAACTCTTCGTTCTGCTCATACCAATCCTGTAGGATAGGAGTGATAGAAGGATTAATAGAATTTTGCTTCCATGTTGTTTGAGTGGAAGACCTTAAAAGAACCTGTTTTGTTTGTGAAACAGTAGTTCCTGCATTTTTTGATACAGCAGTATCAGTGGATGTTGTAGCAGTAGCTATATTGTTTAGAGAAAAATGTTTTTCTCTTTGGAGTGGCAATAGTTTGCTTAGATCACCCAAGCCAACAATACAATCTTTAGCAAGGTTACCAGGCAAAGCAAAGGTTATATCCTTGCAATTGTATTTATTTGCTTGCGAGTCTTCTAAGAATGTTTGTGGTGTATCTACTCCTTTTATCACAAATGGTTGCTTTTTTGATACTGCGGTTGTGTTAATGATTTGCCCATAATACCCTTTAGGGATTATTATTCGTAAGTCCAGTGAGACATCTAATACAGAATATCTTTCTATTATCAAGCTTTCAGCTGCTCGTAAATTCAGGGCAGGAGAGCATGTGTTATCTCTTGTAGGTAAATAGGCTTTAGAAGAAAGCGTTTCTACCCATATAGCAGTAGCTATTTTATTGATTGTTATCATATTTGGCCTCAATGATTCCATGTCCAAAGAGGAATCTGAGCTATAATTACTTTCAGGAATAGAGGATAATTCATAGACAGAAGTCTCATCATCAGTAGGTATTTCCTCAAGAGTTTGAGTATGAATCCCGTACTCTTGTAGATTATTTATTATAACCTTTTGAATCTTTTCATTGCATTCATTGGCAAAGTGCCCTTCTTTTTCACATTTAAAACATTTGCATCCTTTTCGGAATTTAGGAAATTTATTTTTTATAAACCTTTTCGGTTTTATATAAATTTTCTTTTTACATTCTCTTTTATCAGAATGTATATTAGCTGGTGTACTAGTTTTATCTATAGGTTGGTTAATAATATTTTCTTGACCAGAATAGACATGTTGTTGTTCAGTGGTGGACTGTGAGTTTGTAGATTTTTAAAGTAGTTTTAGAGGATCACTGGTATTCAATGGCTCTAAAATATTATGAGTAACCATAGAATTAGAACCATTAAAGCTTCCTATAGATGCTTTATGGGTTAATTCTGATCTATATTATTTTGGTATGATACTAATTAGCACACCAGTACGTATTGTGATTTCCTTGTATTCAGGAAAACTAAGTGTAATAGGAGTATAGATTTGTAACTCAGCTTTTCGGCTCAGATTTATTGCATTGATATTTAGAGATTCTTTTTCAGAATCATGTACAACTTCATTTTTGCTTAAGGAAGATAATTCATATACATAGGAATCTATGTTAGTATGAATTTCTTCTCTTGTTTGAATATTCATACTGTTACTAGGTAATTCATATTTATAGGAATCTATATAAATTCCTTTGTCTACTTGAATATTCATGCTATTTCTAGCAAGTTCTTTTTGTTGACAATCCTGATATGGATTTTCTGATGTATGTCTGAAGACAATAGAATTTACTGACTCTTTGTCAATATGAGAGTAGGTTATCTCATTATCAACTTCTGAGTTAATTAACTCATCGTCAATTTTTGAATTTGTTAACTCAATATTTTTCTGTTCATTAGAACCTTCAAAATTATTTGAGTCAATAGCGATGGAGTCTCCATGCTTAGTCGAGTTTTTCGAGTCAGTAGACTCTGATGATTTTTGCTCAAAAGAGCTAGAATCTTTTTGCTTACTAGAGCTGGAGTTTGAGTTTGTTAACTCAATATGTTTTTGCTCAATAGAGCTAGAATATTTTTGCTCAGTAGAGCTGGAGTTCTTTTGCTCAGTAGAGCCTCCAAAATTATTAGAGTCTATAGACTCTGTTTCTGATTCTATCAAATTAGATCTTTTATTAGAAAGAGAGAGATCACTTTCAATTTTGTTAAGACTTTTATCTTTCAATGTAGAAAGACAAATAACTTGTTTATCATGTGTAATTATGTTGTTTTCTAAAGAAGGTTCCTCTTTATGAAGAATTTTCTTCTTCTTTTGAGGAAGAGTTTGTTTTATCTTGACTATTAGTCTTGTCTTTTCTTGGACAAGATTGTTGGTCTTCTATCTTTGTTAAAGAGTCTACTAGCCTTTTTAATTGGCTAATTAGATCCTTTTTAGCCTCAAAATATTCACTTTCTGTGTCAAAGGAAATGATATGAATATTTTTAGAGACGGATTGTTCATCCTTTATTTGATCCTTTTGTTTTTTGCTAAAAAAGATTGTAGGAGATGGTTGATCATCTTCTTCTCTTTTTATTTTTTTTGTTGGATATATTATGGTTGGTTTTACCACATCATTTGTATTCTCGTTTACTCTGTAGAGTATTGTAGGTTGTACTACTGGATAGAATAAGAAGTCATCCATGATAATTGAAACATGTTGGTTTATCTAAGCTATAATAAACTATCTTTTTCAGAAGATTTCTTGTTTAAAGATGCACTTACTGTAGTAACCATTGAAAGGATTTCTGATATGGCTAAGCTCTTACAGCAATAGGTATTTCTTTAACTCTTTTTGCGCTTCGACAATTTCTAACATCTCCAGCGTCATAGTATTTTTTTTTTGTGCTTTGAACCTAACATCTCTGGCATCACACTCCCATACCGTGGATTTATAGCGGGGTACAGCCTCAAATCTAAGCCACAACGGGTAATAGCAACACTCAAGCAAAGTCCCTACGGGCAACTAGCACCACAAGCTTATATGAATACGTAGAGATGTAGATCACAACTCACTAAAAAATTATGACACCATTGGGGACGAAGAGCACTACTCACAAAACTAGTTGAAGGTGAATAACTACAGCATCCATGGCTTTCGCTCACACAGCCTAAAGATAAATGTTTTACTACATGGCCTAATTAAACAAGCCTAAGAACAAGAACAAGTGTTTATTTTCATAGCTAGCTTAACCAACATGAAGGAGATTACTCCTCCATCATAATCCTAAAATACAAAGAGTAGTTTAGAGATTGTACCTGATCGAGAGAAGAACTCGGAATTCTTTGCCAAGCTCTGATACCAGTTTAGAGTGACAGCGGAAATTCAAAGGATTTTATTTATTGGGTAGTATCACACATACAAACACACTAAGATACAAGCACACTAGGCAAGGCTCTTACTCAGAAAGCTCTGCCTTGACACACACCATGGTCTCTCCTTATATAGGGGGAGAGATGGCTTAGGATACATGCTAAAGGAAACTTACTCAGTAAGTTTCTTACACATATGGACAAACTACTTTAGACAAGGACAAACTACTTTAGACATATCACATCACACATCACCACGCTTGACAACGGAAAATTTATTTATTTATTGGATAGTAGCACACATAAAAGCACACTGAGATACAAGCACACTAGGCAAGGCTCTTCCTAAGAATGCTCTGCCTTGACATACACCATGGCCTCTCTTTATATAGGGAGAGAAGGCTTAGGATACAAGCTAAAGAAGAAGCTTAGGATACAAGCTAAAGAGGAAGCTTAGGAGACACGCTAAGGGAAACTTACTCAGTAAGTTTCTTACACATATGGACAAACTACTTTAGACATACTTTAGTCATATCACATCACACATCACCACGCTCTGTCTGCCGTGGCGTTATTGGAGTGGCCCACCATGCTTCTAGATAGCGCCGGTTCCTTCTTGCATAAATTCGCTGTTGACAGTACGGGTTGGAGAAAGCATTTCGATGTCATCCTGTATGTAACGCCCCGAATCCCAAATACACTGAATTCGAGATGTTCTACAGGATCTTTTCGCTTCCTTTAGTACAATTTTATAAGGAAATTTGAACTTTTCACTTTACATCAGAGTTTACATGAATGCATTACAATTTACACTGCACAGCGGAAGTAAACTTTACAACAATGAAACAAATATACAACAACATTGAGTAATCTTTAAGCATTTGTTCCTCTTTAATCTTTATCAAGCCATTTACCTGCATATAGGACTGTGGGTACGTCAGTTTATTCAACCGACGATCATTATACACGGCCATCCTCTCTATACCGAAAATAGTATAACTTATTTTTCATATTTAGCAAACACGAACTTGTCACATATCAAACTAAAGGGACTACCCTATTGATGTCGTGTTGTGATTGTGCACTTAGTCCTTAATGCAGTTAATTATGTTGCATGACACTAATGCACACTTGTTCGGATTCTATGCATCCCATACTACATAGGTCCGAGGGCAAGCCTCTTAATCGTTCTTTATCTTTGTAGGGTTCAACCTCTCGCCATGTCTTAATCTACTACCGTAACTACGGTGAGTATCCTAGATGATCTATGAGTACAAGCTCGTGTACAGAAAACCTGGAGGGGAACCCCACGCCATGTTTTGACTCATCAAGCATGCATTCTGTGGCAATTCAGCCTCCATCAGGGCACACGATCCTCTTGCAGTCACCAAACATCCCACAAGCGTGGCTAAAGTCCGATCATTACTGAGTTGTGCCCACGCCATGTCTTGACTCATCAAGCATGCATTCTGTGGCTCACACACCCGCACCGTAAACTCTAGTTCTCATACTCGTGTTTTCTCTCACTTTCATCACGTCTTCACTATGCACTAATCCTTAGTTTTTATTAGAATCATGAACAAAATCAAAGCTCTAGAGTTAGCCTCTCCACTAAACTGGACTTATTTATTTATTCACACATGACCAACCTTGGTCTTTCATTTCAATATTTCATTTCATTTCTTTCCAAATGCCGGGGGAGACTTAGCTACTCTTTTGTTTCAATTCCAATTCACAATTTCCCATTTGAGCATTTCCACTCATAAATTCATTTGTTGATTTGTCATACTCAAAAGTATTTCTCTTTTCCAATCATGATTTCTAATTCGTTCAAATAGTCCATAACTATACATGAAAATTCATATGCTTTATCAATTATCAATTTCACTTGAATTTCACATCACTAAAGAATATTCACATTTCACATTTTTCACACTATTCTCAAATGAGAATAATTTGCATCACATCACACAATATAATTTTCTTCTTGCCACATTAATCTTCTAATCCTTCATTTCAAATCATTTTTTTTGCAAGATACAATTTCACAACAATAAAAATATAGAACCATAGTTCTATTTACACATTTTATTCTCAAATCATGTTTTATTTCGTGCAAATAATCCCCAAATTATTTTTATAAAGTCCTACATATTTTTAGAAGAATAACCATATTTTTTCCACATTTTTTTGATCACCAAAACATCAAAAAAACATTTTTTTTCCATCTTGCCGAGGGCAAGATTCGAACTCAGAACCCCGAAGAACACAGCCGACAGCACAACCACTAGGCCAAAGGTGCTAGACGGTGTAAAGGGGCGCTGAGAGTAATAAATACTCTCGGCTGCTGATCTTATATGCTTAAAAAAAATTTATGAAACAAAATAGTGCCACAAGGATTCGAACCCGCAACCTTAAGGCCGAAACCACTGTAGCAATCAGAGCCATCCCGACCGCTTGTGCTACACGCTCAAGTTGTCACTAGCTCAATTAAAATTTCATTTAACCCATACTCTCTGTTATTTAGAACATTTCGGCGTTCAACAAAATTGCATATCACATTGTTCTTACTAATATACTGTAAAAATCCGAATTAATCGTTTTCCATCATGAATTTTATTCCAGTTGATGAAAATAAATTTCTTAAATGATTAAACATAATTTTCTCCATAATTAACACATTTCTACCATACAATTTGGTTAATGTAACATATTACTAATACATTTTTTTGACATTATGATTTCATCAATCTCTATACTAATTCTCTACTCTTATACATTTTCCAAACATAAAAATTACATCTTAATTTATTCGTTACCACGCCATACAAAGTTTCCAACTTAGCACATAAAAGTGACATAGTCGATATACTAATTTTTTGCACATAATTTTTCATGCTACTAACAAAGGTTTCTTCATACAATTTATAACCACATTCTTATTGCACACACTTGAATTTTAAGAGTAGAAACACACACAAATTTGCATATCAACAATTCAATCAATTAGAGATCATCTTTCAAATTAAATGTGCATTCTTATTAATCATTTTCCTGCATTATTTTGATAATTAAATCTAGCATGCATTCTTATGTTAGAAATAGGGAAAATTTACCCACCTTGTATGGAGAGAAAAATTACAACTAGCAAATCCCTAGACGAATGTCATTGCGACGAATGGCTCCTCCTTAAACACGTGCACCCAAGCCTTCAAGTACCCAACCGAATGCTCCCTCTTCCTTGATGTAGCCGGCCTCCCCTCTTCTAGTTGCAAGCAAAGATCCCACACACTCTCAATCTTTTAACTCACAAAATCACCACTAGATAATATAATTGAACTATAGGTTTGGAAGAGAATAATTTTACACAAGAATAACTAGACATGGGGAGGGGGGGGGGGTATTATACTAAAAATCAAAGAGAATGGAGGGCTAGGATCAAGTAGTTGGTTGTAAGATGGAGGGCTAGGATGAAAGTACGTAGGAGTTACATTAACTACCCACAACCAAGTAACCACCACACCATGATCACCACCCAAATTTTGGTTTTCCCTCCAAGATGCAATCCGGCCATGCTAGGAGTGTGCATATTGCACGTGTACGCGTAGTGCACGTGCATGCAACTAGGCCCAAAAATTGTACATTTTATTTATAAAATAAACTTTAATTTTGTATTCTACATTACAAGTCATATAAAAAAAATTAAAAATAAATTAACTAATGGGGTTTAGTTTAATGGGCCAAAATAATTATTATAAAATAATAAATTAAATTACTTTGGGCTTTTAAAAGAAAGGGCTTTTTGTCTAATTGAAAGAAGGCTTATAGAAAAATAATTAAAGGCACATATTAAATATCTTTACTCATCTTGATGAAAATATTTACAAAAATATTGGACGTGCACACTACGTGCAAAATAAATAATTTTTCATTAAATGAAAAATCAGGGCATTACACTGTAGACCTTTTTCATCGTAGAAGGAATACATGACATCTGTCCCAATGGGTCCCAGTTTCTAGGATTCTTTTAGTCCTAGAAAGAACTGCGCTCAGTATATATACTCTGACATATACATACATACTGATATATAATAATATAAAATATTTTATTATAATAAACATATTTAATAATATACATATATATAATAATATATATAATAATGTATAATAGTAATATATAATGATAATAATATATATTATAATAATAGATTATTATAATAGTATATATAAAATAGTATATATGAAATAATAGTATATATAAAATAGTATATATAAAATAATAAAATAAAATAAGATATATATATATATATATAATAATAATAATAATAATATATATAATAATAATGTAATATAATAATAGTATATATAAAATAGTATATATACAATAGTATATATAAAATAATAATATATATAATAATATTATAATATAATAATAGTATATATAAAATAATATATATAAAATAATAATATATTATGATAATTGTATATTATATAATTGTTACCGCTAAATCTGGTGTGGGGGTAAACAGATAGAATTTGTGAGTTCGTGGAAAACTTGAATAGCAAACCTCTAACCTGTTCCGCCGGAGATTGACCGTTGACTCCCGCCGTTGACCTGCAAAAAGTGCGAGACACCGGGGTTGATCCCGGCGACGCACCCTCCGACGCTCAAGTCAGTAATCAGAAATGATTAAGAAAGAGCGTAAATTGGAGAAGTATTGATTACCTCTTAATGGAGATGGATGGGGGGTATTTATAGGCGTCTTTGGGACTGGATTAGGAATGTAATCCCCGTGATTAGATAAGGAATATTCTCCTAGTAATCAGATAAGGAATTGAATCCCTAATTCCCAGTGAAAAGATAGATGTAAATCAGGGCCGTTGATTAAGGTCTAATCAGGGACCTTGATTGTATCTTGCTGGATCGGGTGTGCAGCGGTTTGGAACCCATACCTAGTTGACGTGGGTCCGTTCATGGGTTATTGGGTTTTGATAAAGACCCAGTCCCCATTTCGGACCCGTTTGTGGGTGAAATTACCGTTTTACCCCTGAGCTTTAAGATTCGTGTCCGATAAGAACGGTCCCGATTTAATCCTATTTTTAGCCATATCACGAGCCCCCCACTCCTAAAGACTGAGTTTGATCAGCCTTTGAGGAGTAGTTTACTGTTCTAATGGCGTATGGGATTTTATCGGTGTTCTTAAGGGAGTTTGGATCTTGCTCGGGGGTGTAACGATGTTATTCTGGGCTTGTAATATACCCAAAAATATCCTCAGAATTTTCTGGATTTTTGGTGATTTTTCCAGATTTTTCTGAATTTTTTCTCATTTTTTTTTGAATTTTTTATTCAGTTTTCGAATTAAATAATTAATTATCGAAAATATTAAATAATTATTCTAATTAAATAATTATATTTTTCAGAATTTTAAAATAATTTTTCTGAATTTATAATTATTTTTTGAATTTTTAATTAATTTTTTTCGATTTTTAAATATTTTTTCGAAATTTTTAAATAATTAAAACAAATAAATAAATAAATAAACATTACCTGGACACGTGGCGCGATCGTGTGCGTTGATCACGATCAAGTGAGCGCGCATCGGGAGGAGGAAGAGGAGGCCATTTTTTGGTGTAAGAGGGTCGGTTCCATGAATGCTCGGCAAAAAGTGGCGAAGTCCACGTGGACGCCACGTGGCAAGTCAAAGCTTGACTTTTTCTCTTTTTTTTTTTTTTTTTTTTTTTTAAAAAAATTTTGCGCCAGCTCTTCTTCTCCTCTGCTTTTTCTTTTCTTCTCTGTTTCCTCTTTCCTTCGTTTTTCTTCTCCCCCGTCCTCGACTTCACCACCTCGTCCCCAACCTCTTTACCTATCTGACTTCGTTCTTCGAGGAGGTCGTCGGCGAGGAATACGAAGTTCGGCGGGAGCACGTTGGAGCTCGGCTGTTTGTTTGTCGAGGGAGGAGACTGAGCTCGGATATCAACGAGGGAGAGAGGAGTTGGGAGCTTTCGGCTACGAGCTTCGAAGAGGAGGTTGATAGCGGTCGTGAGTGGGCCTGACGAAGCTCCGAGCTTCGATGGTGAGTTTTGGCTGCTCATGCATGTTCGCCGAGGAGAAGAGGCACGCTCGGAGGCAGCGGATGTGGAGCTCGGTGTGCGGAGGAGCTCGGCAATGGTGATGGAGCTCGATTGTGGGAGAACTCGTCGCAGTGGTGAGCTCGACGTTGGAGCTCAGTATCCGGCAGAGCTCGCTCGAGAGAGCTGACGGAGCCTGTGATGGCGTTCGGAGCTCGTTGAAGTGGTCGTGGAACTATGCGACGACGGGGGAGGAGCTCTGCGGTGAATCTAAATGGAGCTCGCTATTGGAGTTGATGCTTCGGAGCTTGGTGACGGAGCTCGGTGACGGAGCTCGGCAACGTCGGGAGCTCGTGAAGGTGGTGTTGGATGCGAGCTCGGGATGGGGAGCTCGACGCAGTGGTGGATGTTTCGAGCTCGTCGTTGTGTTGGGTTTGGAAGCTCGTCGACGGGGCTAGGAGACGGAAGAGGCTCGTCGGAAGTTGACGAGGCCGAGCTTGGTGACGGAGCTTGACGACGGAGGGGGTGAGAGCTCGTCGGTTGTCGTCGAAGGGGTGAGTTGGGTATTTGAAGATGGAGCTTGAAGATGAAGGTGACGAACTGGGCTTCTTGGGTTTGGCGCCAAAATACTGAAGAAGAAGGGGGGGGCGACGTGGCAGTACGGTTCGGGTACGGAGTTCGAACCCGAACTGCCGACCCGTTAGCCCTTCAAATTTTTTTTTTTTTGTGTTGTTTGTGGGTCGGTGCTGAGAGCGTTTGGCAGCTGGTGCCGAACCACAATTTTTCCCCGTAACGAGGTCGGTGTCAAGAACGCTCGGCAGTGGGTGCCGAACTCGAATTTTCCCCCCATAACGAGGTCGGTGTCAAGAACGTTCGGCAGTGGGTGCCGAACTCAATTGGTGCCGAACTCAACTGGTGCCGAACTCAAGCCCGTAAAACGGTCGGTGTCAGGAACGCCCGGCAGCGGGTGCCGAACTCAACTGTGCCGAACTCAAGCCCATAAAACGGTCGGTGTCAGGAACGCCCGGCAGCGGGTGCCGAACTCAACTGTGCCGAACTCAAGCCCGTAAAACGGTCGGTGGCAAGAACGCTCGGTAGCGGGTGCCGAACTCCAATTTTCCCTGCAGAGTTCTTCTTGATTTTCCCGGTGCTACGGAGGTCGGCTCGGGGCGTGCGACCCCTTGTTTCGAAGATAATTCGAAGATCTACGACTTTTCTTTAGGAGTGAGATGAAGTTTCACCCTCCTTCCTGGTCAAAACAGCCAGAGAATATCCTTGTATACATGAGGTTGAGGAGAGTTTTCGATGTTCCTGGTGCTACGGAGGTCGGCTCGGGGCGTGCGACCCCTTGTTTCGAAGCTAACTCGACGATCTACGACTTCTCTTTAGGAGTGAGACGAAGATTCACCCTCCTTCATGGTCAAAATAGCCCCGCAACATTCTTGTCTTCATGAAGTTGAGGAGTATTTTGGCTTTTTGCTTGGGATCGGCGGCAACTTTGTTGGAGAAGAATGGGAGGAGAGAGAGAGTTTGGGTTTGGATCCTTAACGGGTCTGAACCCGACCCTATAGCCCCCCTCTTCTTTTTGTGTTGTTTGTTTGGTTGCTTGTATATGAGAGCGTTCAGCGAAGGGGTGTCGAGGTCCGATTTTTCCCCCGTAACGAGGTCGGTTCTGAGAACGCTCGGCAGCTGGTGCCGAACTTGATTTTCCCCCCGTAACGAGGTCGGTTCCACGAACGCTCGGCAGTGGGTGCCGAACTTGATTTTTCCCCCGTAACGAGGTCGGTTCCACGAACGCTCGGCAGTGGGTGCCGAACTTGATTTTTCCCCCGTAACGAGGTCGGTGTCACGAACGCTCGGCAGTGGGTGCCGAACTTGATTTTTCCCCCGTAACGGGGTCGGTTCCACGAACGCTCGGCAGTGGGTGCCGAACTGGAATTTTCCCCCGTAACGGGATCGGTTCAACGAACGCTCGGCAGTGGGTGCCGAACTGGAATTTTTCCCCATAATGAGGTCGGTGCCACGAACGCTCGGCAGCTGGTGCGGAGCTTGATTTTTTCCCCCGTAACAGGGTCGGTTCCACGAACGCTCGGCAGTAGGTGCCGAACTGGAATTTTTCCCATAACGAGGTCGGTGCCACGAACGCTCGGCAGCTGGTGCGGAGCTTGATTTTTTTCCCCCGTAACAGGGTCGGTTCCACGAACGCTCGACAGTAGGTGCCGAACTGGAATTTTTCCCTGCAGAGTTCTTCTCGATGTTCCCGGTGCTACGGAGGTCGGCTCGGGGCGTGCGACCCCTTGTTTCGAAGCTAATTCGAAGATCTACAACTTCTCTTTAGGAGTGAGACGAAGATTCACCCTCCTTCATGGTCAAAATAGCCCCGCAACATCCTTGTCTTCATGAAGTTGAGGAGTGTTTTGGTCGTGGGGATTTTGGAAGAGGAGCTCCACTCCTAGGGGCGGAGAAGCTGTGCTGGGAAAACTCTTGTGCCAGGAAGACCCTTGTAAGAGCCGTGGGAAGACCCATCCTTTGAGGTGAGCAAAACGAAGAGCTTGGCTTTAGGAGAGAGCCATTTGGAAGACAAGTTTGAGGAGCAACTCTAGGAGAGAGTTGTGAGCTCCGATCTTGTTGAGAAGAGGTCCGCTTCGGAGGCGAGCGGAGCAAAGAGCTCGGATCTGGAGGAGAGCTATTTGTGAGGCAAGTGTGAGGGGGAACTCTAGGAGAGAGTTGTGCTCCAAACTTGTTCGAGGAGAGGTCCACTTTGGAGGCGAGCGGAGTGAAGAGCTCGGCTCTAGGAGAGCCATCTGGACGAGGAGTTTGAGGAGCAACTCTAGGAGAGAGTTTTAGCTCCGAATTCGTTGGAGAAGAGCTCCGCTTTGGAGGCGAGCGGAGGGGAGAGCTCGATTTGTAGAAGAGCCATCTGGAAGAAGAGTTTGAGGAGCAACTCTAGGAGAGAGTTTTAGCTCCGAACTCGCTTGAGAAGAGCTCCGCTTTGGAGGCGAGCGGAGCGAAGAGCTTGGCCCTGAGAAGAGGAAGGGGAGGAGAGGCATTCGGGTTCTCTCCCCTGCCTCGTTCTTTCGCACAGTGAAGAAGAGCAGAAGTGTTGGGTACTTTTGGCGGGAAGACTGAAGAAGGAGAAGAATGAAGGAGCTAAGAAGGGTATGGGTCGGACCGTTGGTATTGGATCCGACCCTGACCCGTTAGCCTCTTTTTCTTCTTGCTCTTCATCTGCTTTGCCGCTCGGTAGATGCTTCTTGTTCGGCAAATTCGAGCACGGATTTTGGGGCACATTTTCCGCCACTTTGCTTCTCGGTAGATGAGTAGCTCGGCTCAGATGGTCGTGGGGGCAGTTCGGAATGGCCATCTTCCTCCGGCCCGTTTAAGGACGAGCCGGTGAAGTAAAGTCGAGCCATAGGACCCCGACCATCGTGAGGTTAGTTTGAGGGATGCAGGAGCAGTTTCGAATGGCGAGCTACTTCTAGTCCGCTTAGGAGCGAACTTGCGAAGTAGAATCGAGCCAAGTGTTGGACTCCGATCCATTCAACGGCTGCAGGAGCAATTTCGAACAGCGATCTACTCCTGGCTCGTCTGAGGACGAGCCGAGGAAGAAGAGTCGAGCCGAGTGCTGGACTCCGAACCATTGTGAGGTTAGTTCAAGGGATGCAAGAGCAGTTTCGAATGGCGAGCTACTTCTAGTCCGCTTAGGAGCGAACTTGCGAAGTAGAATCGAGCCAAGTGTTGGACTCCGATCCATTCAACGGCTGCAGGAGCGATTTCGAACGGCGATCTACTTCCGGCTCGTCTGTGGGCGAGCCGAGGAAGAAGAGTCGAGCCGAGTGCTGGACTCCGAACCATTGTGAGGTTAGTTTAAGGGATGCAGGAGCAGTTTCGAATGGCGAGCTACTTCTAGTCCGCTTAGGAGCGAACTTGCGAAGTAGAATCGAGCCAAGTGTTGGACTCCGATCCATTCAACGGCTGCAGGAGCAATTTCGAACGACGATCTACTTACGGCTCGTCTGTGGGCGAGCCGAGGAAGAAGAGTCGAGCCGAGTGCTGGACTCCGAACCATTGTGAGGTTAGTTTAAGGGATGCAGGAGCAGTTTCGAATGGCGAGCTACTTCTAGTCCGCTTAGGAGCGAACTTGCGAAGTAGAATCGAGCCAAGTGTTGGACTCCGATCCATTCAACGGCTACAGGAGCAATTTCGAACGGCGATCTACTTACGGCTCGTCTGTGGGCGAGCCGAGGAAGAAGAGTCGAGCCGAGTGCTGGACTCCAAACCATTGTGAGGTTAGTTTAAGGGATGCAGGAGCAGTTTCGAATGGCGAGCTACTTCTAACCCGCTGAAGAGCAAGTTATTCGAAGCAGAATCGAACCAAGTGTTGGGCTCCGAAACCATCGGTAGAGTTTAGTGAGTTGCGGGAGGAGCCATGTAGAAGAAGCTGGACTCCGGAATCACCATTTAACGAGTCGTGACTCGGAGAGATTGAGATGAAGCAAGAGCAACAATTTCCAATGAAAAAACATAAAGTTTTATTGAAATAAACTAAGTGGCTGCTTCAATAGGGCGAGCCATTATTACATGCTATTGGCCGGGTTACAAGCATCGGCCTTATTGAAAATCAAAATCCTACTTCTACGATAAGGTGAAGACCTCTTGGGAGGAGCTGGGAGGTTCTGAGTCTTGAAGCTCGCCGGGCCCTTCGGTTCGTTTGTTGGCTCCTCAGAGGGGAAGCTCGGCCCCCTCTCTTTGGATGAACTTGGTCAGGTGTCCCCGCTGTACGAGTTCTTCGATCTCCTCCTTGAGAGCCCGACAATCATCCGTGTCGTGGCCATGGTCCCTGTGAAAGCGGCACCACTTATCTTTGTCCCTCTTCTTACCAGGGGTATTCATTCTAGGGGGAGCGCGGAGTAGTCCTTCCTTGTCCACCTCCATAAGGACTTCTGATATATTAGCAATGAGGGGGGTGAACTTCTCAAAAAGTGGAGTCGAACGGCGCTGGCCATTACCGTCCTTCTGGGATTTTTGGGACCCCTCTTCGCTTGTGCTCTTCCGTTTGTTCCCGGAAGATGTCTCCTCAAGAGTAGGGGGGTTGAGAGCCTCTTCGGCCCGAATGTACTTTTCACACCTGAGAAGGAGGTCGGCAAAGTTCTGTGGAGGCTTCTTAGCAAGAGAGGAACGAAGGCTGGAATTGAAGACATTGGATTGGAAGGCGGCCGTTGCGATGGATTGGTCGAGGGAGGCCATGGACCTGACTTCCGCAGTGAACCTCTTCACATAGTCTCTTAACTTCTCACCTTTCTCTTGCCTGAGCTGGAGGAGTGAGATGCTGGTCTTCTCCGTGCGCCTGCTACTCACGAAGTGGGTGATGAAGAGTGTTTCGAACTGCTCGAAGGAGAATATGGAAGACGGGGCGAGGCGGGAGTACCATTCCCGAGCCGAGCCCTTGAGAGTAGCAGGGAATGTCTTGCACAGCAGGGCATCAGAAGCTTGGTGGATGAGCATGAGAGTCTTGAAGCTCTCAATGTGGTCAATGGGGTCAGTCTCCCCGGTGTAAGTCTCAAATTGTGGAGGTTTGAAGCCGAACGGCACAGGTGCATCCACAATGGTTCGGGAGAAAGGGGGTCGAGTAGGACGTAGGGTCCTCCCCCTAAGCTTTTCTTCTCGACCTATCTGACCCAGGCGCCTCTCTACCTCATGAAGACGGCGATACATGGCGTCGTCCCTCCGACGGTAATCAGCCGAGCCTCTAGACTCGTCTTCGTAGGAGGGAGAGGGAGAGGGAGAGCGAGGGCTACGGCGATGGTAACTTCGGGAGCGACGAGAACTGGGGGTACGCCGGGAGTTGCAAGGAGCAGGACGAGGAGATGGGGACCGTCGGCGAGGGCTTCGGGCCGGAGGAGGAGATGGGGCCTTCGGCTCATCTGGGTTCCGATGGAGGTTGAGAGCCTGCAGGACGGTCGCTTGGAACTGCTGGAACTCGGCACGGGTGATTGGTGCCTCATCGTTCCTAGGTTGTTGCCGACCCACAGGAGAGTGTGGTCTTCTTCTGTGATGCTCGGGGGATTCTCTCCGCCCTCTTCGGGCAGGGGATCTTCTGTAGTCTCGGCGGTGAGGGGATCGCTCACCCGGACGTTGTTGGCGGGAGGCTCCCTCTCGGGCCCGCTTCTCGTCCAGACGGTGGTGTAAGTCCTCCACCTTCTGCCGGTTTTGAGGATTGTGAGAGGCCATGGAATCTGTAGAGGCTTTGTGTATGGAGACGCGGTCTTGATGGAGTGGTTGCTTCATGCGGGAGCCCCCCGCACCGGCATTCTGCGGACCGGTGGGACCCTTGGGGGGTTCCTGATTCTGAAGAGGAAGCTGATCCTGCTGAAGAGGGTCCTCCACTTGAGGCGGGGGTTGTCCCTGCTGCGGAGCGGGTTGGACGGGGACTACCTCTTGCTGATCGGCGGGGTTGGGCCCGCGGTTGGACCCTCTGGACCTGACTTTTCTCGGAGGCATGGCTGGAGAAGATCGGACCGATGGGACGAGGGGTTGCTATTCTTTTGTATTCCCACAGACGGCGCCAATCTGTTACCGCTAAATCTGGTGTGGGGGTAAACAGATAGAATTTGTGAGTTCGTGGAAAACTTGAATAGCAAACCTCTAACCTGTTCCGCCGGAGATTGACCGTTGACTCCCGCCGTTGACCTGCAAAAAGTGCGAGACACCGGGGTTGATCCCGGCGACGCACCCTCCGACGCTCAAGTCAGTAATCAGAAATGATTAAGAAAGAGCGTAAATTGGAGAAGTATTGATTACCTCTTAATGGAGATGGATGGGGGGTATTTATAGGCGTCTTTGGGACTGGATTAGGAATGTAATCCCCATGATTAGATAAGGAATATTCTCCTAGTAATCAGATAAGGAATTGAATCCCTAATTCCCAGTGAAAAGATAGATGTAAATCAGGGCCGTTGATTAAGGTCTAATCAGGGACCTTGATTGTATCTTGCTGGATCGGGTGTGCAACGGTTTGGAACCCATACCCAGTTGACGTGGGTCCGTTCATGGGTTATTGGGTTTTGAATAAAGACCCAGTCCCCATTTCGGACCCGTTTGTGGGTGAAATTACCGTTTTACCCCTGAGCTTTAAGATTCGTGTCCGATAAGAACGGTCCCGATTTAATCCTATTTTTAGCCATATCAATAATAATATGAAATAAATTATTATAATAAACATATTTAATTATATACATATATATTATAACATATAATAATTATAATAATATATATTAATAATAATCTATTATAATTATTGATTAAACAATTTATAACAATAATAATAAATTATATAATAATATATATAATAATATATAATAGTAATATATAATAATAATAATATATATTATAATAGTAATAGATTATTATAATAGTATATATAAAATAGTATATATGAAAAAATAATATATATTATAATAATAGTGTGTGTGTGTGTGTGTGTGTGTGTGCCTATATATATATATATATATATATATATATATATATATATATATATATATATATATATATATATAATAATATAATATATATAATAATAATATAATATATATAATAATAATAATAATAATAATAATAATAATGTATATGTAACAATAATATATTATAAATATATATATAACAATATTTTATAATAATAGTATATTATATAATAATAAATATAATAATATATAATAGTATTATATTATATATTAATATATATAATAATATGTAATAATTATATATAATAATAATAATATATAATAATAATAATAATATATAATAATAATATATATAATAATAATATAATATAATAATAGTACATATAAAATAGTATAAAAAAGAACATATAAAATAGTATATATAAAATAATAATATATATAATAATATTATAATATAATAATAGCATATATAAAATAATATATATAAAATAATAAAATATTATAAGAATTTTATATTATATAATAATATGAAATAATTTATTATAATAAACATATTTAATTATATACATATATATAATAACATATAATAATTATAATAATATATATGTAATAATAATCTATTATAATTATGTATTAAACACTTTATTACAATAATAATAAATTATATAATAATATATAATAGTAATATATAATAATAATAATATATATTATAATAATAATAGATTATTATAATAGTATATATAACATAGCATATATGAAAAAATAATATATATTATAATAATAATAGTGTATATATATATATATATGAATATTAATAATTATATAATATATATAATAATAATAATAATAATAATAATAATAATAATAATAATAATAATAATAATAATATATATGTAACAATAATATATTGTAAATATATATATATAACAATATATTATAATAATAGTATATTATATAATAATATATATAATAATATATAATAGTAATATATTATATATTAATATATATAATAATATGTAATAGTAATATATAATAATAATATATATAATAATAATATAATATAATAATAGTATATATAAAATAGTATATATAAAATAATAGTATATTATAATAATTGTATATTATATAATAATATAAAATAATTTTTTATAATAAACATGTTTAATTATATACATATATATAATAACATATAATAATTATAATAATATATATGTAATAATAATATATTATAATAATATATTAAATTATTTATTACAATAATAATAAATTATATAATAATAATAAATTATATAATAATATATAATAGTAATATATAATAATAATATATATTATAATAATAATAGAATATTATAATAGTATATATAAAATAGTATATATGAAATAATAATAGTATATATATAATAATAATAATAATAATAATAATAATAATAATAATAATAATAATAATAATAATAATAATAATAATATATGTAACAATAATATATTACAATTATATATATATAATAATAATAATAATATATAAATAGATTTAGAAAGAGGATGTGAAAAAACAGAAATTAGGGGAAGTGGAGTTTTGTGAAAACTGTTTTCAAAAAACAACATAACCAAACGGGTTTTGGAGTTTTGGAAAACAAAAAAAAAGGAAAAAATAACAAACCAAACAGTATATTTTCCTTGTGGTAGTTTGTTTGGCTAGCTAAGTATTTGTAGCTCATGTTTATCATAAGGTTTTTCGTTGTATTTCCATTAAGATTTACCTATGTTTCTGATATTGCACACACAAATCATTTTTCCATTACAAACTTGTTTTATTCCAAAAATTATATGTTTTTTGAATAATGGGCAGCATTGTAGTCTGTTCTTAAACCTACATATTATCCACAAATTTTGCAGTTATAGTCACTCATTTTAAAAAAAAATAAAATAAAAGCGACGCCTGGTCACTTGTTTCATTAATGAACAATTAACGAAACAAAGAGTAAGAAATATTACAATCCAGTCTTGAAACAGTCTACAATCTAACTAAAAACAAGTACAATAGCATCTACCAGTAAGCAACAAAAGACTGGCTCTCAAAATATCTAAGACCACCCCTCGAGATCTCATCGGTGGCTGCCGGACTCTGGAACATGCTACTCCTCTCCCTTCGTACGAGGCTTCTTCCTCGTCTCTGTAGTACCTGACCAATCATTAATCAGAGTTAAGATTTTATGAAGTATCCTCTGAAAAGTACAGTTAATGTTATGAAAGCATGCATCATTTCTATCTAGCCACAGGGTCCACAAACATGCCGCTACCGTAATATCCCACACTAATCTACACTCTTTCTTAATGAATCTCGATCTCCACCTCCCCCACACATCATGGATACTAGTTGGAACCTCAGACACCCCGAACCCCAACCCCATAATTTTCCAAGTTAGTTTAGCTTTTGGACAAAGCATGAAAATGTGAGTAGTGTCCTCCTCCCCAATATTACAACGTGAACAGCTCAAGTCAATCAGAATGTTACGTTTTCTTAGGTTGACCTTTGATAGGATTGCGTTATTATCCACCAACCACAGAAAGACTTCCACTTTGTTGGAATTTTTGATTTCCAAATAACATCCGCATATGCGCTCCTGACCCCCCCCCCCCCCCCCCCCCCCCCCCCCACAAATCATTTAAGAGTTGATACATTGACCTAACCGAGAACACTTTCGTAGACTTTAGCCTCCAAGCTCTTTCATCCTCGTTTCCTCTTTCTTGTGTCATTTTCTCTATTAGCATATGCTGAAGTTGTCACGCCCCGCTTCCCAAAATACGGGAATACAAGTTCATGACTGAGGCCCAGCGAATGATGCGAATACACCATTCATAAGTTGTACAGATAACTCAACAACAAGATAACAACAAAATCACGCAGCATGAAAAATCACAATAAGATAACAAAAGTACATGACATAGTCCATAACATAACCAACAACTGAAAAATACAAAGTAGTTACGGGTCAAACACGCCCGGAATACAATAAAGAGTACATGAATAAACATGAACTAAAGTAACATGAAAATAAACAAGACTAAAATACTTGATCAGTAACATCTTCTGGTAACTCTCCATCCGGACCTGTAAGTACATTATTACAAAAAGAAGAAACAAGAAGATACCCATTAATGTAAGTCACGAGCCGCAAGTGGTACAAGCTAACGGAACAAGTACAAAAACAAAATAGGGAGTAGGAAAAGAGCAAGGAATCAAAAATCATGTAATAGGAGAAATACAACATGTAAACAGGATCATGAACAAGATATCATGAAACAAGTGGCATGCATGTAAACAAGTAAACAAATCAATAGGAACATGCAATATATAAACAAGTAAGCAAGTCAACAGGAACATGTAACATGTAATTTGATCATACAAGTGTACGTGTTAATTGTTAAAGAATAAACTAAAAACAAAAACAGTCAGGTTTTAAGGGGCTATTAAATAAGAAGTCGAAGAGGCAATTCTAGATCATTCTGGGCAAGCGAGGAGTCTATTTGATGTGTTTTTGAGTCTAGTTTCTAATGGTTCAGGTTTCAAGTCATTTGGAGTTACCTATAAAAATTATGACAGTTTTATTAACCAAAGGTCAGAATGAATTGCTACAGTTTTAATAAATTATGATAGTTTCAAGTTTCTAATGATTCTACATTTATGTTGTATAGGAATATCAAGAGTCTTAGGAGTCTATAAATTGAGTTGTACTCTGTTGTAAGAAGGCAGAAGAGAGAAAAATGCAAAAGATAGTTTGAATAATAAAATTGGTTTTGAGAAGAATCAATGATATAAGTTCAAGAAAGAAAATTGTGTTCTTGATTTCTCTTCCTCAAAAGCCATCTACCTGTATCAAATTGGTATCAGAGCTATGGTGAATTCCGGGAGTACATCACTGGGGCATATGCCGTTGCCACGACTCACAAAGTCGAACTACGACAATTGGAGTATTCAGATGCGTGCGTTGCTCGGTGCACAAGATGCGTGGGAAGTAATCGAGAATGGCTATACAAAGCCGGAAGCCACTGATGACTTAATGGTGAATCAGTTAAAGGCGTTGAAAGAAACGCGCAAGAAAGATAAGACCGCCCTCTATTTATTGTTTCAAGCGGTTGATGAGTCGGGTTTTGAGAAAATTACTGGTGCAGAAACTTCGAAGGAGGCGTGGGAGAGTTTCCAAAAGGTCTTCAAGGGCGCTGACCGAGTTAAACAAGTGTGGCTTCAAACTCTACGGGGCGAGTTGGAGGCCACAAAAATGAAGGAGTCGGAAGGAGTATCCGACTACATCACGTGTGTGCAAACAGTGGTGAATCAACTCAAACGCAATGGAGAAATCCTAACCGATGCAAGGGTTGTGGAGAGGATTTTGCGATCATTGACCTAGAATTTCGAGAACGTTGTATGCACAGTTGAAGAGTCGAAGGATTTGGAAGAGATGACCATCGATGATCTTGCTGGTTCACTTGAGGCGCATGAACAACGGAAGAGAAGAAGAAACAAGAGGTGCTCGAGGAGGCTTTACAAGCTAAAGCAACTATCAAGGAGGACAAGGCGATGTACGTGCATCAAAACCGAGGAAGGGGACGCGGCCGTGGTGGTGGTGGTCGTGGTCGTGGTAGAGGCCGCGGAAGTGGAGACAACTCCGAAGAAAAGGGCCAGTCGAACCAACAGAATTGGCATGTCGAGGATGCGGTCGTAGGAGAGGTGGCCGGTCAAATCATCCAAATGTTGAGTGCTACAACTGTGAAAAGTACGGGCACTATGCAAAAGAATGTTATTCATCAAATCGTCCAAATGTCGAGCATTACTGGCAAGTATGGACACTACGCAAAAGAATGCAAGAAAAATGCGGAAGAAAATGCGAATCTAGTTACAGAAGAGGAGACAAGAAATAATGGTGTTCTCATGATGGCCTATAAAGACACCGCTTCCGACAACGACACGGTCTGGTATCTCGATACTGGCGCTAGTAATCACATGTGTGGGCACAAATACCTTTTTGTGGAGATGCAAGAGATAGAGGATGGACACGTGTCATTTGGAGACACATCGAAGGTTCAAGTCAAGGGCCGAGGTAAAATTTGTTTTTCTCAAAAGGATGGAAAAGAAGGATCAATTGAGGATGTCTATTATGTGCCCGACATGAAGAGTAATATCCTTAGCATGGGGCAATTATTGGAGAAGGGATATTCGGTCTTTATGAAAGATCAGATGTTGCACTTGAAAGACAAAAGAGGCCAAGAATCAAATGTTCAAACTCAACGTGAGAAATGTGCAAGAAAGGTGTTTGCGAGTCGACATGGAGGACAAAGTCTCACTGTGGCACTTATAGTTCGGACATTTGCATTACGGTGGCCTAAAAGAGTTAACAAAGAAGGAAATGGTCCACGGACTACCGGACATGGACTATACTAAGAAATTTTGCGAGGGATGTGTACTCGGCAAATAAGCGAGGAACACTTTTCAAAAGAAGGCGGAATATCGTGCAAGGAGTCATCTCGAATTGGTACACACCGACATATGTGGCCCGATCACACCTAAGTCATTTGGTGAGAAGAGATACTTTATCATTTTCATTGATGACTACACGAGGAAGACTTGGGTTTATTTTTTAAATAAAAAATATGAAGCATTAGAGGTGTTCAAGAAATTCAAGGTGTTAGAAGAGAAGATGACCGGTCTTTATCTCAAGGCTTTACGGTCAGATAGAGGCGGAGAGAACAGGTCAATTGTATTCACAAACTATTGCGAGGAACAAGGGATCAAGAGATTCTTAATCGCACCTTACTCACCTCAGCAAAATGGCATGGCCGAGAGGAAAAATCGAATTATTCTTGACATGGTTCGGTCGATGTTGAGGAGCAAAAACATGCCGAAAGAATTTTGGGCAGAAGCGGTGCAATGTGCTGTGTATGTGCAAAACCGGTGCCCACATGCGAAATTGGCGGATCAAACACCGCAGGAAGCTTGGAGTGGACAGAAACCGACCGTATCACACTTAAAAGTATTTGGTAGTTTGGCCTTGTACCAGATCAAAGAAGAACCAAACTAGATGATAAGAGCAAGAGGTACGTGTTCATCGGGTATGACGAGAAGACGAAAGCTTTCAAGTTATTCGACCCGATTGAAAAGAAAGTGGTTGTAAGCTGAGATGTGCAAGTGAATGAAGAAAGCACATGGGATTGGAACAACCAAAAGGAGGTGACGCATGAGGAAGAAAAAGGAGAATTATCAATCACACCGACAAGCCCTCTAACATCCGACGATGAAGGAGAGCCGAGACAACTGAGGATGCAAAGTCTGCAAGACGTATATGAGTCAACAAGCGAAGTACACTTGGTATGTCTTTTGGCAGATACCGAGAATATTACTTTTGAAGAGGCAGTGAGAGATAAGAAATGGCAAGCCGCGATGGATGAAGAGATAAGGACTATCGAAAGAAATAAAACTTGGGATTTGGTGGAGTTGCCAGAAGGATATCGGCCCATAGGAGTAAAATGGGTATATAAGAAAAAGATGAACGCCCAAGATGAGATAGAAAGGTATAAGGCACGGCTAGTTGCGAAGGGCTATAGACAAAAGGCAGGGATCGACTATGATGAAGTTTTTGCCCCAGTTGCGAGAATGGAAACAATCCGGCATCTTATATCCCAAGTAGCACAATTCAAGTGGCATATCTATCAAATGAACGTGAAATCAGAATTTTTAAATGGTGTGATTGAAGAGGAAGTATATTTGGAGCAACCACCTGGATACATGAAAGCCGGGAAGGAGAGTACAGTGTTGAAGTTAAGGAATGCACTATATGGATTAAAGCAAGCGCCTTGAGCATGGAACACCCGAATCGACACCTACTTCAAGGAGAATGGGTTCATGCAATGTCCCTACGAGCATGCATTGTACGTGAAGAAGGAAAAAGGTAACTTGTTGTTTGTTGCTCTTTATGTTGTTGATCTTATATTCATGGGGAATAATAAGGAGATGATAAAAGATTTTAAAGAAGCTATAACTCGGGAGTTCGAGATGACAGATTTGGGGTTGATGAAGTACTTTCTTGGTCTAGAGGTTAGACAAGGAAAATCGGGAATATTTGTGTCACAGGAGGCATATGCAAAAGAAATTTTGAAGAAGAACAAGATGGAAAAATGCAACCCAGTAGCAACACAGATAGAACTCGGTACAAAACTCTCTAAGTTTGAGGGAGGAGATCGAGTGGATGCAAGCAAATATCAAAGTTTAGTTGGGAGCCTACGATATCTCATGTGCACAAGGGCAGACATTGCATATAGTGTCGGCATAGTGAGTTGGTTCATGGAAGAGCCGAACTACTCGCATTTGAAAGCTATTAAGAGGATTCTTAGATATATCTGAGGAACAGAGTCACTTGGGTTACTCTACTCAGAGACAAATGAATATAAACTGATGAGTTACTCCGATAGTGATTGGTGCGGAGATGTAGATGAACGGAAAAGCACTTCGGGATAAGTGTTTTATATGGGATATACGGCCTTCACATGGCTCTCGAAAAAACAACCTATAGTGACATTGTCAACATGTGAGGCAGAGTATGTAGCAGCATCTTGGTGTGTGTGCCACGCAATTTGGCTAAGAAATTTGCTATACGAGCTAAAACTCTAGCAACACGAGGCAACCGAAATACGAGTGGATAATAAATCGGCAATTGAGTTGGCAAAGAATCCGGTGTACCATGAAAGGAGTAAGCATATAGATGTTCGTTTTCATTTTATCCGGGAACATGTGAAAGAAGGAAATGTGCGAATGAGTCACGTTGCGAGCCGTGATCAAGTGACATATATATTTACAAAACCGCTACCAACTATGCTATTCGAAAATTTTAAGATGATGCTTAGAATAAATGATGGGAAAAGTTTGAGTTTAAGGAAGGAATTTGTTAAAGAATAAACTCAAAATAAAAACAGTCAGGTTTTAAGGGGCTATTAAATGAGAAGTTGAAGAGGCAATTCTAGATCATTCTGGGCAAGTGAGGAGTCTATTTGATGTGTTTTTGAGTCTAGTTTCTAATGGTTCAGGTTTCAAGTCATTTGGAGTTACCTATAATAAATTATGACAGTTTTAGTAACCAAAGGTCAGAATGAATTGCTACAGTTTTAATAAATTATGACAGTTTCAAGTTTCTAATGTTTCTACATTTATGTTGTATAGGAATATCAAGAGTCTTAGGAGTCTATGAATTGAGTTGTACTCTGTTATAAGAAGGCAGAAGAGAGAAAAATACAAAAGATAGTTTGAATACTAAAAAAGTTTTGAGAATTGTGTCTATCTTCCTTCCACCAAAATGTATATCTTATTATTAACATTAATCTCATGTCTTTTCTTAACCTAACTAGTGCAACAATCATGCGTTCCATACCATATGTTTGTTACATGCAATCAAGTGAACATTTAGACTAGTGGTGGACTCTATAGGTCACGTACTCGGAAAAACATGTCAATTGTATCTTGTATCGAGATACATGCAATGTGGAACATGTAGAGTGTAAACTTGTAACGTGAATATGTAAACCTATAATTTTGCAAACTTGCAACTTGTAAACTTGCAACTTGTATCGAGAAACCACGAGCTCTCGTCCGAGTACGCTCTTCTATATTGCCTACTACTAAATCTTTCCCCTTATACCCCGGCTTGTTATTTTTATTTTAGTCAAACATGAACAATAGCTGGATCGATAAACATTTACATGCAACAACAAGAACGGTAACATGACAGGATCGAGTATCAAGACTTATGCAATGCAGGAAGATATATTTCAGAGTTTATAAAACATGTTGTAACTATGATGTGATCAATGATATGTATAAAACTTAATCAAGAATAAAAAGATATCAACATTCAAACTAGTAACAAGACAAGTAATTCATGCACAACATCCTGTATAGTTCTAAGAGTATATATGTGTGTATCAATCGTGTTCATGCAATGCATATGGCAATAAAGTATTCGTGATCATGTATGAATACGGGATCAACGGATTATGTATAGTAACAGATTTCGATTCGACCGATAAATACAATTTAGAGTCAAAGAATATACTTGCGGTATTTTGCAAAGAAAGTTTGTACGAGAACAAACGAGTTGTACAAGAGGATACTTGCCTGTTAACCGACGACGATGATACCGAATACAAGAATAACGAGATCAGAATCCCTGGAAAAAAATTCCAAAAGAGCACGTGCGAAATACGTGCAAGAAATCAACAGCAACCAAAGCAACAACAACAACTCAGCGGAATCCCACACCGGATTGGGATCGAACACGGGACAGCGAACTCGGATCTGTTGTGCCAAAACACCAAACACCAAGTTCGGCCAATTAGATATTATCTTCTTCTTTCCTTCGACAGAGAGAGAGAGAGAGAGCACAGGAGAATTGGCGACTAGCGGCGCGATGATGACTGGATGGTGCTTGGGTGGTGAGGGGGAAGGCGGTGCTGCGAGGCATCAAGGCGAGGCAACACGGCAATGGCGAGGGGCAGTGGCTGAGGAGGTGGTTGTGGGCTCTCGGAGGTGTTGAAGAGGGCTGTGGCGGCACAGGGGGAGCCTGCGGTGCAGCGACGGAGGACGAGGAGATAGGAAAGGCATCGGGGGCTGTTGATGGTCGAGGAGCAGGACAAGGAACAAGAGCGACGGGGAAGAGAACAGAGGAGCGAGGTGGGGCAGGGTGCTTCGGCGGTGACGGGGAGGGCGAGAGGGGAGGCGGAGTCGTCGAGGTCGGGGTGAGGAGGAAGACGAAGGGGAAATGAGTTCTGTGTTTTTGTTTGAGAAATAGAGGGGGGAGAAATAGAGTAGGAGAGTACCCTGTTTTAAACAGAGGGGAGAGAGAGGGGAAACAGGGTGAGAGAGTGGGGGTAGTTACGAGGTGGTGGGGGAACGTGTAGGTACGGGAACTGAAGAGTGGGGAAGTGAAGATATTGTATACGGGTAGGTGTGTAAGATAAATCTGTACAAATATATGAGTACTGGGTTAGTGGATTTGGGCTAAACTTTGGGCTTCAAAACATTTAAATAAATCAATTAGGGTATTGGGCTTATAATAACAATTGGGCTCAGACTGGATGTATAAATAAATAATGCAAAATGAATAAAAATTGGGCTTTAAGAATAAATAGTTAAACAATTGGGCTTATAATAAATAGTTAAACAGTTGAAAATTTGTACATTGGGCTTCATAAAATAGTTTGAATAATATAATCAATAAGAAAGAATAGTTACAAGATACTAAGGATTTAAAATACGGAAAAATACATGAAAAATACGTATTATTGGAAACAGGGGTTACAGAAGTAGTTGAAGTTGGACCTGTCCCTCTTGGGATATGTTTCCATGAAATTGTAGGCATAATCTCTCCTGTTTCCATACTTCTGCCACCAACACATCTTCGTTGATAGTTTCCTCTGCCAATTTTGGGAAAAGTGATTTAATGGTATTTTCTTCCCTCCATTTATCCTTCTAGAGTCTAGTGTTCTTCCCGTCTCTGAGTATGGAAGTTGTGTTGTCGTGGAACAGTTCTCCAACCTTTGCAATCCCTTTCTATAGATGTGAAACCTTTCCGTACTTGCTTAGCCCTCCAAATCTAGTCTTTTTCCGCCATTTATATAACCTGAAGGAGTTGCACCACCAGACCTTTCGTCGCTTATTCATTTTCCACCACCACTTGGTTAGTAGCGCCCTATTCATATCGCGTAGATTTATGACTCCTAGACCACCGAATTCTTTCTTTAAACACACATTGCCCTACCGAATCAAATTGAATCCCCTGTTATCTTCCCTTGACCCTTTCCAAAGGAATCTCCTCCTACTTTTATCGATTCTTGAATAACCCAACCTGGAATCTCATAAATGGACATCATGTATGTTAGAAGATTGCTTAAGACCGAGTTGATAAGAGTAATTCTGCCCCCCAAGAGATAGAAAATTTCCTTTCCAACTGGCGAGTTTTTTCTCAACTTTCTCCACTAATGAAATCCAGTCCTCCTTAAGCAACTTCCCTGGTCCGATGGACGTCCCTAAATACTTGAGGGGGAATTCTCCTTTCCCACACCCCAAAGCAGTTCAGATCGCATCCATAGCACCTTCTTGGTCCTTGCAGAGGGGAACGACACAACTCTTGTGGAGGTTAACAGCCAGCCCTGACTAGTATTCAAAGCATCTTAATACCATTATAATTGCTATGGTTTCCTCCAACTGAGCCGCACCAAACAATAGTGTGTCATCTGCAAACTGTAAAATCGATAATGGCTCTGCTATTCCTTTTATTTGGACTCCTTTGATAAGTTCCGCCTCTTTTCCTTTCTTGATCATTTTCATCAAACCATCGGCCACAATCGTGAAAATTAATGGTGAAAGAGGATCTCCCTACCTTAGTCCTCAACGACACCGAATTTCTTTTCCAGTAATTCCGTTAATAACAATGAACGATTTCCTATTTTGAATACACAATCTCATCCAATTCCTCCTTTTTACACCAAATCCTTTTAGTTCCAACGCCTCGTCCACACACTCCCACTCCACTGTATCATATGCTTTTTCAAAGTATAATTTAAGCAAAAAGCCGTTCACTTTATCTTTATTTCCTCTGAAGATCATCTCATGAGCTGAAGCTATGTTATCCAGGATATCTCTACCTTTAACAAAACCACTTTAAGGGACGTCAATAATATCCTGTAACTGCTTCGCCAATCTATTTGCCAGGACTTTTGTGATGATATTGAAAGAACCATTCAGAAAACTGATTGGTCGAAAATCCGACAACCTATTTCTTCGGGATTAAGATAACATTCGCGTAGTTTAATCTTTCGACTTGTGCACCCCCAGATAAAGTTCCTAGAATATATCAATAAAACCTTTCTTGATTATATTCCAATAGCGTTTGTAGAACAATATCGGGAATCCATCTGGTCCCGGCGCCTTATCCTGACCCAGAAGTTTGACTGCTTTAAGGATTTCCTCTTCTGAGAAATTTTCTTCAATCCCTTCATTTCCATCGATTCTGGATTCACTCCACATGTCTGATTGTAACTTGCTTGTTTGACTTCTCTTCTTTCCAATAAGGTCTCTAAATCCTCTATCTATATGTTGTCAAATTTTCTCAATATCCTCTGTCCAGACTTCATCAATAAACATCCCCCCAATGTGATTGTCTCTTCTTCTCCCATTTCCCACCTTATGAAAGAAGGCCGTGTTAGAATCTCCTTCCTTGATCCATTGCACCCTTGATCTTTGCCTTCAGTAACATTCCTCCATCTCTCCAATTCTGTATAGTTCACCTCTGATTGCCGACAGTTCCTCAAATTCACCTCTTTCCAGGCTCCTATCCTCCTCAATAAGTTCTAGCTCATGACTCCTCTCCCCTAAACTCTCCTTCTTCCTAAAGATCTCTCCAAACTCCTGCTTAGCCCAAATCTTAAGACATTTACGCAGCCGTCTCATTTTGATAATCCATTTTGATACTGCATCCGTCCGGGCCACCGGACTTTCCCATGACTGTTGAATGATCTTCGCACAGTTCTCCGACATGGTCAAAGCTTTCTCAAATTTGAATTGTAGCCTAGGCAAATTTCTAACATCACCACATTCCATAATGAGCGGGGCGTGGTCAGATGTAAATCTCGGAATTGTCCTTACTTCCACAAGGGGGAATAAGTCTTCCCATTCCGCCGAAACCAAAACTCTATCTAGTTTAGCGATGGTTAGATTAGCCTGCATATTTGTCCAAGTAAATCTCCTATCGGATGCCTGAATCTCCGTGAGATCCAAATCGTTGATAACCTGATTGAAATTGTGTCTATCTCTTTCGGATGACCCTCTCCCTCTGTGTTCGATCTGAAATCTAGTAATATTAAAGTCACCTCCCAGCACCTATGGACCGTCCCATCTACCCCTAATACCTCTTAACTCTTCCCAGAAGACACCTCTAAGGGTAGGATTATATGGACCTTATACTGACGAGACCATATGCTCCCAGCCATCTCTTTTACGTTTAATTCTAATGGTCACCGAGAAGTCCCCGGCAAAACTATCTACAATTTCGAAGATCGTCGAGTCAACTCCTAGAGCTATACCCCCCGACATTCCTCTAGAAGTCTTGAACCGCCAGTGGAAATCTCTCAGAGATCTAAGGCATTCAAAGTCTTTGTTTTGTAGTTCCACTATCCTAGTTTCTTGAAGCCCTCTGATTGTTGGCTTCTTCTTTGCTATAATGTACCCCTAGATCGCATACCTCTCACATTCCAAAAAATATACAACATTAAAAAACAATCGTAGACGTCTCTACCCCCTCGATCTATACCAATCTACGGGATACTCTAAAATCCTAATCTGTATGCCTCTTTTTTCAACGCATTAACCCTAAGAAGTTGGTCGGCTGTAGTGGACCCCATGTCTATTCCTAACATGCTAGCATAGTAAAGAATCATATTATCGGAAATAAATCTCAAAATTGACAACTTTCCTCCACATGCAGAAGTTGGTTCCTTTGCATTTGCCACCAATTTGATGAGGTCCTCCTCACTAGGCCCCTTCGAGCCCCATCTGTCCATCTGTCTCTTGCTCTTCCTCTTTGCCTTATCAACCCCAGTACCCATGGCCTCTAAGCGTGTCCCCTTGATTTTTCCTGAACATGAAGCTAGCTCATACACTTGCCTTACCCACCTTTCGTGTTCACTATTAGAGTTGTGGTTCTCATCCCCCACTCCATATAATGAACCTATGCTATCATCATCCATATGATCGGTCTCATTGTCCCCTAACTCCGGCTCCACCACTTGACCACTCTCCGAACCCCCTTCTTGAACTTGTGACTCTTCGACGCCAACCATTGCATCTATACGGTTCTCATCGTCTTCCCCCTCTATTAGTTTACCACCATTGCTTGGATTTGTACTCCTCTTAGTAGGACTCGTTTCATCCCCTACTCCATAAAAAATCCCTGAGCCATTATGAGTCTGCCCATTCCCTTTCTCTGGCTCAATAAATTTCACTGCCTTACCCGGCCCAAGCCCAAACCCAAGCCCAATAACATTCAAATTGGATGAAACCGCTCTAATAGCCAGCTCCACATCACTTTGGAAATCAGCTCGAGTCATAGTCATGACTGCCATATGTGTAGGAGTGGGCCCCCTGTCCTAGGTGATGTTGTCTCCATCACGTCTGCAGCTTTTCCTCTTCTCACCGTCCCATGCATGTCCATCCACAGTACCTCGAACTTGATGCGTGACACATTCTCCCTCTGACAATCCGCCGAACCCCAAACCTACAGCTGGCTCCTTACCTTTCTCTGATGCCTTCGTCTTCACGTCACCTCCTACTCCCACCTGTCTACAAACTGTCACTTCTACCCCAGGATTCGCAACTCTAAATTGATCTGAGATATGCTGTTTTGAACGAATATGATAGCCTCTCATATGATCGAATGGATGACAATCAATTGCAGCCTTTTCACTCTTCGCACCCGATGGACGGTTCAGATGCGCAGCTCCTGGATCAACTGTCTGTCGCTCGTCTTCAACCTCCGTCTTCTTCTCCAAGTGGACCTCCGACATGTTGTCTGAATTCTCCGGCGACTCCCTAAACGAAGCCTTCTTTCTCCTTTCGATAATAACTTTCACCTTGTGTCTCTCCTCTTCGAACTCCACGATGAGGTTAAGGTCATGAACTCCGATTTGGATTCTCGCATACTCCCGCCGCGTTTGGAAATTTGTGTTCTTATCGATGGAGATAAGGTACCTAAACCCTCCGATGAGGTTTTGAAACGCCGATCTTACCCAACATTGAAACGACATATTGAATAGTCGCACCCAAATCGCCGACGTCTTGTCCATCTTCATAGCTCCAAAACTACGCGACCATCTACTCATAGACCTATACCAGTCCTCACCTTCTAGACTTCCATTAGAAAGCACCTCAGTGATTCTTTCCTCGGATCCGCAAAACACTAGGTATAGATCTTGTTTAATCTTTTGAATATCCCAATTCAGTCGCATTGTAGGCCTAATGCTCTCTGAAAGCACCTCGGACATTTCGGCGACGATCAGGTTCCCCGTGTGGATTTTCAACACGATAAATAACTTCATACGAGACTCGAATTCGGCCATGATCGGCGCGGGCGTGATGATCGCTTTGATAATTTTCCAACCAGCATCAAAACTCCCCTCCGACCTCGCAATCTCCACCCTGTTGACTCTGGCTCTCGAGGGAACCACCGGAGCAGACGACCGCGATTGCACACTTCCGTTCGATTTTATCGTGGGACAATTCTTTGAAATGTGGCCAAATTTCTTGCACGCATAACAAAACCAATCATTCACGCATTCATGGATGGTGTGGCCAGTCTCTGCACATTTGTGACACTGAGTAGGCTTTGGTTTCCCCGATGGAGCAGACGACGACGAAGAGCTCAGTTTTTCGACCTTCTTCTCTGCCTTCTTAACTCTTTTGGGCTTGTATAAGATTCACTCTCCCTCATCATCTTCTTTCTTCTTCATTAATTCTAACTCCGACGCACCATCCCCACGTCTTTGGGATGCACGCCCTGGGTCATTTTTACCTCTAGTGGTCACCTTTAGGTAGGATCTCCTATAAGTCGCTGGTGGTCTTTCCACCTCCGCCGCCGCTAGCTTACCCTTACCCACAGGCCCTCGACTCTGGGCTTCGGGCCTTCCTTGCCTTGACCAACCTCTATGGTTTGGTCGGTTGTCCCTCGCTTGAGAACGGCCTCTTAATTAACCCTCAACTCATCTAGATCCTCAACGTCAGCACTTCCTCTACGCTCCGGACGACGTTCATCCTCGTCCACTCTACCTCTCTTGGAGATCGAACGAAGTTCGCTGGGCTGCTGTCTACTACTATGGTAAGAGTCTTTTCGGTTGGTTCTCTGGATATCTCTTTGGGCGTCTCTCATTCTTTTTTCACTTTGATCACTCAATTTTTTATTAGTTGGTTATTCTAATTTTAATTAATAAAATTTAAAATTAGAATATCCCATAATAAACTGATAAAACGGCGGAAAAAACACCCACATAATATATCAAAACTCAAACTATTGTTGTATTGTTTTTCCTAACATAAGATTTTGTATTGGAATAGCAGTATGAAACAAAGGTCATTTCCGACCTTATGTGTCAGAAGTATATTTTAGTGTCGCAAACAACTTTTCTTCCAACATAGAAGTCTCTTTCTCATATTTATGTTAGGAAAGAAAGAAAGAGAAACCTTTTTTTGTGTCAATGAAGATCATTTTTTCCATTTTCCTTTTTTGATTGTATTAAAAAGAAACTTTTTTTCAAATTTTTTTGTTGTTGTTTCTTCTATATTCATTCTATCGAATAGAACAGAAGGTAGGAAAAAATAAATTCCATTGCAGAGCGGTATGCAATGTACAAAAAAATGCTTGTACAGCTGTTCAATTCTATTTTTGTGTTTTTATTTTATACCTTACTTTAGCTTTAGCCCAATTGTGCAAAATAAAAAAAACTGTTCATACACAATCTTATATAAATATTATCAGGATTATGATTCACCAACCTGTTAGTTCTTTTTATGAGGTAAGCATGAGAATTTATATTGGAAGCGGAATGTAAAGAGATAATTTGGATCCAATCTAAACATGGAGAGAGAATTTGAAAGAGAAGAAAAAAAAATCTGAATAGGCTTTTTGTTCTGGTGAAATAATATTTGATAATTGTATTTTATTGTTAGCTAGTCTTCCTGTAAAAAATTTCTGGCTTCGTCGAATGCTGAAAAGGATAATCAAATGCCAACAAATGAGCATATCCAATAAAAACTATTTCAGGGATACCCCTTCTATCTCTCTCTCCATTTTAAGCCAAAACTTTATCATCACACACACATCCACACCTCATCCATATGACTTATTTTATACCCGGCCCTCACGTAAAATCATTCGCACTTGTAATATATACTCATCCACTTTTGGCTTCGTGTGTGTGTGTATATATATATATAGGCTAAGTGACGATCGTGTTTTGGATGCGATCAAGTTGAAATAACAGTTGAAAACTGAACGAGTACGACAACAAACACTGACACGTACGTACCCCAAAGTTAAGTTTCCACAATCTACATATTCCTCCTCTTCATCATCTCTCAACCTTGTCGTCACTGGAGACCAACCAAGATCACTAAAGAAATGGTACACCGCAATCCTGTTTTTGATGCGGCCGTCCTTAGCTGGCAGTCGGACATTCCGGCCCAGTTTGTGTGGCCCGAAGAAGACAAGCCAGGCAGTGAAGCCAGCCAAGAACTCACCGTCCCTTGTATCGACTTGACTTCCTTTCTATCATCAGGGGAGGACTCTGTTGAAGTCTCGCGACAGGTAGGAGAAGCGTGTGATAAGCATGGGTTTTTCCAAGTTGTGAATCACGGAGTAGACCCTCTTCTCATTTCTGAAGCTCACAATTGTATTCAAGACTTCTTCTCGATGCCACTGTGTGAGAAGCAGAGGTCTCAGAGGAAGCCTGGTCATAGCTGCGGCTATGCTAGTAGCTTTACTGGTCGGTTTTCGTCCAAACTCCCATGGAAAGAGACTCTCTCCTTCCGATACTCCTCGTCTTCTGACGTCGCTGACTACTTGGTTCAGAATCTTGGGAAAGAATTCCGGCATTTCGGGTAATTAATTAATTGTTGGAAATTATGATACTCTTTTAAAAAAATCTATCATTCTCTACTGTTCTGTTCTGTTCATCATTAATTCTATCATAACATCGATACTGAGCTGCTGATCAAATTAATTAAACACACAGGGAGGTGTACCAAAAGTACTGCGAGGCGATGAGCAACCTCTCCTTGATTATAATGGAAGTGTTAGGAGACAGCCTAGGAGTTGGGAGGAAGCATTTCAGAGAATTTTTTGAAGGAAACAACTCAATAATGAGGTTAAATTATTACCCACCATGCCAAAAACCTGACCTTACTCTCGGCACCGGGCCCCACTGTGATCCCACCTCTCTCACCATCCTCCACCAAGATGACGTCCAAGGCCTGCAGGTTTTCTCTGACAGTAAATGGCGAACTATTCGTCCTAGAACCGAAGCTTTTGTAGTCAACATTGGAGACACTTTCATGGTAATTAAATAATTGTCAAGAAAATTTTTACTTTCTGTCGCGTAATTTTTATGAAATTTGGATGCTGAAAGATTGTTAATTTTCTTCAAGGCATTGTCAAATGGACGATATAAGAGCTGCCTTCATAGAGCAGTAGTGAATAATAAGCAGGCGAGGAAGTCGCTGGCGTTCTTTCTTTGTCCGGAAATGGAGAAGGTGGTGAGGCCACCAAGGGAGCTTGTCGATGGGGACCACCCCAGGGCTTATCCAGACTTCACTTGGTCTAGGTTTCTTGACTTCACCCAAAAGAACTACAGAGCTGATATGAATACACTGGATGCTTTCTCTGAATACATTGTTAAAACGAGTTCAACAAGAGACACTAGTACACAAGTACTGACTATATTGTAATTGTACTTGTAGTTGTAGTCTCTGCTCGTGATTCTTGTTTTTGTTAGTTTATCAATTTTTCTGGTTCTGGTTGAGTGAACAGAAGCTCTGTAATTATGATGACAATGTTAATGAGACTATGCTATTATTACCTAAAGACTGGAATGTAAATATATCCCAATTACTAGGAAACCCATAATTTAGTTTTTTGAGTTGCTTATCTTATTTCCTCTCGCTATACTAAAAGGGATGAGTTTAACAACATTAATTTTAACGTTTTCCGCAAAAAAAATGGCTTCTCAGTTGTAGTATTTGTAATATTTTTTCCCCACACAGATAGGATTTCCTGTTATGTTGGATTCTTAACAAAGTAATAATGGAGGGAAAATAGGAGGGCATATACTAAAAAGGTTTTTTTTTTTAATTAAAAGATGACTAAGTCATCGCTTCATTAAAGAGAAATTAATAAAACATTTAATAAAGTTACATAGTCTGCCCGAAGGCGATCAACATCAAAGTTCAGCTGACAAGGATATACTAAAAAGGTTGAGAGTCTCTTAAGTGTAAATTAATGTTGGTATATAAAACAATATGGAGAATAAATAAAGAAGGGAGTGGTGAGATACAAATCATTCAATGATACACGAACATAGATAGATAGATAGATAGGTGGACAGGTGGATGCATCAAACTCTGATGAACAGTGAGTTTGCCTGTCCTTGTATGAACAAAAAATCTCTCGCCATCTCTTTCTTGTCACGTAGCATGTAGCAGACGAGGACATTTGCAATTGGCCGCACGTCTCAAAGGGGATTCTTATTCATTCTTTCTACTTAATTGTTAAGATATATAGTATATAAACTATTATAAAGCTTACAAGATATATAATGCGCCAAACATCTCTCCTGTTACAGTTTAGAGAAAGAATCTGTATCAGTTAATGCTAGGGCCATGCATGGACAGTTAAATGAAGGTTGACGGGGATAGCTTCTGAACCTGTAGCTAGTCATATTCAAAAGTTATGCTAATAGCATTTTTCTTAACTTCAAAATAAAATAACAGTAGGTATCTAAATTTCGAAATAAGACATAAAAATTAAGAAAGTATTCAACATTTGTATTCAAGCAAGACATAGAAAGACTTATATATCCATATGAGTAATGGAAAGAAGAGAATCGATAATGATCGCATTAATTAATGGCTTATGGAAAAGAATTTACAATTTGGCTGAAATTATTTTATTAGAGCATCCACAGTCGTTCAATGGAAAAAATGACAAAATGCATATTTTAGCATTGCATTTCGAAGAAATGCTGCAGTCGTTGAATGGTAAAAATGCATAAATTCGTTAAAAAAGGAACAGACGAAACACGAAACATGATCATGTTTCATCTGTTAATAAAAAATAATTTATACTAAGAAATTAATAATAAAAAATACGAGACAAAACATGATGTTTCGTCCCAAAGAAGAAGAAAAATTCAAAATAAATCGTACGAAACATGATGTTTCGTCCGGGTTTTAAGGTAGTTTTTTTTTGCCAAAAAAAATTGTAAAAACAATTTTAAAAAATAGTTTGTAAAAAATATTTGCAAAAACAATTTAAACATTTGCAAAAACAACTTAAAACTTTACAATTTAATTTTAAAAATTATTTTTTTAAAAAAAAATGGATTGGGACGAAACATCCCACCATTAAATTCAATTAACCAGTTAATTTATTTGGTTTTTAATTTTTTTTTAATTCGGACGAAACATCTGATTAATTAAAAATATAATTAAATAATTCAGACGAAACATCATGTTTCGTCCGATCAATTAAAAATATAATTAAATAATTCAGACGAAACAAGATGTTTCGTCAGCTATATTATACATTTTGCTATTTCGAATGCTATTTATCCCTTTCTACTGTTGACGAATTGTCAAAAAATGACAAAATAGCAAACGACTGTATGCGCTATAGTATACAAAAAATGACAAAAATGACAAAAAGGCAAACGACTGTGGATGCTCTTACACCTATGAATATCTTTTAAAGTACATATAAAGATATACTATTTGTAGATTAAAGGGTTTTTGTTTTTGTTTAAAGGGTTTTTGTTTTTGTTTTTGGTAATAACTTAAATTATACTTGTATTTAAAAAAAATACCTCTAGTTTTCATAAAGTACGTCGAAGTGCAGTAAGTACGTATCTCAACTTACAATATCTCAAATTTAGGGCCATTAAAAGGTTTAAGATATCTTGTGGTATCAAGTATGCTATATATCTTCAAAATCGTTGGGGAGCATACCTAGTCTTGTTTGGTATATGGTTCAGAAGTAAAAAGTTATTGAAAGTACGTAGAATAAACTCAAATATAAAACATGGCCACTTACCTTACTTTTTATTTCAAAACCCGTATGTCAAACATGGCAAACTGTAAATTTTTTGTCGTACTGATCCACTTTTTGAAAATATATGGGAATCTGATCCACTTTCGAAAACAATTAGCGATCTGATCTAGTTTTGGACACGTCAGCATAAATCGTTATTGAAAATAACGGCATAGATTATTTACGTGCAGTTATTTTCAATAACGACATCTATTTTATATTTTTTTTAGCATGCCGTTATTTAGAATAACGACATCAGTATATTTCTCTTACAAGTATGAATCTTCTGACTTTAAAAAAATTCTAAGTGTGAAAAAAACTTATAAATAATGCCGTTATCTCCAATAACGACATTCGAATGACTGATGCCATTATTGGAGATAACGACATCAGTTATATATAAATGAACTGTTTCCAAACAACGGCAATAGTTCATTTATATATTAACGACATCAGTTATTCGAATGCCGTTATTTGGGATAACGATATTATTTATAAATTTTTTTCACACTTAGAATTTTTTTAAAGTTAGAAGATTCACACTTGTAAGAGAAATTTACTGATGCCGTTATTCCAAATAACGGCATGCTAAAAAAATTGTAAAATAGATGCCGTTATTGAAAATCACGGCACGTAAATAACCTATGGCGTTATTTTCAATAACGGTTTATGCTGACGTGTCAAAAACTATATCAGATTGCTAATTATTTTCGGTAGTGGGTCAAACCTCCAAATATTTTCAAAAAGTGAGTCAGTACAGCAAATCTTTCGCAAATTGTAGGATCATGAAGGCATCTGCAAAGAGATAAGGAGATCTATCATCGATATAAATTGAGTGAACACATGAGTAATCCAAAAATGCTAGCCAAGCTAAAAAACGTGGAGAGTAAAGAAACTTAAGAACCATGGAGAAGGGCAGGGCAACCGCCAAGGGAAAGGCCAGGGGTTGTCCTCCTGGACCCTAAACTTGAAATTTCGGATGACGTCACAGTGACAAGCAGGGTGCTCGAGGTTAATTATGAGGCAAACGACAAAACATCCATGTTGGTTTTTGTTCAATTTCTATCCTCTCTCACCTCTATATAAATTGATCAGTGAAATCTTTGTCATCTTGTGCTTCTGTGTGGGGGCTCTGTTCTAAGTCTCAGTCAATAGCCTTCCCCAGTTTTGTTTTTCATTCCAGCTGCATGTATATCACTGATTCAATGTCCTAATAGGATTCAACTTGTAAGTTTTTGAGCGAACCACAGTCGTATTCAATCTCTAATGCACATGCAAATAAATCTAGCTAGTAGAATCAATATTTCAATCTCTATTAATGCACTTACATGCAAATAAATCTAGTATATAAAATCTACTTGTATTCTCTCAAAAAAGAATAATACATATATTAAAATGGGTTAACTCAAAAAAGACCGTATCAGACCCGGGTTGGAGTCATTAAGATCAACTTGCAGATCCACAAAGATTTTAACTACACAATTTTGTTGCTAAACTTCAATATAAATAGAAATGAGACAGAAGCAAAGTAAGATTTGTTATTAATTATTAAAATGATAATCATAGAATTTTTTTTTTGATAGAAGGGATGAAGTCCGAAGACCTCAGCCAAGATAACATAAAAAGAAACCAGAGTTCATACAGACTCGAATGAGTGGTGGTCACAAAATACCAAAACATCCTCAACTTAGAGGATAAAAAACACCACCAACTCACCACAAAAGTAAACCTCTTAAAGAGGGTAAAAACAGAACAGATAGACTTAAAAGTATTCCAGAAAGATAAAAGACATAGTCCAACAGCAAGCCATTAAGCAAAACTCTCCGAATCTGAATTAGAAGAAGCCTGGTCCGCATGAGTAGATTGAATATTATGCACCAACAAAATCCCAGTGACCAACTCTTGATGAAAAGCAGGCATATTAGTAATCGCGGCAAGAGTGTTGGAGACCAGAGCTTCCTCATCATCCTGAACATCTTGAGCTGGAGCATCAATAGGAACTTCCACATCATCATCTTCAATAATAATTGCTGAAACAGGAGATGCCCCAGTAGCAGGTGTTGAACTCATCGCAGACTGATCAGCAGAAATAGCAGGGATGCTATTAACTGGAACAAAAGACTTACAGGCATCAACCAGCTTGTTCACCTCAATCTTGACTCTCTTAGCAGGGGGAAGGATATCTGTCCAAGAGGAAACAAAATAACAAATGGAATCCAATACTTTAACAATATCAACGATTTTTTTATTAAAAATTCTATTATTGCGTTCTAACCAAATAACCCAAATCAAAGTCATCATGGTCATATCCCAGAGCAACAGATTATTCTTTTTAATCCTCTTTTTCCTTCAAATACTCCACCAAGCCTTAATAGAAGGAGGAAATCCTCTAAATCTAAAGGCCACTTTGAAAACAAGCCACACTTGTTTAACAAAATTGCATCTAAGGAAGATGTGATAAGCAGATTCATCACCAGAATCACACAAAACACATTTTTGACCCATAGCTAAATGTCTCTTATTTAAGTTATCGACAGTGAGAAGACGGTTATGAATAGTGAGCCAAACAAGAATTCTAACTTTAAAGGGAGCCACATTCTGCCAAATGAATTTATAGAAAGGACATATCAAACCCCCCGCATTTAAAAAATTATAAAAGGATTTAATAGTGAATAAACCAGAACTGGTCCATCTCCAAATAGATTTATTCTGAGGTTGCCAATCATAATTATTCAGTAAATGAAGAAGGGAGTTAAAATCATGAGTTTGCTGTAAAGAGAGATTTCTACGAAATTCAATACTCCAAACTTTACCATAACGATTAGTAGAGTAAAGAGAAAAGACAGAAGCATTTGGCAAGGAAGCTATATTGAAAAGATCTGGAAATCTAGATGAAAGACTACAATTACCAATCCAAATATCTGTCCAAAAGCGAACATTCTTACCATCACCACAGATTTTTTGAATGCCACATTTAAAAGGAGCAGCAGCTTTTCAAATTCCTTTCCAAAAAGAAGATCCCACAGAAGATGGAAAATCAGGAAAATCACTGAGAGTTCTTCTACGAAAGTATTTTCTCTTAACAATTCTAATCCAAACTTTATCTTCTGAGATAAGGCAATTCCACAACCACTTGCCAAGAAGAGCTAAATTTTGATGACGAAGGTTAATCACACCTAAACCCCCTTCAGACATATTTTTACAAACCCTAGCCCAGTTCATAAGACATTTCCCCTGATCAGAATTTAATGAAGAGCCAACCCAAAAAAATCTTCTTCTAAGAAGATCAATCTTTTTAATAACCCAAACAGGAACATAAAAGAAGGACATAAGGTATAATGGAATGCTAGAAATGATAGAATTAATAAGGATGAGTCTACCAGCTCTAGATAAAGATCTACCAGCCCAACAATTAAGTCTTTTTTCAATTTTATCAATAACAGGGAACCAGTCTGATTTGTATAGATTACCCATTCTGAGAGGTATGCCCAAGTAATTGAGTGGAAAGGATCCTTTAGGGCAGTTAAAGAAGGCAGAAATTTCTTCCTGTCTATTAGCATCTCCTCCAATCCACATACAAGAAGATTTGGAAAAATTGATTTTCATACCAGAAACACTTTCAAAACAGTAGAGAAGGAATTTGAGATTTCTAAGCATAATTCCATCACAAGAAGAGAAGAGAATAGTATCATTAGCATATTGTAAGTTGAGAACACCTCTAAAAGAAGGAAAGCCACCAATACCTTGAATAAAACCATTATCCCAAGCTTTAGAAAGCATCCCATTGAAAACATCAGCAACCAGGACAAATAACAGAGGAGAAATATGGTCACCTTGTCTAAGACCACGTTTACAAACAAATTTCCTACCCTCAGAGTTATTAACTATAACAGAAGAAATACCAGAATGAAGATTACTGAAGATCCAATTAATCCATTTAGGACCAAACCCTCTAGCAATAAAGACTTTTCTTAAAAAATTCCAATTCACTCTATCATAGGCCTTCTCAAAATCAAGTTTCAGAAGGATCCCTTCAGTGTGTTCTTGATTAATAGAATGAATTGTTTCTTGAACCACAACAACACTATCCAAAATAAATCTATCTTTAATAAATCCTGATTGAGTAGAATCAACCAAGGATCCAATAACATTAGCAAGTCTATTTGCTAATACTTTCATAATAATCTTAAAAATAACATTTAAAAGACTAATAGGTCTGAACTGGGTGACCTTATTAGCCCCTGGACACTTGGGAATGAGGATAATATGGGCATAATTAATCCTAGAAAAATTAAGAGAGTTATCATAAAGTTCTTGAAACACACCAACAATATCCTCTTTAAAATCATTCCAAAAGAGTTTATAGCAAAAAGTAGGAATACCATCAGGGCCAGGAGCAGCCTCTAGAGGAAGTCCACAAACTGCTTGATAAATTTCATCTTCCAAAAAAGGAGCTTCTAAGCAATCCAAATTTACACGTTGAGAAGGGGGATAGAGCTGATCCCAGTTAATGTCTAAGAAAGTTTCACCAGGATCTCCCATAAGATTTTTATAGTAATTAAAAAATTCTTGATGAATCAGAGGAGGATCAGAAGTGAGAATGTCACCAGATTGAATGGAGATAATATGGTTCAATCTCTTCCTATGGGAAGCAAAATTGTGAAAGAACCTAGTATAACCATCACCCAAAGTAAGCTATCTCACTTTAGCTCTTTGAAACCATTTGATTTTATCAAGTTCCAAAATATGAAGATACTCTTTTTTCAGTTCTGATCTATTAATTCTATCGTTTAAGGAAAGAGGATTCTGTTCCTCCAGTAAATCCAAATTGTTAATCTCATTTTTCAAATAGCTTTTCCTTTCTTTCAAAGGACCAAATCTATCTTTAACCCACAACTTACACCCAGATTTAAGATTCTTAATTTTAGCAAGTAGACTTCTGAGTCCAGCTTGGTTGCAATTATTAACAGAGCTTAAGCAAGTAGAAATCATAGCTTTAAAAGGAGGATCTTCAAGCCAAAACTTCTCAAATTTAAAAGAGAATGACTTAGGAGAAGGGGAAGAGGAGGATAGAATAAGAGGAACATGGTCTGAGACAATATTAGGAGAAGCTTGAACAAAAGACATAGGGAAGGCAGTATTCCAATCACAAGAGACTAAAAATCTATCAAGTTTTGCAAAACTAGGAACTAATCTATTGTTAGACCATGTGAACTGTCTTCCAAGAATAGGATAGTCAACAAGATTAAGAGAATTAATAACATTGTTGAAATTATCAGAATCAGATCTGTGGTGGGGGAAGCCATTTCTTTCAGAAACAAAACGAACCGCATTAAAATCCCCTCCAAAAATGACCCAACCACTCATAACAGAATGCCATTGCTCAAACTCCTCCCAAAACTCATCCTTAAAAGATTGAGTACAAGGACCATAAACAGATATAAAAAGAAGTGAGCAGTTGAAAGCAAAACAATATAATTCCACAACAAGAAAGAATCTCTTTTTGTAAATCTTAGAACATTTAAATAAATGATCCTTGAAACCAATAAGCATACCACCAGAGGCACCCTCAGAATCAAGCGAAACCCATTCAGTGATAATAGAGCCCCCTAAAGATCTAAACAAAGAAGAAGAAGGAGAAGGCAACTTCGATTCTTGAATAGCAATAATATCAGAATGAGAAGAAACAATAAAATCAAAGACAGCTAATCTCTTATCTTCACTACCTAAGCCTCTAATATTCCAGGAAGATATAATCATTGGTAACATTGAGACTCTCCTCTAACAATTTCCAAAGCCATAATTTTATTGAAATCATCCTCCGAAAAATTAGACAAACCAGCATAAGAAGTAAAAGATTTTAAATATTCAGATGAAAAGGAATCAAAATGACATCTAAAAATAGAACCAAGACCATTACCTTCTGAAGGGGAAGCAACCACAGGGGCCGGAATCTCTAGGTTCCTGATCTTAGCAATAAGAGCCGCCTTCTGCAGGATAGGCTGATCACCATCATGCCTTTGTTCAACTCTCAGACTCCTTCTGATGGGTCCTTCAGATTTAGAGGAATGTTTTCTCTTTCTATAGACTTTAGAACAGGAACTAACACATTTTTGTAGAAAATTAGGATCAAAGGAATCAGAGGGACCAACATCAGAATCAGGATAACAAACAGCCAAAGGAATAGGGGTGTCAAAATCATCCTCAACAGGCGGATCAGAATCCAAAGAGGAAACAACAGGACTGTTGACATTATCACCAAAATCATCAGAAACAGAAGCCGGAATGTTGACAAGAACATCAGGAACATCAAAGTTAGGAACACTAAGAGGGAAACCACACACAATAGTATCACCAGAGCTAGAACCGGACTCATCAGGACAAGCCCAAGAAGAATCACACTTAGTCAAAAGGAGCCTTGGGAGGTAAAAACTAGGACAATAAGGGATCTTATTAAAAAGATAGTCCATAGCCGAAGAAGGAGTTACACCAAAAACCAGGGATTTTAAAAGTTCTTTCCAAAAAGAACCTAAAGGAAGAGATCGTTTAAGACACAGAGAGGCTCTCAAATGGGCTTCATAGGCCAACATCTCAAGGTTACAACCAGAAAACTCCATCAAAGCATTTTCGGGAAGAGGAAAAGACACAGTATGGGGTAGAACAACAGTTAAACTAAGATCAGCATTAGGAGCCACAGGTACTGAAGGAACTGAAACATCAACAATCTCTCATTCCTCAGGAGAAGCTGTCCTAACCCAAGAAGAGGACAATGCTTTACCCTTACCACCTTGAAATTTATCAGAACTAGATTTCTTAGGAAGGGGATTGGAAGAAGAAGAAAAACCGTGAGGTCTATTGATCGGGGTATTCCAAGAATCCCAGTTATTATCACCCTCCTTAGAAAGAACAGGATTAGAAGAGGATGAATGTTTCAAATCCTGTTGGGAAAAGTCAGGGTAAGTAACAACAACTTTAAAGGCTCTAGATCCAACCCACAGGATATAGTCAAAGATAAGAGGCGCAGAGGGACAACGCAGAAAATCAGCAATAACTTCCAAATGCCCATTGCTAAGTCTATTTTTAGCGGAAAAACCAACAAAATTCCCAATACAACGAGAAACATGACTAAAAGAGGCAAAGGATTCACAATACGGAGGGATACCAAACAAAATAGCTCTCGTCTTAACCAGACCAAGAGAACGATTCGAGATTCCAAACTGAGGCCAATTCTTAACAGTGAAAGATGCCCTACCAAACTTAAGTTCTTGTCCTTTGAGGTTTTCAAGACATTTGATATTAGGACATTTGCAAATAAAGTCTCCGTTGGGAAGCATCCAGAGACCCCAATCCCAACTCGGAATTTGAAAACGAGCATCGAGGAAATTAACAAGGTCAGGGGCAATAATAGAACCAGACAAAACAGAAATGACTCCTTCCGTATTTAACAAAAGACATCTATCTTTCATTTCTTGCGAGAACTCACAGTAAACTTCAATAATCATAGAATTTATTGACAAACACAAATATAGGAGTTTATTATTATTAAAAGATGACTAATGGTCACCTGTTTTATTAATGAATGTACGGTTGACGAAACAGTATAATATTATCAAAAAAATTGTAACCAATCATAGATCCTAGTCCATAAAAAAACTATCTAAGTAGCAAACATCTAATACAAAAGCCTAGTACATCAACTACTAATAATAGAAATAGGTTCAGATACAACAATAGACCTGCACGCTGTCCATACATAACCTCTTCCTCTCTCCTATCTATCCTGCCCATGCATCAATTAGAGCAAACAGTTTATAAATCACAACAAAAAAATCTGTAATTGTGATTGCGGAAACAAAAATCATTCTTATCTAGCCACATGATCCACAATGTAGTAGCAACAGAAATATCTCATAGTACCCTACTCTCTTTCTTAATCGCTCTAACTCTCCAATTACCCCATGGATGAGTAGAAAAGGTAGAATAATCTACTACGTGGAAACCCAAAAAAACAATTTCCCAAGCTAATCTACCCCCTAATTAACTACGGCACGAGAATAAGATGTGGAAGCTTGTTTATGCATTATGCTGTAGCAGATTCAGAGGCAAATTCCTCACACCAGTCTTTTTTTTTTATCCAAAAGTGCCAAAGCTAAATTACTGCATATATAATACTGAATCTAAAGCAAAACGCACACCCCTAGATATAGCTAAAGGTACAAATGTCAATAGTATACCTTTTTCAATCAACATCATGGGGAACTCCCTAGGATTCAAGGATGCAAGTGGCAGGCTTAGGAAATGATGAATTTTCCTCAATTATCACAGACAATCGTGTAATTTTTCTCACAAGTTATTCATCCTCTCATGGCGACTCTCATGACGGTTAAGAATAATTATCATCAATTTTCAATAAGCAAATTCTTTTTTTTTGATAGGTCACAACTAAATTTTATTATAGTGGAACAAAACAGCTGCAAAAACACAAAACATGATGCAACCAACCAATCAGAACAAGTGAAGTAGGTAAAAGAGACTGCAACATCAAAAGAAGAAATTAAGGAATTAAATGTATCTAGTATCACCACTAATCCATCTAGAGTTGATGCTACCAAATGGAAAAACTTCACCCCAGCTCGCTCTCTACTTGACAACTAATCTTCAATTTCTTCTTTGCATTGTGCTTGCATACACGGCTCATAGAGCTGTATATGAGGCCACACATCCAATGCCCAATGTCCGCAGGGTTACAGCCTCAACCCCCCTTCGTGACTTTCAAATTTCACGGATCTTGAACTCTTCTTTCACATTCTATATGATATCCTATACCCTTAATTACTTCCCCCACTTCTGTAGCTGAAACTGAATAAACCATCTAGTCTAGTGAAAATGGTAAAGCACAGCCGTACTAACATAATCATCTAACAGAAACTGTGATGTCGAGCAAATGCTTCTAATGTGACAAATACAGTGCAATCCTTCCACAGTTGGAATTCACCACCGTTTGTCATAAGACGTATACGTACACAAAAGTCAAATAAGTCTGAAGGCTTCTTACTGATGCAACTTGTAACAATTTGTTATATATATATATTAGTGAGAAATCGTTCATTTTGTAACTACTTGAAGTACTGATAAAAGCTCTCAAATGAGAATACACAAAAGTCAAATAAGTTATATAATATATATATATATATATATTAATTAGTGAGAGATCATTCATTTTGTAACTACTTGAAGTACTGGTAAAAGCTCTCGAATAATTTTTTTTAGGTATTATAAATATTATGACATAAAAAATCAAAGTAACTATAATAACTCTATATCCAGGAATAATCTTCTACAAAGTAATTATAATAACTCCAGATACATGAATCATCTTCTACAAATATGAGACACCCTTTTCTTACAAATTATTAGTACAAAGTATACATGAGGCAGTTCGATTGATTGTGTATATCGTAGGATGGCCAACCATGCCGACCATCTTTGTTCACAAAAGGACCAACAAAGACACACAATCTATCTCTAGATAGATCATTCGACATGAAGAAGAATTAACCTAACATGATGTTCAATCAATTTGTACCGTTTACGTTTTTCATGTTGATTATCATTCCAGCAATTGACATGAGATGCTACCTGTGAATATAATCTTATGAGCCATCATAGTATGCTGTATATTGCCAAAAATACGGAGTACCATTGCATCAGCAAAGTAGGTCCCTCTAATCTTTATGAGTAATGCTACATCCACTACCAATTTCACTACATTTCTCTTCACTACCTTAGGTACGCGCACACTCCAATAGGTAGGGGAAGATAGAGTAGGTGGGGGAACGCTCCAATAAGAGTATGCCACCTAAGATAGTGAAGAGAATGGTAGTGAAATTGGTAGTGGCCGAAGCATTACTCAATCGTTATCAATTGCATGTTGTTAATGTTTGGTCAAAATTTGATGGATAACGAAGAAAATAATTTTGGGAAAATAATTCTTATTCTTCTTGTTGTGTTTTATTCTTTACTGTATACAACTATATATAAGGATTACATACTTGGAGAAAAAGAAAAGAGATTGAGAGAAGATTTGGAAGATGAGAGATTTGGGAAATCTGTTTCCTATATTAGGAAACAGAATATACAATTACTATATTTCAACACTCCCCCTCAAGTTGGTGCATAGATATCGAGCATGCCCAACTTGTCAACAAATTTCAAGAAGAGCCGAGTCGAAACGGCCTTGGTTAGGATATCTGCGAGTTGATCTTCTGACTTCACTTTGAATATCTCAATAACTTTCTCATCTAATTTTTCTTTGATGAAGAATCTATCTACCTCTACATGTTTCGTCCTATCATGCTGAACTGGATTAGCCGCAATATCACACGCCGCTTGACTGTCGCAATACACCTTCATAGGTTCCTTTGGACCATAGCCTAAGTCCTGCAACAGGAGTTTTAGCCATAAAGCTTCTGTTATACTTAAAGCTACTCCGCGATACTCAGCCTCTGCACTAGAGCGTGCAACAACATTTTGCTTCTTGCTCCTCCATGTAACTAAATTTCCTCCAACAAAGGTGAAATATCCTGAAGTGGAGCGCCTATCGATTGTAGATCCTGCCCAATCAGCATCAGTATATGCCTCAACCTTCAAGTGACCATGTTTCGCAAATAAGACTCCTTTTCCTGGGGCTGACTTAATGTATATCTCATAATTCTCATTACCGTGTCCATATGTTGTTCCCGAGGTGCATGCATAAACTAACTTATCACACTTAAAGCATATGACAAATCTGGCCGTGTATGTGCAAGATACATTAGTCGTCCAACCAATCTCTGATATCTTTCCTTATCACAAGGCACTTGATCCGCTTCGTTGCATAGTTTCAGTCCTTCTTCCAATGGTGTACTAATCGGTTGACAAGCGGACATTCCAATTTTCTTCAATAAATCCAGAGCATATTTTCTTTGAGAAAGAAATATCTCCTTCCTTGAGCGAGAAACTTCAATCCCAAGAAAGTATCTCAAAGGACCAAAATCTTTCATTTCGAACTCTTGTGATAATTAGTTCTTTAATGTCTTCATCTCCTCAGGATCATCTCCAGTTACTATCATATCATCAACATAAATAATGAGAGCAGTAATTTTACCTTCTTTCCTTTTTAGGAATAGAGTATGATCAGAATTACTCTGAACGTATCCGAATGTCCTCATTGATTTTGTAAATCTCCCAAACCAGGCTCTTGGTGACTGCTTCAGTCCATACAATGCTTTCTTCAGACGACATACTTTGTTACTGTGTTGGACTGGTCTGTTCGACCCTGGTGGAAGATCCATATAGACTTCTTCTGTCAATTCTCCATGCAAAAATGCATACTTCACATCAAATTGCTCCAACGGCCAGTCAAGATTTGCAGCAAGTGACAATAGAACTCGAATAGTGTTGAACTTTGCCACAGGTGCAAATGTTTCGTCATAATCAATTCCATAAGTTTGAGTATACCCTTTGGCAACCAGCCTTGCCTTGTACCGCTCTATCGAACCATCCAATTTATATTTCACTGTATAAATCCATCTGCATCCTACTGGCTTCTTCCCTGCTGGGAGCTCGACTATCTCTCAAGTCTCATTCTTCTTCAAGAACTTTATCTCCTCATCCATAGATGCTTTTCACCTTGGATCGGCTAAGGCTTCATGCACACTGTTAGGAATAGATACAGCAGATAATTGATTCATAAATGACTTATTTGATTCAGACAATCGGTGAGTGGACACATAATGACTCATGGGATACTTGACTTTACTAGTGGGATTAGGCTCGTAAGTGAATTTTGGGATACCTCTAGTAGTACGGTTTGGGAGTTCTCTTCTTGGAGCTTCGGACAGCGATGACGATTGGTTTTGGGGTTCTGCTGGGAGTAGAGATAGATCTGATGGTACTGGTGGTGGAGATGGTTCAGATGGTGCTGGAGGTGGAGATGGCTCATCTTCATGGTGGTTCGCCAGTGACTGCAGATCTTCGTGGAAATTTTCTTCCTCAGCCAAATCTTCATTCGAGTGATCGTCATTACTTACATCCTGATTTTCTTCATTCGAGTGATCGTCATTACTTACATCCTGATTTTCTCCCCTTATATCTGATTGTTCAGTTTGAATAGTAACCACTTCATTATAGGCAAGAGTTTGAACTTCACTTCGGTACTCCCCCGGAAGTTCAACCTCAGAGAAAAAATACATCTCATCTTCATAGAACACAACATCCATAGTCACAAACATCTTTTGAGTTGGTGGGTAATAACATCGATACCCTTTCTTATTCTGTGCATATCTCACGAAAACACAGCGGACAGCTCGAGGAGTTAACTTATTGCGTTCATGTTGATGAAGATGACCAAAATGCAACACACCCAAACACACGAGGTGGCAAGTTGATGACTTTTGGTGCATTCACAGCTTCAGTTAATGCTTGGAATGGTGTGAGGAAGTTTAGGATATTAGAGAGAACTCGGTTGATTAAGTATGCAACAGAAGCAAGGGCTTCTCCCCAATAAATGAGTGGCATATTTCCATAGATGAGAGAAGCACGGACCACTTCGAGCAAGTGTCTATTTTTTCTTTCTACAACCCCATTCTGTTGAGGTGTATACGAGCATGTAGTCTGATGAACAATTCCATGTTCCACCAAATATTGTTGCAGATTTGAACTCAGGTACTCCCCGCCATTATCACTCCTAAGAACTTGAATCTGTGAATTATACTGAATCATAACGTGCTTGTGAAATTTCTGAAATAAACTACTAACTTTACTTTTTGACTTCATCAAACAAATCCAGGTCATACGGGTACAGTCATCAATAAAGGTCACAAACCATTTGGCTCCTCCAAATGTAGTAGTTTTGGATGGACCCTAAACATCAGAATGAATAATCATAAAAGGAAGGGAGCTTCTACTTGGACTTGGAGGAAAAGAGACATGATGACCTTTTGCGAGTTCACACACATCATACCGAAAGGCAGATATATCCAACTTCAAAAATAAACTTGAAAATAATTTCTTCAAATAACCAAAAGAAGCATGCCCTAGACATCGATGCCATAGCCAAATATCTGATTTCTTCTTCTCATCTTCGGATCCTTCCACACTTAGAGCTTGAGTCAACTTGCTCTAACATTCAGATTCTAAATCTAGGTAATAGAGCTTCCCGTGTCTAACCCCATAATCAATCGTCTTGCAAGTCCGAATATCTTTAAACACACAATGTGAAGGCCAAAAAACTACAATACAATGTAAGGCAGTGGTTATTTGAGCAACAGATAATAGGTTGAAATTCAAGGATGACACAATTAGGGCAGTATCTAAGGTTAGGTTGTTTGTGAGGTGTATGGTATCCTTGCCAATAATAGTAACAGGATCACCATTGGCAGTGGACACAGTTGATTTTGTGGATGGTTGAAAATTTTGAACTTGTCTAGAATCAAAAGTCATATGGTCGGTAGCACCCGAATCAATTATCCATGCACTATTCATAACAGAAGCAGAAATATTAAATACCATACCATCATTACCTGCAGCTGTAACTAATGTAGAGGCGAGTTCAATATTCTTCTCAGCTCTATCAGTTTGTCCCATGGTAGCGGCACAAGAAAAACAACGGATCTAATCGACACAACTTGGCCAACAACAGTAACTAGCAACACAACAAACAACACCAACAGTAACACAGCAAACACCAACACCAACAAACACCAATCAGGGATCGGGAGCTCGGGAGGATGACAGGGAGGATCAGGATCGGGATCTTCTTCTTCCTCAGATCTGATTTGATCAATCAGCAACTCAGCAAACAACTCACTCAATAAATAGCAAGAGAGAGAAACAGCAACAACCGTGAAGAGTCGACGGCCGGTCAAGGGGCGGCGGCACTGGCAACTAGGAGGGGGCAGCGTCGACTGACGGCGACTGGGTCGATGTCAAGGCAGAGGTCGACCGGCAGCGGGGTGATCGTCGACAGAACCTGACGATCGGGAATAGCAGCAGAGGGGGGTTCGATGGTCTGGGCGGAGCTCTGGGTGGCTCGACGATGCGCAAAGGCGGCGCGACCAGACAGCGTCGGGGGGGGGGGGGGGGGGGGAGGGGGGTGGCACGTTGCCGATCGGAAACAGGAGCAAGAGGAGGCCGGTGGTCGGGAACTCGTCGGAGAAGGTGATCGGAAATTGGGTTTTAGGGGATTTGGGGAAGATGAACCGTAACTATCTGGAGATCTGGAGATCAGGAAGGTCAGGAAGATGAAGGTGAACGGGATCTGGAGATCTGTAGTCGACGAGGATGATGATCGGTGACGGGATCAGCAACGGGATCAGTAACGGGATGATGATCGGTGGCGGGATCAGCAACGGGATCAGTAACGGGATGATGATCGGTGACGGGATCAGCAACGGAATCTTTGGATGACGAGGAGGCAGATCTGATCACCTCTTCTTCTTCAATTGGCCTAGATCTGGTTAGGCTCTGATATCATGAAGAAAATAATTTTGGAAAAATAATTCTTATTCTTCTTCTTGTGTTTTATTCTTTACTGTATACAACTATATATAAGGATTACATTCTTGGAGAAAAAGAAAAGAGATTGAGAGAAGATTTGGAAGATGAGAGATTTGGAAAATCTGTTTCCTATATTAGGAAACAGAATATACAATTACTATATTTCAACATATAAGAGAGTGACATTTTCATCTTCACTTCTTTCTTGAATTCCACAACTTATTAGTATTGCCAAAATCAATACTCCCTAGAACTATTAACATTTGCAAAGAACACAGATGTTTGTGGGATATCACATCTGGGGCGGTGTTGTGATCTTTATGAAGGGATAGAAATGACCTTTGCTTTCGCAATTATAAATGTTCATTCATTAGGTCTGTGCATAATATTTGGGCTCTAATAGAATCTTGGACAGGTAACATAGGCACAAGGAAGAGAATCCGTTTCGATGAGGCAGATTAAGCCATTGGGATCGGAGTCGAGGCTCTTACTAGAGGATAGGAGGCTTCCGCTTCTTCAGGATGGACCCGAGGGGTATATCTGTTATGGATTTTGTGAGGGACGATGTATGATCCCTTTTTGTATCTGTTGTATTTGTTGTTATCCTTCCATTTTGTGGTATTTTGTACTTCTTGGAGCACGAGCTGGATGTGCTCGGAGGACCGCGATGATTGTAATATGGATTTTTTTGTAATTTCATTAATTTTTCATTAATGAAATTGGTGACTTAGATCACACTTATCTCAAAAAAAAAAAAAAAAAAAAAAAAAAAAAAAAAAAAAACCACTAACACCGTCCAACTGTTAAAAATGAATGCGATGACTGGACAGTTTGATTTCTGCCGACAAAATCAGGAGTTTTCTTGAAATTTAGTTCACGCGACTCACGGTCAAATTCTGAATTTGGAATCTTTGGTGCCATGCCCAGGGAAAATATAAAAGACAATAAAATAGAGAATAATTTACTGTATCTGTATTAGTTGGATGGGGAAGTGTTAACGAGTAGGAGTATTTCAGCAATATATTTAATATCCTCCCCCTACATACTAGGGAGAAACATGCTGATTTTAGAAAGTCAAAGAACAAGACCATGCCGGAAAGTAAACTTGCTTTAGGATCAAATCATGCAAGATTAATGATTTGAGCTTATTGCTATAATTTTATTAGTATTTTTGAAAAGAAAAGCTGAGTAATAAAGCTTAAAGATCAGAATGTAAAATAAAGAGAGGACATTATTTCATGAGAATTACTTGATTTAACTTTTTGAAGAAAGCACTCAACCAGACATTGCCACAAATACTCTTTTAAGAGACATGAGAATATATGGCTAGGATATATATAGATGCCCCTCACTCTTTTGAGATTAAATACATTGCATGATTGCAACTTGGTATGATTGTGGGTAACATGAGATGGTGGATAAGCTGGGTATTGAGAGTGACTAAATATTGACCTATTCATATCATATTGGAGGGATGCCTGTGATTTCAAACATATCTATAATACTGAAGGTGGCGTTTGTGGTATCGTCGGGGGCGACAACAGTTCTTGTTGCAGGGTGATGATAACAGTCAACAGTGGTCAAGCTAGGGGATGGAAACAATATCTCAATTTGGACATGTTCAGGTTGACTGTGGTGTCTCTCGTCTTAAAGAGCTTAAAGTTGGCGTTTGTGTTATCGATGGGGGTGACAACGGTTGTAGTTGCGAGTGACAACGATGAAAAACGGTGTACAAGTGAAGGGACGAGAGAATGAGCTCAATGTTTGAGCTATTCAGGTCAGATTGAGTTGACACGAAAAACTTGTTTTGGCGAGGTCGATCGACAAGTAGGATTAGATTTTGTTGTATTATTTGTTTGTTGATTGGGGAGTATGAGTTCCATGACCCAGTATGTTGAGTTCATCAACTTCATAATCCTTCTTTTTTGTTGTATGTTTTATTAAAATTCATTTAGTGGAACGCGGGGGATTTCGACCCACCTTTAAAAAAATGATTAATTTTTTTTTAAAAAAGACCTTGGCCTCATAAGAATCACTCGGAAATACAAGTTTATTCTTTAATTCTTATAAAAGAAATGACATCAAAAGATGATTCTGTGATATGATTATAATATAATACCTTCTGCATTTGAACTATGTTGTGCATCTGAATCTTCAATATTCGATTAACAATTGAGCGATCTGTTTTTTTTTAATCGTTAACGGTGGGTAAAAATCCTCCGCGTTTCATTAAAAAAATTTTAACAAAACATACAACCAAAAATAAGGCTTATGAAGTTCAGATTCCAAACCAGGCTGGATTCTGGAACTCATATACCCCAACCAACAAATAAACAATACAACGAAATCTATTCCTACTGATCGGCCGCCCCCACCAAAGCAAATTTCTCGTGCCGGTTTGGACTCATTCTCTCACTCAGTCCTTCGCTTATATGCCGTTTATCTTCTTCAACTATCGTAAGCTCTCTCTCATCGCCCCAGCAGTGACCCAAACGACAAGTGTAAGCACCATATAAGAGACACCGCAGACACTCCACCAATCTGACAACTCCATGTCAAGATTGAGTCCTCATTCTAATCCCCTCGCTTCAATCTCGATGACTCTCAATGCAACCTCGCAACGAGGACGTCACACCTGACCCCTGCGAACCCTCTGACATGAAAGAAACCAAAGGCACCCCTTACTTTGACCAACCAAGATCAAAGTAGAACCCAAACTATAAAATTGCCTGACAATCGTCGCCTATACCAACTAGAATATATTTTGTTGCTAATTGTAAGTCAGTTGTAATTTGAATCTTAGAGGCTCCATCACGTTAACTCAAATTTCACAACTCAATTTGAAATTCAAATCTGCACCCCCCCCCCCCCCCCTCCCCCCGAAAGCCCCCACTACCCCCTAGTCCACCGCTCCATGCCGGCAATAGGCAGCAATCCCGCCACCAGCCCCGACGCAACCAGTCCGAGCCCCACTGCGAGCTGCGTTGCCATCCCCGATGACGCCAGCCCCAGTCAGCTCGCCCCACAATTCAGCGATCTGTTGTCGTAGCATTTTGAGTATACCACACAAAAGGTTACAGCACGTTTAAAAATCTATGAGGCCTGCATTACAATATAGATACAATTAAAATATAATTCCTTCTAAGTTGTAACCCTGCCAACTATGATAAAGTGTACCTGCTAAACAATGGGGGATCATGCATTAAGATTTCTGAAAAATACATGGAGCATCCAATATTTTATGAATGTTTTACTCTGTACATAAACCAAACAAATCTCAATCAGCAGCCAAGCTGGACAATTATCTTTGATTCAAAATCATCAAACCAAGGTTAAATGTAAGTAGACGACAAGAAGAACAAAATCCTTACTCTTTCTCCATGCTGTTTGCAACACATTCTCAAAGTTCCATCTGGGTCTTGTCTAGGGAAAATGAGATGAAGAAACTTGATGATCACAAAATGTTTTGAACTCCTAAATTTCCTGTAACTATGAATTGTAATTATGGACTAGAGAAGTAACGGATTTGTCAGGTAAAGACATCTCACAGGAACACATCAGGATTTTGTACAATCTACCTGAGAAAGACGATAATAGGAAAAAAACCCAATGCCATTTATTTCTGAAAAATAATACTAGAATCTAGTATTAATGAAACAACACGCTGATTCCATCATTAATTCTTTATAGCAATAGTTCACTAGTTATGTATATTAGATATTATAGTCCCACATTAGGTATTGGACTAGTTTTGTATTTGGCTCTCTCCTATATATAGGAGATATTGTACTCAGTTGTTTCTCAATTCAATTTTCAGTATTGTCTTCATCACTCTGATTTATCTTAACATGGTATCGGAGCCAATTATTCAAATTTTTCCTTCTTAAATTTCCTTATATATATATATATTAAAAAAAAAAAAAATCTCTGCCGCCGTTCTCCTCGACCCGTTCCAGTATCAACAAGAAGAAGACTTCCAGTTCTCATCTCCGGCGAGAATCCAGCCCGAAACTCCGAATCCAACTCCGGCGACCCAACACCCACCGGCGCGCCGCTCTCATCTCCGGCGTCCCCGCCCTACCCCACCGCTCGGCACCCACCAGATCTGGTCATCAACACCACCAGACCTACTTTATGGAATCTACTACTACTACTACTACTACTACTACTACTACTTTATGGAATCTCAGTCTCTCCCACATATTTTCGCCTCCGCCTCCACTGACTTCCCCGATGCAATCTCTCGTTCCACCTCCAGATTCAAATAGCAGCAGCGCCACCTTCAGTCTGCCCCCGACCTTCTACCTTCTCCCAGCATCATTTCTCACCCTACCCTACCTCTACTTCCGCCACCGGTCGCACCGCCCTACTCCCTACCCCGATCTAGACACCAACAGTATCTCCCTCTACATTGTGCTCTCAGTCACAACAGCGCTAGCCTTATTCCTCCTTATAGTGCTTCTTCCCTCACATCTCGGTCATGCCCGTCACTCCAGCCTTGCTGTAACACCCCACATTTTTTTTTACTACCAAAATCAACTATTTCAATTTCTATATCACTTTAAACATAAACTAAGCTAGATATATTTCAAATAAAATTTTGGCAGAATCTTCCCTGAAATTTCTGCCCCGAAACATAAAAAGCTTACGGAATTCTGCTCAAAGTTTTGTAGCTTACAACACAAACAATATTATCAAGGGCTCCTCAGGAAAAAATGAGCAGAATCAAACAGGCAATATAAATAATATGCTCTGGGGGCCAAACTCATAATAGAATATCAAATATTAAATAAAAACCATAAATTCCTTTGAAAACATATAAGATTTTTGTAAAGATTTAGGAAAACCTTTTTAAAAGCCAACCGCAGAACCCAATACTCCACAACGAGGTGGGTACGGGCTTTCTTACTTCATCACAGCACTGTATATGTACTTTACCATAATAAAAACTAATACATCAACTATTCACCTTTCTACATATACTAAGTATGTAGATAATAGATCAACTCCAACAAGAGTACAAAATCTAGCTCTATACTACCTCACCATGCTGCTAGTAACCTGCAGGAGAGTTAGGGTTATCCACCCTCAAGGAGGGACCCCCCTAACCCCCAGAAAACAACAGGGATTAGCCATTTCTGGTGTGAGTATAATTATTAATCTAATAAATAAATTAAATTGCATAAAGAAAATGAATTGAACTTATAAACATAAGAATAAGAAGGTTTAACCTGGAGTCTGAACATAAAAACATCACCAATACGATTTTTATATCAAAGTTCTCTTCCAGGCTGCATCCAACTGTATAGGTAACCATAACTTCACATATTTCACTTTATACATCAGACTAACCACATATATACATCCTTATTTTATATTTGCATAATACTAATTCACATACAATCCATTACTTTTCGATTTAAATTCCTTAACACAAATATTTATCTTTCCACAGTTATCGTCATATCACCAATTCTTCATTTATATATATATATATAACCACATGATGCTACTACATATTTTCTTCATTTTTATTTAACCATGCGCTTCATTTACTTATATTATATCATCAACACACCCATTCATCCTGGAAGTTGTGCCAAGACAGGTAGTTCCCACCATTCCCACGAAAATAGCGGGCAAGTAGTTCCCTGACACACTTCCAAGGTACACAAACTCATATCACAACATACTTTCTTTCATAACCATTTTCATAACCACTCTCATAATACAGATATTGATTTAATTGTATTAAATCACATATCGCATCGTAATTAAATGCATTCATTCCTATAATACCACATTCATTCATGTCTTATAACCAATGTTCTAAAAAGCGGCCTAGGTGGCCGCCTAGGCGGTGCCTAGGCGCTAGGTGGCCCCCCAATGCCTCGACTAGGGCCTAGGCGTTTATGAAAATCAGAAATGGATTCTAGGCGGCTAAAATCGGACCTAAGCGGCGTTTAATCGGTCTAGACGGGTCTAGGCGGACTAGACCCGCTTAGGCCTTAAGTAATTTAAAATTTAAAAAAAAAGTAAAAAAAAAAACACATCGCTCTCACTTTCTCCTCCTAATAAAAAAAAGTAAAAAACCCCAAATCGCGCTCTTCACTTTCACCCCCAAATCGCGCTCTTCACTTTCACCCCAAATCGCAGCTCCTCGGTTTACATCGGATATGGAGAAGATAGAGTCCTCATGTTCACCGATACAATAATACACCGATTCGATTATGTGAAGCCCATCCTACAAATGCAAGGAGAAAAAGTTCAATAGTAAGAAACTAAGAATGAGTAGCAATAAAGAGTAAAAAGGGGTAAGAACAAAATAAACCCAAAAGATCGATAAATAAATAAATAAATAAATAAATAAATTTAAAAAACCGCCTAGCGCCTAGCCTCTTAATTCCCGATTACAAGGCCTAGGCGCTAGGCCCCCATCGGCCGCCCGACTACCGCCTAGCGCTTTTTAGAACATTGCTTATAACACAAACACAACATCTCATTGCACATTGCAATTTGCTTGTAGTTCATCACATCATTAACATATCACTAATTAGAATGCTTATTCTCATTGCATCAAAAGCATGTTTTACAGCTCATTCTCATCTCATTATATCACTTAGTTACTATTCAATTTATTGAGAATTAAACTTACTTTCATTTTCACTTATATCTCAAATCACCATTAATTTCACTTTCATTCTCAACAATTTATACTCCACATCCCAAACATAGTTGGGCAATAATATATCACACCCCAAAGCCGATAGCTTGGGAAATAATCACTGCACCCCAAACATATAGTCTGGGTAATATCACATCAGATCTCAAGCCGAGAGCTTGGTTATTAATTTACTTCAATTACTTTCGTTTTCACTTTACTTTATTCTTCATTTCCATTATTCATTACCGATATCATGCCAACTCACCCTGCGAATTATGCCAAGGCAGGTAGTTCCCACCATTCCCACGAAAATAGCGGGCGGGTAGTTCCTCGACACAATTCCAAGGTGTATTAACTCAAATCATACTATAATTCACTTTAAAACTCATTCTCATTTATACTTATTTATTTTATTAGTTTGTCGACCAGTAAGCCACAGTATCCCAATATACTAAAAGCCGACAGCCCAGTAAAACACACGGACCGATGCTCACATAAAGTCTTATACGTCCGAAGCTACGTCTTCCTCCCAGCCTATGCCAGCGAGGGAACACCGCACCCCAGATAAACTGGGTACTTCCTCCGAGCCGAAGCCAGGAGGGAAAAACACCGCACCCCAGGTAAACTGGGTACTTCCTCGCGACAGTTGTCATCGAGGGGATAACCGGGCCTCAACCGGATAGCTTGGGCGATAAAAATACCACACCCCAAACACATAGTTTGGTTAATAAACACTACACCCCAAGCCGGTCCTTGGGTATTAGGAGGTCTAGCCCAAACCCCCAGGATTGCTGTAGGTACTGGTCGACAAAACCATCTGTTATTAGCATTAATCATTTCATCTTTCCATCTTACTTTATCAACACAAGCATTTCACTTTTGATTTACAACGAATCATGTATTTGACTTTAACCACGTGAATTAATAACACGTTTTGTTAGCACATACCATCTTATCTTTTATCTTACCATTTTAATGCATACCGATGTCCAAGATATTAATTATCATATCATTATACCACATTATGCATACACCCTGTCATTCAACATATAAAACCATCATATCATATTATTGCATAATATTAATGCGCCAAGATATTTATTTTGCCATAACATCCCACATTAAGAATACCATGTTATCCATTACCTCATTGTATTATAGGCATACGCCAAGTTATAACATTAATAAAAGAACTACATTATGTTATTCCATATCGTAAGAGTATCAAAATGTATAATTCATCATATTATAATATCATATTATTGCCCATTAATTCATTTCGAACATAATAGACTGTAAACATATACCCACTTACTAATTTCATCAATTATTACATCACAAGCCATTATCATCTATATATATCACAAACATACATCACATTTGCGGGTTTCCAAGAGATAGGGCCACAATCACTTATTTCTTCTAATTGAACTCCATAACAACCAATCATAGCATGCTAGCTCATACACAATGCTCTATGTAAGTAAAATCACCTATAAGGGCCTATATGTCCCAAAATATGCATAAAACATGCACTATATATACACAGGTTTCCAAATCATGACCACAATCACTAATTTCGTCTAATTACATCTTATAACATCCATCCATAGCATGCTAGCCCATACACAAGGCTCCACATATTCCAAATCACCTATATCGGCTTATTCACCCAAAAACATGCCCGGGGTAAATATATGCATAAACCGTTTAATATATTTAATTTTTATACTTCAACACGTCACATTAACCCATAATATAGGTTTTATATACTTAAAATAGTTAATTTCACCAAATATCACAAAAACCCATTTTTTGGACCCTCAAAAATCCGTATTTTCATTAAAAATAATTTTTGGCATAACTTCTACAAAATATATCAAAAAGCCACGAAATTTGGCCACAATATAAAATATTTATAGATACAACATACACACCTGAAGAATCGAGCAAACGATGTCCCACGTCCGCCCGGTAACCAGTCGAAGTTCAACTTTTTTCACCTAATTGGAAAATTATAGAACCGATTAACTTAAAACTCAAAACTCGACCTACGAACCTCCAAATTTGAATCCGTCTTCACCCACACGTCACAAATGGCATCAGTAGGCGAGCTACATCGATGGATTTCAAATTCGAACCCTAATACAAGAACTCACATATTGATCGGAGGCTTTCTAATAGGAAAATTTCCTATTTTCTAATTTCTTTAATCCCCTTTTTCCTAATCTCCCAAATTATGGTTAATAATAATAATAAGACTCAATTACACCTCTGAACCCATCAAATTTTCACCTAAATCTTGCTCGGGCATTTCACCGAACACCCGGCGTGCATACATGGTATACCCGTATTTTTGAGATTCTAACGGGTTTCTAACTCCATAAAATTTTCCCTAAACTCATTCTAAATTGTTTTCCCTTAATATACAATGCCTTCTATTACTCATAATGATCAATTTCTCTATGTATTTTCTGTAAATTCTAAAGCCAACTCACTAACTAATTAACAATTTACAAACTAATCAATTTCTTAACAATTTTTCTTATCTATAATTACCAGCATCACCTAATTACCCTATTGTATCATTTTCTAGCATTAGAACTCAAATCAGAAAATCACATAAAATAGGGTTTCACAATTTCTCATCTTACATGCAGTATCCCCACAAACGGACTCCAGAAATGAGTTGTACGCCTTGAAAACGGCCCAAACCCTCAAAATTTTGTGAAGAAACAAATAGAAAATGGCTAGGGTTTTGAGCCCTAATTCTTGGCCGGTTGATGGAAGGAATGATCGGGTTCAGAAGTGGGGAGGGGGAGAAAGAAAGGGCATGGAGAAGTAAATAAGGGCAAAATTTCATATAAGCCCCTATTTGACCAGAGGTTTATATATATACCCTTCTAGTTAACTTTTCTAGCATTTTTCTTATAAAAATCACTCCATAATATACTTAAATTCATCCCAAACATAAAATAAAATTAAAAATGCATTTTTATGCATAATTGTAATCAAAATCAATAGTTATGAACGATAGCAATACATATAAATATGTAAATATACGAATATCGCAATATTTCAGAAAAATACTTTCAACTTCAAACTATAATTTAATATCTCGAAAATTTAAACCCCCTATAATGAACAAATGCCCCAGAAAAATTTCGGGTCAAATCGGATTCGTCTTCTCCGAGAAAACTCATATCAAAATTTCTATATTTTCAATTTTTCCGTTTACCCCAATATATCAATTTAATCATTCTAATACTAATAAAATCAAGTAATATGGGTAAATATACTCAGAAACATATTTTAAAATAATTTAAATCAAATAATTGAGGAATTAAAAAAAACAGATGTTACACTTGCCGTCTCCTGCTGATTGGGCTAATCTTCAGCAACGCCTCACTCAACTGGAACTACAGCTCAGGGGTCAGTCTATCAATGTTGGCTCCTCTGCTCCTGCACTTTCTGCCACTCCCGGTATGAATTCGTTCTGAATTTTAGATTCTGGGGTATCACATCATCTCACTAGTAATCAGACACTGTTCACCACCTGCACAACACTTCCCTCTCACTCTCCAACTCTACGCACAGCTGACGGCTCACCACTTCTTATTACACACTCAGGGACAATTAGCTCTCTCACTCTCACATTACCATATGTTCTTTATGCTCATCATTTATCAATAAACCTCATTTCTATTAGTGCGTTGTGCGATAGTGATCTTGTCGTTACTTTTGACTCTTTAGGTTGTTCTATTACTGATTCCTCCACCGGTAAGGAATTTGGGCGTGCTAGTCGTCAAGGTCGTCTATATTATCTAGATTTTCTTCGTGCACATCACTCTCCTTCTAGTTTTGCCGGTATTGTTTCCTCTGATGCTGATCTGTAGCACAGACGTTTAGGCCATATTAACGCATCTCGACTTCAGACTATAGCTCGCAGTGGTGCCCTTGGTTCTCTCACTTTTAATCATTTATCTGATTGTCAGGGTTGTCACTTGGTCAAACACATTGTCCTACCCTTTAGTCACAAAAGAACTTCTGAAACCACTCATCATTTTCAACTTGTTCATTCTAACATATGGAGACTCTCTCCAGTACCTTCGTGGAAAGACTATCTCTATTATGTTGCCTTCATCGATGACTTCACCAGACATACATGGGTATTTCTTATGCGTCAGCGATCTAAAATACCTGATATTTATCGGTTCTTTACAACTATGATTCACATTCAGTTCGGTGTGCGCATTAAGAATTTTCGATCGGACGGTGCACGTGAGTACACTTCCACCGCTATGAGATCGATCCTTTAGTCTCACGGCACCATTTTTTAGCAATCATGCCCTCACACACATGAGCAGAATGGTGTAGCTGAATGCAAGTATTGTCACATCCTTGAGACGGCTCGCGCTCTTTTACTCTCCTCTTCCACTCCTCGTTCTTTCTGGGCTGAAGCTATCATGACCTCTGTTAGTCTCATCAACATTACTCCCTCGTCTGCCCTAGCTGTTACGACGCCTTATAAGGTTCTTTATCACGCACCTCCCTACTATAGTATGCTTCGTACCTTTGGGTGCACCGGTTTCATCATTCTCACTCCTATTGAGCGCACGAAGCTCTCCGCTCGTCCTGCTAAGTGTATTCACCTAGGTCTCAGTCCCGAACACAAAGATTATCATTGTTTTGATCCATCAACGGGTCGTGTCTGCATTTCTCGACATGTATCCTTTGTGGAAGACTCCCCTTACTACCTGACTCCCCCCGAGGATACTAGATTTCTTGATTCCACAATTGTTGCTAGCCCCCCGACTTCATCTTCCCACATTCCCTTTGATCCCACTCCTCTGGCTCCATTCACATTTCCTCTTGTACTTACACTTGTTGTTTCCCCTACCGAAACACCACCTGCATCCCCACAGCAACCAGCACCCACCCCACCTACTTCCCCACCGACACATGCACCTACTGCACCGTCCTCACCACCACACCCTGTCAGTCTACCACCTCTTCGTCAGTCGACCCATTCCACTTCTGGTATTCCTCCGGCACGTTATACATCTAATGCCACTGATCCTTCTGACTAGTTTGGTTTTGCCACCCTAGCTTCCTACTCACCACAGTTTCATGCATATCTCACTGCTATACACTCTATACGTGAGCCCAAAACCTATCAAGACGCAATTCAATATCCTGAATGGAGAAAAGCTATTGCAGAGGAATTCAGTGCATTTGATCAGATTGGCACTTGGGATATTGTTCCTCTGCCAGAGGGCATTCAGCCTATTAGCTGCAAGTGGATCTTCAAGGTCAAATATCAACCTGATGGATCTATTGAGCGGCACAAGGCTCGTCTAGTAGCCCGAGGGTTTACTTAGGAGCATGACATTGATTATGATGAGACCTTTGCTCCCGTTGCACAGATGACTACTGATGCTGTTTATTTCTGGGAGACGTGTGGATGCACCAGGTGTGAGTTCGGACTCAATTTGTATTGAAGGAGAATGCCGCTCTTCTGCCGATCTTCGGTTGGCCTTCTGGGACCTACGATGAGCTCGGAAAGATGTTGAAGGCTGGGCTCGGATCGGAAGGGTCGGATCCGAGGTCTTGTGTACCTGCAGACGGTCCTGAAACACCGGGGTTTATCCCGGCGGCGGACCCTCCGACGCTCTAGTCAGTCTCTGTGAGAGAGTAGCAATAACTAGGTATATTTAAGTGGAAAAAGATTCATTACCTCAAAAGGTGGGTGTGGGTCTAGTATTTATAGAGAATCCCAACCGGGTTTGGTTCCACTTGGGGGCCGGGTCTGGATCCGAAAGCCCATGGGCCTGACGTGGCAGAAGGCACAGGGGGTTTAGGGCGGACGTGGCAATACCAGGAGTGGTATAGGACTGACGTGGCGAAACCCTTGGCGGTATTTGGAGCTGACGTGGCCCATCGTGGGCCTCCTGTGCTTCTGGGGGGGATCGGAGGGCCTAGGCTGCGCCAGGTCATCCTTCTGCCCCGCCAGAGAGGGGGGACGGCCTGCGGGACTGTCCCGGATCGGACTCCGAGGGCTACTGAGGCTCGTCGGTACGAGGAGGCCAGTACCGTGAGGGCAAACACGAGGTTCGGCGCCGACCCTGAAGTGGTTCGGAGCCGAACCAGGTTGCTATCTTTGCCTTTCTGAGTGGGAGTTGTATTGGGCCCTGGTTGGGCCTCAGGCCATTTTTACCCTGTCACACAAGCCCCCCACTCCTGCGGGGGGTGCGGGAGCAAGCCGTGGAGGAGTGCTTATGGTTGTAGAAAAAAAATGGGAGGGCGAATCACAGGGCCTTCCTGGTGGTGCTGCCCTGAGGCTTGGATAGGACCTCGAGCTAGTCGAGGGTTTACGTGTAGGTGAAGGCGATGGCGAACCGTTGTATCTTCCGGAGAAGAGTACCCAGGTGCCAGACCGGACCTCGAGCTGGCGAGGGATTATGGGTCGGTAAGGGTGAAGGCGAGCCGTTGTTTCTTCCTGAGAAGAGTACCCTGGTGCCAGACCGAACCTCGAGATGAGGGGGAATTATGGGCTGGTAAGGGTGATGGCCAGCCGGTGGATCTTCCGAAGAAGAGTACCCAGGTGCCAGACAGGACCTCGAGCTGGCGAGGGATTACGGGTCGGTGAGGGTGAAGGCGAGCTGTTGTTTCTTCCTGAGAAGAGTACCCTGGTGCCAGACCGAACCTCGAGATGAGGGGGAATTATGGGCTGGTAAGGGTGATGGCCAGCCGGTGGATCTTCCGAAGAAGAGTACCCAGGTGCCAGACCGGACCTCGAGCTGGCGAGGGATTACGGGTCGGTGAGGGTGAAGGCGAGCCGTTGTTTCTTCCTGAGAAGAGTACCCTGGTGCCAGACCGAACCTCGAGATGAGGGGGAATTATGGGCTGGTAAGGGTGATGGCCAGCCGGTGGATCTTCCGAAGAAGAGTACCCAGGTGCCAGACCGGACCTCGAGCTGGCGAGGGATTACGGGTCGGTGAGGGTGAAGGCGAGCCGTTGTTTCTTCCTGAGAAGAGTACCTTGGTGATAGACCGAACCTCGAGATGAGGGGGAATTATGGGCTGGTAAAGGCGATGGCCAGCCGGTGGATCCTCCGAAGAGGGGTGCCCTGGTGCCAAACCGGACCTCGAGCTGGCGAGGGGATTATGGGTCGGGCCGTTTGTGGGCGAACCGTTGTGCCTTGGGGCTGTTTGAGTAGGGTAGTCTGTTGTTTTCGCGGAGCATTTGGGGGCGCCCTGGGATCTGTGCAAGGTTCCCATTTCCTAGGTGCGTTAATGGCGCCGCCTAATAAATGTATGGCGCATGGTCTTCCGTCGTTTGGTTTTCCCCATGTCATAAAGGCCGGCGCCTGGGGGAGGCTATAAGTACCCCCCCCCTCTTTCTCATAGTGGTTCAGATCAAAGCAAGGGTGGTCTGTTTGGCCCTTAAAGGTGTCTGCTTCGGCGGAGGCCTGTCTCTTAATAATTTTTACCCCCGGTTGTGTCGGAGAGGTAGTTTCTTTGTCGCCCAGATCTTCTCTTGGATCTGATGGCCCTGATGTGGCGGCCAGATCCAGGGGGGATCCGGGCGAGAGGGACAACGACCGAACTTCGAAGGGTGAGCAGTTTGCAACTGTGGAGGTTCTATCCTTCCGAGAGAGATGAAGGGCGTTCCGGGCCGGTTGTTTGCAACTGTGAAGGTTCCGTTGCTGGAGTAGGCTCGGAGCCCGGGGCAGTTCGGTCTTCGGCCGATGACGCTGTAAGCCCCGAGCTACTCACGGGTGAAAGGGGAACCGACCCAGTCTCGGAGCCCGGGGCGTCTGTCTGAGGACGGCGCCTTAAATCTTAAAAATAAAAATGTTCCCTCCTCCGAATACTTCTTCCGCGCTGACCTCCTTGTCTGGCTGCCAGCCTGTCAATGGATGATGTCAGCATCGCACGTTTTGAGGATGTGGCGCGAATTCCTAGGCGGCAGTTGCATGTCAGATAGGTGAACAGTACTCGCGAAAATCGAGGAGTCGCTTTTATCTCCTATAAACAGTCCCCCCTCTCCCCTATCTGTCCACTCCTTTCTTTTTCAAAAATTTTTCAACACTTCAGCGCTCATCTTTGCATCTTGCTGTACCAGGCTTGCCCTTCCAAAGTAACCCCAGGTGAGTTAGCAAGTCTACTTAGTTTAGGCACAGATGGACAGGGCTCAGTCTGGCTCATCAGCGTCGACGTCTAGGGGGGAAGTGGAGCCTATCTCTGACTCGACATCCTGGGAGGAGCCCGTACTCGAGGAGGAGTCAGTGTATGTTGATGAGTCTTCTGACACGGTTTCGTGGGAGGAACCGGTGGTTGAGGCGGAGGTACATGGTGCGAGGCTGTCGCGCTCTCGTCGTCCCTTCGTGGTGGAGAGCAACGAGTCGGAGGAAGCGAATGATGGTTCGGACGACGTCCGTGTTTTGGAGTTGGCTACCGAGGGAGAGAGAGGAGAGGGCGGCATTGTAAGGAGATCCACGGTTCAGGGGGCAGGTCCGAGTTCCATGCTGACTGGTCGGGGGCCCTTATTCACTCCCTCGCCGGAGCGAACCGAGAAGAGGAAGGAGGCTCCGAGGAAGGTAGGGTTGGGGACTGGTGGTTCGAGCCAGGGGACAGGTTCGCCCGTGCAGCCGAAGCATTTCCGTCAATATCCTAACGACCTGTCCGACCAGGAGCTCTTTGGTGTGCAGGCCTCTTCGCCGAGTCGGACGAGAGTGTTGATGGACGCGATTCTGACCGTCTTGGATGGCGGGGACTTGGAGGTTTTGCAGCTGGCGTACCACATAGGTCCTAGTTACGAATTGATGCTGCCGAGCTCTACTCTTCGCCCAACCGATCCCCTGTCTTCTTGGTATTGTGTCTTCCCCGTGGACGCGTTTATTTCTGGACTGAGGCTGCTTTTCCATCCGTTTGTTCGGGAAGTGTTGAACTGGGCCTCCTTGGCGCCGATGCAGTATGGGCCGAACTCTTGGAAGCAGATAATCAGTTTTGTACTGATGTGCGAGGAACAACGGGTACCCCTGCGCTTGAACGTGTTCCGAGAGACGCTGATGATTAGTTCGGCGGCCGAGGGGGTTTACTATATCTCCCCCCGGAGCAGGAGGAAGGTTGTTCATAGCCACCCGGACTCTATCAAGGATTGGAAGAAAAAATATCTGGTGATCCGGAGTGAAGAGCCCTGGGACATTCCGACTCGATGGAACTACTCCAAGCCGAGTTATCCTGCGCCGGGGCAGGGGGATCTGACGGTCGAGGAGTGGGGGTTTGTCGAGCGTCTCCGTTTGTCCCCTAGTATTGATTGGACGAAGGTGACGGAGGTTCGCCTGGCGAGTGTTGGACTGAGCCCAGCCATTCTCCGTATGTAGTTGTTTCTTTTCCCTCGATCCTTTCGTACATTCTTGCTCATTGCTCTTAATGGTTTTTTCTGTAGGTATGGATGAGGCATCGATCAAAGCAAGGAGGCTCGCCATGAAGAAGGAAAATGCCGAGAAGAAGAAGGGGGAGGCGGCGAAGAGGCCGAGGGAGCCGCCCCTTGTTATCTCGGAGGTACCACTCGAGCCGAGGGTTAAGAGGACTCGTTCGGAGACGGGCAAGGGGGGTGCCCCTTTGAGGGGTAAGGGCCCGGCGAGGGCATCCGATCTTGATAAGGGGAAAGGTCCCATGGTAGGGGTCGAGGAGGAGGACCCGGTGGTGGAGTTGTTGCGGCAGCGGTGGGCGCCGGACTGGTCGGTTCGGATGGGCGACTGTCTGACCGAGGAAGCCCAGGCCGTAGAGGTGGTGGAGAAGCTGGCAACGCCTCGTGATCGCCAGATGATGGAGAACGAGCCCGTGGAGGTGGCATTCACGCGCCTGGCGCAGGCCACCGTGTCGGTAAGCTTGTCGACCTCCTCCTTTCTGTTTAGTCTTGCCTCAGGAGTTTTCTTCTTATCTGCGTCTTTCGGTTGCAGGCTTGTATGCAGGGAGCTAATGTGAAGAATCTCTACGAAGCGTCCCTGTTACAAGAGCGTGCTCGGGCGGACAAGAGCGGACGAGAGACGAAGGAGATGCGGATCCAGCTCGAGGGTTCGCATCAGAGGGAGCAGCAGATGAAGCTGGAGCTCGAGGCCAAGGACACCGAGTGGGGGAAGAGGGTGGCCTCCTTGAAGAGGAAGTTTGCCAAGGAGAAGGGGGAGTTGACAGCTGCGTTCGCCAAAGAGAGGAAAAAGCTGACGGATGCGGGCCAGCGGATGGTGATAGCCGCCCAGGATGAGTGCTACGCGAAGGCCCTCAGTCATGTGAGGCATTTCTATCCGACCCTCGATCTGTCAAACTTCGAGTACGACATGGAGATTGATGGGACCCCAAAGATTCTTGCCGGAGAGGGGCTCGTTGACAACCCGGCCGTCGATCCTCCTGTGAACCCGATCGACACCGAGGAGGGAAATCGAGTTGTATAGTTTTGTCTTTCTTTCTTCTTTCCTCCTTTCGATTGTATTTGCCTCCCGCGGACTGGCCCCCGCCTTTTCGTGTATATATAAAAAAGTAATTCGGACTTGCCAAGGGTTTTGACGCCGGTCGTTTCCGGATCTCCCCGCTTATGTGCTTCGAGTTGGCTCACTTCGTAGGTTGTGGCTTCCCTTCCCGAGGTGGGCTCCCATCGCTCCGACGTGGCGTGCCGCTCGAGACGAGGGGAGTATTTCTGTAACGGCCTTTGCCCGGTTGACAGTATACAAAGTGATGAAGGGGATGTGGCTCGGCCTCATTGATTCGCGAGGAATCGGAGTGGGGTGAGGTGACGCCTTGGGGGTCGACCCCCTAACCTGGTATTAGGTCGGGTCTGCCGAGGTGTTTGGAGTATGACACAACGAGATTTCCTTAGTATAAGATAGGGGGGGCCGCTAAAACGGTCATATACAAAGGAAAGCTTTACAAAAGGTTTACTACTAGCTAAGTTAAAGTCCGTGCTTGCTCTTAGCAGGAGTTCACTGGGTGCTAGGCGTAAAGGGGGAACCTCTCTGGCTCGACGGTAGGTCCGGGGGTAGGGCCGTCCTTCTTAGGTTTGAACATGACGGCGTTGAGGGGGAACATTCCTCCTCCGACGGTGGTCATGTAGCACGATCGCGCTGCTTCTTGGCTGCCTCGGACGACGCCGACCCCTTGTGGGGTGGAAAATTCGAGCTCCAGATGGTAGGCCGAAGGCACCGTTTGGAGGGAGCATAACCTGGATCGGCCGAGTATGGCGTTGTAAGCCGTCTTGACGTTGGTCACCATGAAGTCCATAGGCTCGGTCCTCTTGGCGGGAGCCGATCCCGCGGTAACATCGGGGGTGACAATCCCTTTTAGCACGACAGGGAAGCCGTAGAACCCATGTAAGGTGTATCCGGCCGGTTGGAGCTTGCCTCTAGGTAACTTCCGTTTCTCGAAGGCTTCGAGGAAAAGAATGTTCACCGAGCTGCCGTTGTCGACAAGGATTCGGCGAACTTCACACTTAGCCATGCAGAGGCTAATGACGAGGGCGTCGCAGTGGGGGAGGCGAACGCCTTCGAGGTCCTCCCCTGAGAATGAGACTGGCGCGGGTTGTAGCTCGGGAGAGGGATCGCTTTGGACAGCATTCAGCTCTCGGATGAAGGCTTTTCGGAAAGTATTCGATTCCCCTCCTATTAGCCCTCCATGGACTCAATGTAAGATAAATGTTGTGTCCGCGGCTCCCTCGGACTCGGGATCCCGACCCGGTATGCGGCTCGGAGGGGGGTTCGGGGGCGAGTGTATCCCGCTCCTAGTATCTCGTCGACCCCGCGGGACTTCTCGGGTGAATTCTCGGAGGTATCCTCTGGAGATGAGTTCCTCAATCTCGTCTTTCAGGGCCCGGCATTGATCTGTGTCGTGTCCATGGTCTTGGTGGAAGCGGCGGTAGAAGCGCTGATCTCGGTTCTTGTCGTTGTTAGTTCGGGGAGGTAGTCGAACAATGCCTTTGTCTTCGATTTCTAAGAGGATGGCGGATACGTTGTGCGTCAAGAGAGTGTATCTCTCGAAGCGGGGGACCGGCGGGACCTTCTTCATGGCCCCCGGGTCCCTGGGAGCTTTCTTTGATGGTTCGACTTCTTCGGTCTTCCGCTTTCCCTTCCCGGTGGCGTCCCTGGCATCTTCGGGGTTAAGGGCCTCTTCTGCCCTAATGTATTTCTCGACCCTACTGAGGAGGTCGGGGAAGTCGACGGGGGGTTTCTTCGCCAGAGAAGCCTTCAGCTGTCCGTGACAGACGTTGTGTCGGAATGCCGCTGAAGCGACGCCTGGGTCGAGGGAGGAGACCGACCTTGCCTCAGCGGTAAATCTCCGGACGAACACTCTGAGTGATTCCCCCTCTAACTGTTTGAGTCCGAGTAACGAGGCGCTGGTCCTTTCGGTCTTCCGGCTGGTGACGAAGTGGGCGAGAAAATTGCCCTCGAGTTGGTCGAATGAGTAAACGGAGCCAGGGGCGAGCTTCGAGAACCACTCACGAGCGGGACCCCGAAGGGTGGCAGGGAAGGCTCGGCATAGCAGGGGATCCGAGGCGCTGTGAATCATCATGAGGGTTTTGAAACCCCCCATGTGATCAGCAGGATCTCCCTCGCCGTCGTAGGTCTCGAACTGAGGGGGTCGGAAATTCCTGGGTATTTCCGCTTGGAGGATGGGGGCGGAGAAGGGAGGACGGACAGGTCTGTACCCCTGAGCCGCTCTTTGGCCGCCGTCCCCTATGTGATCGAGGCGATCCTCCATCCCTTGTAGGCGCCTTAGGAGGACGCCATCGTCCTCAGGCTGGATTATTGAAGGGCGGGACGCGCTGGCTTCGGCGTCCGACCCTGTTTGGGAATGGGGGGTTTCTTCCCTGGGGGTCCGTCGAAGGGCTCCCAGAATTTCTCTTCGGAAGTCTTGGAACTCCTTGTGAGTGACGGGGGCTCCCTCGACTTGGTTTGGTTGGTCCGAGGGTTGTCTTCCGACTCGGCTGAGCGCGGATCTTCGTACCTCGGGCGGCGGTCTCGGACGGTTCGGGACCGGGTTGGAAGCGGCCCTTCCCCTGCTGCGGGTAATCCTGCGGTTGAGGATTATTCCCCGGAGGTCGGGCTGGGCTGGCCGGCCGACGCTCCTTTGGGACTCCCGAGGGAGAGCCTTGTGTTTCGACGTGCGTGGCCTGGCTTTATCAGTGGGTGGGGGCGAGTCCCGTTGGTTGACGGAGGAAGCAGCCCCCTTGCCTTTGGAGGCCATGAGGGTTCGGCGGCTGTCGAGGTCTTTTGAGGGTCTGGATCGGATCGGCTTCTGGAGCAGCTTTTCCCACAGACGGCGCCAACCTGATGCTGTTTATTTCTGGGAGACGTGTGGATGCACCAGGTGTGAGTTCGGACTCAATTTGTATTGAAGGAGAATGCCGCTCGTCTGCCGATCTTCAGTTGGCCTTCTGGGACCTACGATGAGCTCGGAAAGATGTTGAAGGCTGGGCTCGGATCGGAAGGGTCGGATCCGAGGTCTTGTGTACCTGCAGACGGTCCTGAAACACCGGGGTTTATCCCGGCGGCGGACCCTCCGACGCTCTAGTCAGTCTCTGTGAGAGAGTAGCAATAACTAGGTATATTTAAGTGGAAAAAGATTCATTACCTCAAAAGGTGGGTGTGGGTCTAGTATTTATAGAGAATCCCAACCGGGTTTGGTTCCACTTGGGGGCCAGGTCTGGATCCGAAAGCCCGTGGGCCTGACGTGGCAGAAGGCCCAGGGGGTTTAGGGCGGACGTGGCAATACCAGGAGTGGTATAGGGCTGACGTGGCGAAATCCTTGGCAGTATTTGGAGCTGACGTGGCCCATCGTGGGCCTCCTGTGCTTCTGGGGGGGATCGGAGGGCCTAGGCTGCGCCAGGTCATCCTTCTGCCCAGCCAGAGAGGGGGGACGGCCTGCGGGACTGTCCCGGATCGGACTCCGAGGGCTACTGAGGCTCGTCGGTACGAGGAGGCCAGTACTATGAGGGCAAACACGAGGTTCGGCGCCGACCCTGAAGTGGTTCGGAGCCGACCCTGAAGTGGTTCGGAGCCGAACCAGGTTGCTATCTTTGCCTTTCTGAGTGGGAGTTGTATTGGGCCCTGGTTGGGCCTCAGGCCATTTTTACCCTGTCACAACTACTGTTCGCACTCTTCTTGCTATTGCAGCCATCCGCCAATGGGCGTTATACCAAATGGATGCGAAGAATGCTTTTCTTCATGGTACTTTATCTGAGGTTGTTTATATGGATCCTCCTCCTGGCCTCCCTACTCCTCGTCATGTTTGTCGGTTGCGTCGGGGTATATATAGTTTGAAGCAGGCCCCTCGAGCCTGGTTTGAGTATTTTCATCTTGTCATCACCAAGGCTGGTTTTAGTCAGAGTTCTCAGGACCATTCTATGTTTATGCGGTCATCACTGCAAGGGAGGGTACTTCTACTACTCTGTTGACGATATGATCATTACTGGGGATGACTCTGCGGGCATTACATCTGTAACATCTGTTTTTTTTTAATTCTCCAATTATTTGATTTAAACTATTTTAAAATATGTTTCTGAGTATATTTACCCTTATTAATTGATTTTATTTGTATTAGAATGATTAAATTGATATTTGGGGGTAAACGGTAAAAATTGAAAATATAGGAGTTTTGAGATGAGTTTTCTCTGAGGAGATGAATTCGAATTGACCCAAAATTTTTCTGCAGTATTTCTTGGATTTAGGGGGCTTAAATTTTGGAGTTATTAAACTATAGTTTGAAGTTGAATGTATTTTTCTAAAATATTGCGATATTCGTGTATAAACATATTTATATATATTGTTATCGTTCATAACTATTGATTTTGATTACAATTATGCATAAAAATGCACTTCTAATTTTATTTTATGTTTGGGATGAATTTAAGTATATTATGGAGTGATTTTTATAAGAAAAACCCTAGAAAAGTTAAGTAGAAGGGTATATATATAAACCTATGGTCAAATAGGGGCTTATATGAAATTTTTCCCTTATATTTACTTCTCCATACCCTTTCTTTCTCCCCCCCCCCCCCCCCCCCCCACACACACTTCTGAACCCGATCATTCCTTCCTCCTTCAACCGGCCAAGAATTAGGGCTCAAAACCCTAGCCATTTTCCATTTGTTTCTTCACAAAAATTTGAGGGTTTGGGCCATTTTCAAGGCGTACAACTCATTTCTAAAGTTCGTTTGTGAGGATACTGTATGTAAGGTGAGAAATTGTGAAACCCTATTTTATGTGATTTTATGATTGTGAGTTTTATTGCTAAAAATGATACAGTAGGGTAATTAGGTGATGCTGGTAATTATAGAGAAGAAAGATTGTTAAGAAATTGATTGGTTTGTAAATTGTAAATTAGTTAGTGGGTTGGCTTTAGAATTTATAGAAAATACATAGAGAAATTAATCATTATGAGTAATAGAAGGCATTGTAAATTAAGGGGAACAATTTAGAATGAATTCTAAGGTTATTCTATGGAGTTAGAAACCCATTGGAACCTCAAAAATGCAGGTGTGCTATGTATGCACGCCGGGTGTTCGGTGGAATGCCCGAGTGAGATTAAGTTGAGAATTTGTTACATTCGGAGGTATAATTGAGTCTTATTATTATTGTTAATCCTAATTTGAGACATTAGGAAAAAGAGATTAAAGGAATTAGGAGATAGAAAATTTTCTTAGTAATAAGCCTCCGATCAATAAGCGAAATTTTGCATTGTGACCCGAATTCGAAATCTGTCGATGTAGCTCAGCTACATGTCATTTGTGACGTGTGGGTGAAGACGGATTCGAATTTGGAGGTTGTATGTCGAGTTTCGAGTTTTTAACTAATCGGTCCTATAATTTTCTATTTAGGTTGAAAAAGTTGAACTTCGACTGGCTACCGGACGGACGTGGGACATCGTTTGCTCGATCTGTCAGGTGAGTATGTTGCATCTATATATATTTTATGTTGTGGCCAAATTTCGTGAATTTTTGATATATTTCGTAGAAATTATGCTAAAAATTGATTTTGAAAGAAAATATTGATTTTTAACGGCCCGAAAATGAGTTTTTGTGATATTTGAGGAAATTAACTATTTTAAGTATATAAAACCTATATTATGGATGAATGTGACATGTTGAAGTATAAAAATTAAATTTATTAAACAGTTTATGCATATTTTCACCCCGTGCATGTTTCGTGCATGTTTTTGGAGATATATGCCGATATAGGTGATTTGGTATATGTGAAGCCTTGTGTATGAGCTAATATGCTATGGATGGATGTTATGAGATGTAATTAGACAAAATTAGTGATTGTAAGCATGTTTTGAAAACCCGTGTATGTTGGTGCATATTTTGTGCATGTTTTGGGGCATATAGGCCCTTATAGGTGATTTTACTTACATAGAGCATTGTGTATGAGCTAGCATGCTATAATTGGTTGTTATGGGGTTTAATTAGACGAAATAAGTGATCGTGGCCCGTTCTCTTGGAAACCCGCATATGTGGTCTATGTTTGTGATAAACATATATCATGATATTGAGTTGTGATGTGATAATTGATGAAATTAGTAACTGAGTATATGTTTACATTCTAGTTATGCTTGAAAGAAATTTATGGGCAATAATATGATATTATTATGTGATGAATTATATATTTTGATGCACTTACAATCCGGATTAACATAATATAATTCTTTTCTTTATGATATAATCTGACATATGCCTATATATGATATAATGAGGTAATGAATAACATGGTACTCTTAACGTGTGAAGTTGTGGTAAAATAAATAGCTTGGTGCATTCATATTATGCAAAAAGATGATATGGCGGTGTTATATGATTAAATGACAAAGTGTATGCATATAGGTGGTTTAATGATATGATAATTAATATCGTGGACACGGGATATGTATTAAAATGGAAAGGTAAAATATAAAGAAGGTATGTGCTAATAAAATGAGATAATAATTCTCGTGGTTAAAGTCAGAGAGATGACTAGTATTGGAAATGAAATATGCGATGTTATGTGGTAATACTATGAGATGAAAAGATGAAATGATTAATGCTGATAACAGATGATTTTGTTGACTGGTACCCACAGCAATCCTGGGGGTTTGGGCTAGATCTCCTAATACCCAAGCTATCGGCTTGGGGTGCGATGTATGCGTAAGACCCTTGGTGGGCAGCGATGCAAAAGACCCTTGGTGGGCAGCGATTTGTGTTTACAGAGCTATCGGCTCTAGTCTTGTTAGATGCATAAGACCCTTGGTGGGCAGCAATTTGTATTTGACAGAGCTATCAGCTCTAGTCTTGTTAGAGGCGTAAGACCCTTGGTGGGCAGCCATGTATAAGACCCTTGGTGGGTAGCATTTTGTGGTTCCCTCGCTAGTTCGGCTAGGAGGAAGACGTAGCCTCGGACGCGAAAGACTTTTGGTGGGCAGAGTTTCACGTGTTTTACTGGCCTGTCGGCTTTCAGTATGTTGGGATACTGTGGCTCACTGGTCGACAAACTAATAAAATAACTAAGTGTAAATAAGAATGTGAAAGTAAAGAAAATAGAATGTGAAAGTAAAGAAAGTTAAAAGTAAATTGTGAATGTGAAAGAAAGTGGTTGTGAAGGAAAATGAATATGAAGGAATATGAGTTATGAGTTTGTGTATGGAAGGAAATGATAAATGCAGTATGTGGTTAATTTAAAATGAAAAAGTAAAAGAGATATATGTTAATATGAATAGTATGAAGTAATTGTATCATGAGAATGATTATTAAAGTAAAATACAGTATGATCTGAGTTGATACACCTTGGAATTGTGTCAAGGAACTACCTGCCCGCTATTTCCGTGGAAATGGTAGGAACTACCTACCTTGGCATAATTTGCAGGGTGAGATGGTGAGTGGTTAATTTAATATCGGTAATGAATAATACAAATGAAGAATAAAGTAAAATGAAGAATAAAGTAAAGTGAAGATGGAAAAAAATGAGGTAAATTAATAACCAAGCTATCGGCTTGGGACGTGATGTGATATTACCCAAGTTCTACTTGGGGTGCAGTGATTATTACCCAAGCTATCGGCTTTGGGGTGTGATATGTGATTGCCCAAACTATGTTTGGGATATAGTGGGATATAGAGTATATTGTGATGAGAATGAAAGTGAAGTTAATGACAACTTGGGTTATAAGTGAAAATGAAAGTAAGTTTAATTCTCAATAAAATTGAGTAGTAACTAAGGTGATATAACGGGATGAGAATGAGTTATAAAACATGCTTTTGATGCAATAAGATTGAGCATTCAAGTAAGTGATACGCTAATAATGTGATGAAATGCAAGTAAATTGCAATGTGCTATGAGATGTTATATTAGGGTTATAAGACATGAATGAATGTGGTATTATGACAATGAATGCATAAGTTTATAATGCAATACGTGATGTTAAACAATAAAATAATACTTGTACGATGAGAGTGGTTATGGAAAAGGTTATTAAAGAAAAGTATGTTGTGATATGAGTTTGGGTACATTGAAAGTGTGACGGGGAACTACTCACCCACTATTTCTGTGAGAATGGTGGGAACTACCTTCCTTGACACCACTTCCAGGGTGAATGGGTGAGTTAATGATATAATGCAAGTAAATGAAGCACATGGCTAAATAAAGATGAAGAAAATATGTAGTAGCATCCTGTGATTATATATATATATATATAAAGAAATTCTGAGGTGACGATAATTGTGGAAAAGGAATTTAAATCGAAAAGTAATGGATTGTATGTGAATTAGTACTATGTAAATATAAAATAAGATATATATGTGGTTAGTGCGATGTAGATAGTGAAACATGTGAAGTTATGGTTATGTATATAGTTGGATGCACACTGAGTAGTTCTTTGTTATAAAATCGTATTGGTGATGTTTTTATGTTCCGATTTAAGGTTAAATCTTCTTATCTTTATGTTTGTAAGTTCAATTCATTTTCTTTATAAAATAATTATACTCACACCAGAAATGGCTAACCCCTGTTGTTTTCTGGGGGTTAGGGTGGTCCCTCTCTGAGGGTGGACAACCCTAACTCTCCTGCAGGTTTGCTAGCAGCCCGATGGGGTAGAGATAGAGTAGATATTACATTTTGTTGAGATGATAGATTATTTATGTATTTAGCATATGAAGAAATGTGAACAGTTAATGTATTATTTTGTATTAAGTTAAAAATATATAGATATAGTACTGTGATGAGGTACGAAAGCCTGTACCCACCTCGTCGTGGAGTATTGGGTTCTGTGTTTGATTTTTGGAAAGTTTTTCTACAGTTTTTCTATTACTTATATAAGTTTTTAAAGGAAATTTATGGTTTTTAAATTATAATTGATATTCTGTTATGAGTTTAGCCCACAGAGCATGATATTTGTATTGCTTGTGTGATTCTGCTCATTTTGGCCTGGGGAGCCTATGATTATATTGCCGGTGTTGTGAGCTACGAAATTTAGAGCATAATTCCGTAAATTTTTAGTGTTTCGGGGTAGAAATTTTAGGGGAGACAACCAAAATTTTATTTGAAATATACCTATCTTAGTTTATGTTTAAAGTGATATAGAAATTGAAAGAATTGAATTTAGTGGTTTAGTTTGTTCCAAAAAAAAAATGGGGTGTTACAACATCCACCCAGAAATACCTTCATCGGCAGTTCCATATGTAAGAAACAGACAGTTGTTGCATGTTATTCGACCGAAGCCGAGTACAGTGCGATGACAGCTACTACTAGAGAGATTGTTCATGTTCGTTGGCTGTTATCAGATATGGGTGTTACTCTTTCAGGAGCTACTCCTCTTCACTGTGATAACCGAAGTGCACTGCACATTGCAAGTAACCCGGTCTTTCATGAGCGAACGAAGCATAGAGAGATTGATTATGTTCGTGAGTGCTTTGAAGCAGGGACAATTTCACTTCATTCTATTACCTCGTCATAGCAGACGGCAGACTTCTTCACCAAATCTCATACTGTTCAGAGATTTCGATATTTAGTGGGCAAACTCACACTGTTTGACCCACCATGAGTTTGAGAGGGGGTGTTAGATATTATAGTCCCACATTGGGTATCGGACTAGTTTTGTATTTGGCTCTCTCCTATATATAGGAGATATTGTACTCAGTTGTTTTTCAATTCAATATTCAGTAGGGCAAAAGCCAAAGTACCCCCTCAACGTTTGGCCCGAGTACAAAATGGCCATACAACATTTGAAAAAGTACAACCCATACAACGTTTGAAAAAGTACAATAAACCCATTTCTCCGTTAACTTAACCCTATCCGTTAAGTTATAATTATTAAATTACTTTTTTACCCTTACCCTTTCATAATCAAACCTCCTCTTTTTTTTTCTTTTTTTTCTTCATTCATTTTTTTTCAAATCCCGATCGATCTGTCGATTGAATAAATCAGAATTCTCAGAATTCCTTGCCATGGCCAAGAAATAAATCGATTTAAGAAGTTAGCCGCAAAATTAAGTCTACTTTTTGAAGAAATTACAACATGAGCTAGTATCCAAGAAAGAGAAGATCAAATAATCAAGGTACTAAATTTAATGCGGCAGAAAATTAAACAGTTAAGTGGTTTTTTTTAATCCCAAATCGGGAAGTTGTGTTCTGTGTTCCTATATATTAAAATTTATTGTTTCATTAGATGATAATAAACATGTTGGCATCAAACTGTATGTGGTGATTAAATATTGAATCTACAAACATATTAGATAGTTGATGAAGGTGTATGGTGGATTTTTTATCCTAGGCTCTGAAATCTCCTCCATTAATAGGGTTTTTAGATAAATAGAAATTTTAATGGAAACAAAGAGGATCTGATATTCAAATGCATCTCAGAAAGCTAGGGCTTGTATTCAATCAGCTCTCAGCTCGCTATGATGCTTACTTTTCCCCTCTTTTTCTCCTACATAGTTTATGGCATTTAAAACAACATTTAAAGGTTCTTCTGCACTTACACTTCTGGTATACTGGTAATTCTATATATATATATATATGTGTGTGTGTGTGTGTGTGTGTGTGTGTGTGTGTGTGTGTGTGTGTGTGTGTGTGTTAGGCAAAATGGCAGGGACAGAAAACTCTAATCTGAATTGGTTCATGTTATTTGTATTTCAATTCATAAAAATGACACTAATGCCTAAAATAATTAGTGCCAAGAAGTGCTATGTCATACAATTACCAGTGCTTAAGTAGCACAAGGTCTTATACAAGAATTCAACATTTGAGAGTAGATTATTGGCTTGTCCTTGACTCGGTCTGGGTTTCTAAGAATTCTGATTTATTCAATCGACAGATCGATCGGGTTGAAAAAAAAGAAATGAAGAAAAAGAAAAAAAGAAAATGAGATTTGATTATGAAAGGGTAAGGATAAAGAAGTAATTTAATAATTATAACTTAACGGATGGGGTTAAGTTAACGGAAAAATGAGTTTATTGTACTTTTTCAAACGTTGTATGGACATTTTGTACTCGAGCCAAACGTTGGGGGGTACTTTGGCTTTTGCCCTATTCAGTATTGTCTTCATCACTCTTATTTATCTTAACAATGTATATACATTTTAAATCGGCAAGACTCCTTTTGTTACAGTATTGCATACAAAGAGAAATCAGAAATATCTAAAAAAGACACCAAAAACCCTTCATCATGATCTGCCATCCACATCGAACCCAGCCCCAGTCCAGCCGGGGCCTGTAGGTCCTCTACTCTTGGGAAATATTACGTTGTTGCCCTTTCCTCTTGCCAGATTCAACATCCACTTCTTTTTTCTCTCACTTCAGTTGGATGTTGATGACCATCTGATGCAGCTGCAGCACTTTTATTGATGGGACTCTTGGCATTTTGAGGTTTTAAAGGTGCTTGACCTGACGCTTGAGGATGAACAGCAGGTGGTGAAGCTGTATTGTGAACCTATTGCGTACATTTCACATCACATGAAAGAAGGCACGATTTTCACACGGGTACTGATAGTTACAGCATTTTTGTTCCAAGGTAATATGTCAAAAATGGGCAAGATGATTTCAAGATGGGCGAGAAGTTTGATTTTTGCGAAACTGACAGAGGATTAATGGATATAGTTTTCCCATAGTTTTTTTCTATTTTTTGCATTCTGATGGTTTTTGTAATTTTTCATTGAATAATTAAAGATTTAAAGGTTATTCTTTAGGAGTTTCAATTTGTTTGTGTGTGGGTATTTTGTTGCTTTTTTGTTGTCTTAAGTAAATTGACAAAAATGAGAACAGTGACATTTGGGAAAGAAAATGCAATTAAGTAATTGGAGTTCTTCTGTTAACATCCGAGTCATCTGACAGGGATTAATGGATAGTTTTCCTATAGTTTTATATATATATATATATTTTTACATCCTGACGTTTTTTGTAATTTTTCATTGAATAATTAAATGTTATTCTTTAGGATTTTTAGTTTGTTTGTGTGTGTGGGTATTTTGTTGCTTTTTTGTTGTCTCAAGTAAATTGACAAAAATGAGAATAGTGACATTTGGGAAAGAAAATGCAAATAAGTAATTGGAGTTCCTCCGTCAACATTTGCAGACTTTTATGGGTGCCAAGGCCCCCCAGCTCTAACATAGTTTCACATAAATTCCTAGTGCATCACCTCACATAATATCAATTTCAAATAGCCACAACTAGTTTACTACTTTGCTTCTGTACTCATGTTACTATTTGTTTTAGACTTATTTCTGACACATAACTGAAACTACTGATTGTAGATTTAGTATGAAAGTACGTATCTGAAGGCAAAACATAAAAACACACAACCTCAATACATGGAGTGAATTTTTGCAGAGCTGAAGGAATAAACATGGTAGTGATGAGGCACTAGTGACTCCATAAAAATAGGACCAAAGTTAAGTTCACAAGAATCTGACCTCAGCATTCAGTTCTTAGACTTAGAGGCCAATGCCTGGAACAGGATCAAGGCAAAACTCATCAGGCGTGAAGTTGCAGAGTAATCTTGTTATTAAAGATAGACCAATTGAAGGGCAGACCTGGAGTAATAAACAAGCAAAACAATTTAAGAGATAATCAGAAAAATAATAGATTTACAATTATAAAGGTTGCCTTGGAAGGTAATCTCTTTTCTGATGGCCTTTTCCAGAAGCATATCTTTTGGGAGCATTAAAAAATCACTAATGAACGAGCAGGATGCCTAAATACCATGACAAATTTGACCAATGGATCAAACAATCTAATCATCCGCTGATTCATAGACAGCAAGCTTCCATAACCGAATTTCAATCGGAAAATCTCTTGTAGTATCCAAGTAAACCATATCTTGTACAATCTCATTTCTTAAATGCCCAGAGTAGAACTACTCATTTTCAAAGACCACCCACAACTATTCACAAACTTTCTCACACTAATTTTATCACCTAAGCCCTAATTCTCACAATAATCCTTATTCCCCACCCAATATTCATGGATAAAATAATTAGATATTTTAACAAAGTACACTACATCAATTCAAACATTGCAACCACTTTCATTATCAAAGCTAATCCTAAACATACCCATAATTAGAGCAAAAAAATTATATTTTAAAAAAACAACAATTACAATCTTTAAAAAAATCCGATATGGGTTTCTTTATAACATACACTAAACCAAAAAACACTAAAAGAGATCAAATTTTGAATAAGAATTTAGAAGCCAAAACTTACGATGAAGAAGAAGAAGTATCCTTTGAGGTAAGAGCAAATCCACTAAGAACAAATTGAAGAGATTGAGGAGATTTCATGAACGATTTAAAAGATTGAACAGATTGAGCCTTTGGGGAAAATTTCTTGATCTCCGGCAAAAAAAGTGGAAGGAGTCTGGCGAGCTTCCAAACGGTTTTCAAGTTCGCCAAATCTGGCGATAAAATCTCACATCGCCATATGAAGTGCGAGCCGGTTTGGCGAGTCCGTTGGAGCAGATTTTTTTGGATAATCTGGATATGTTTATGCTATTTTGGATAATTTGGAGAGATGGCTAGTGTGGTTGGAGATGGTCGAAGCCTTGTAATAGCATTCCATGTTTAAGCAATGACAGAAAATTGAAAAAATTTCCAAGGCCCAATTTCTTCATTTCCTATTAGTATGAGTACAGACAGAGTAGACAAAGAGCACACATGGGTACTACATAATTCGAATGATTGTGATATAACTAAAATGGCTGCAAACACTCTTGGATAATTAATTCAAATACTTATTTAATGAAAATCGGTCCAAATTCAGATAAACTCAGTCGTTATTCAGATAACTTTATTGCTTGGTAAGCAAAATGGGTCACACTCTTTCATTTTATACTCTTTCATTTTATTCCTTAACATAAATTTCCAAATTCTTGTAGAGTCACATTACTTATTGACAAAATTATCACAAAATTGCAATGCTAAATAGGTTTTCATCAGTGTCTTGAACAACATGTTTGTTAACATTCATATATGCATTTGCTGTCAGGGTCTATTGTTTATGACTATCTACATCCACATTCCTACTTTAAACTCAAGCAAATCCGATATACACACCGGACAAAATACAAATATGTGATTGTCAAACTTAAGTCAACTTAAGTCACCATTAGTGACTTAAGAGCAGTTCACATCCATGTAAATGCAGAAGAAGGCTACATGGAAATAGGTCCAAATTCAACTGTTACAAACAGGGTCATATAGAACATAACATTAGAAGTAGCATTGGTATCGGGTCGGGTCGGGTCGGGTCCTTCACTACCTGGACCCGGACCCCCACGGGTCCGGATCCTATTAAAATATTCCTACCCGTTCGGGTAGGAGCGGGAGTGTGAGCGGCGAGTGGAGGCAGCGAGCGAAGGATTTAGAATAGAGAAAAGAAAAAGATATGAGTTTTGAGTTTGAAAGAGAAAGATTTAGAATAGAGGAGGAAGGAGGTAAGGGATGAGGATAGAATATTTCTTTTTGTGTTGATTTTTGGATTTTTTTTAACGGGTCCGGGTCCGGATCGGGTCTCTTTTAAGCGGACCCGGACCTGAAAGTACAACGGGTCTCATTTTAGTACCCGGACCCGGATAGGTCGGGTCGGTTCCGGTCCAATGCCGGGTCCGGGTTGGATCCGGATTTCGGGTATTTATATATATCTTAAGCTAATAGGCCTACCCCCTCTCTTCTTTCTCTATTTTGAAATAGAGAAAGGAGAGCAAAAGTAGGGGTCCACACTTCCTTAACACGTGCAGCCCACCTTCTGATTACCAAAACAAAATAAAGGGGGAAAAACAAATCACCCGTTCTCCCAAATCCCCCCCCCCAAATCCCGCTAAGCCTAACACCACCACCCCTCGCCGTACGCCACCCGACGCAGACCTCGCCGTCACCGTATCGTAGCCCGCCCTAGCCCTCCTCGTCGTCATACGGCTTCTCCTGCTCTCTTTCATCGCTTCCTCCTTTTTCTTCGATCAAAATCCTAATTTTCCCCTCGGTCACGTAAGGCTTCACTTTCTTCTTTATCTGCTTGCTTCAACTTACAAAAAGGTACTTATCAAACCAGTCATTAATTTGATCTGAGTTGTTAACATTGTCAAATCTTTAACTGGGAATTTGTTATGATTTCAGTTTTAGAATAGATATCATATTGTTCTGAGAAAGTTGGATTCTTTGAGTTCTTTGATTTGAGAATTGAAGTGATAAGTTGTTGGAAAAACTTCCTTCACCATTACAATGCTGGAGATATCAATATTTTTTGCAGTGTTTTTTTTTTCTCTTTGGAGGACTATTGTCAAAAAGTTATATTTTTATAGGTTTTAATATGATTAGGAGTGTAATTGATTGTGTTCAAGTATCTTTGTTGATTAGCTATATAAAAAGGTGTGTATCTTAACTTGCTTTCAAGATTTTTTTGCACAAATTATTTCCTGCCTATGGTCGTCTTGGTTACGAATATTCAACAACTTTACAGGGTAGCATCAGTCTTCCTCAACATCTAATGATTGTGAAAATGAGATTCTTATAACATAGTGGTTAATTAGCCAAAAAAAAGACTAATAGGGTTTGACGAATTAAGATTCTTAATCATTCAACAGGTGGAGAATTGATCCGGTTCATAGCTATGCATAAATATATATATGGTGCATAACTATGCACAAATATACTTTTGAGTGGATGATTATATGGTGAGTTTTGCTTCTGATTTTAGTGTTCCTATTTGGTCATAATTTTTTCTTCTCTTTTCCATTCATAGAAGTAATGAAAACTATATCATATAATAAATCTATTTAGAAGTCAGTGTTTAATTTGGCTTGGTGATGAATCCAAAAAGGATTTTAAGCATTGTGGGTTATATACAAAAAAAATAGTGATAAGAGTGATAAGACTGATAAAAAATAGGAATTTAAGAGTAATAAGACTGATAAATAATATAGAGTAATGGCTTCATCTATTCCCATTTAAAGAAAAGTTCTCCCATGATTTTGAAATTTCTTCAATTTGGCAACTACACAACTAAGTGAAATAGAGAGATCTGTACGCCATGTCTTAAAACACATTTTCTTTTGTACACATTCTTTTGAAAATTACAGAAGATATAAATACTTCTGTTTTCTAGAATTCATATATGTTCAGACAAAAATTACTCAATAAGTTATCATTGAGAACCTTAAGATCAATGCACGGAATCAAAAGTAGGGATTCACACTTAACCCATGCCTAACTATGCATAAATATATATCTGGTGCATAACTATGCACAAATATACTTTTGAGTGGATAATTATAGAGTGGGTTTTGCTTCTGATTTTAGTGTTCCTGCTTGGTTATAAATTTTTCTTCTCTTTTCCATTTATAGAAGTAATGAAAACCATATCATATAATAAATCTATTTAGAAGTTGGTGTTTAATTTGGCTTGGTGATGAATCCAAATAGGTATTTAAGCATTGTGGGTTATATACATAAAAATGAATTAGTGATAAGAGTAATAAGACTGATAAAAAATAGGAATTTAAGAGTAATAAGACTGATAAAAAATATAGAGTAAGAGCTTCATCTATTCCCATTTAAAGAAAAATTCTCCCATGATTTTGAAGCTTCTTCAATTTGGCAACTACAAGACTAAGTGAAATAGAGAGATCTGTACTCCATGTCTTAAAACTTATTTTCTTTTGTACACTTTCTTTTGAAAACTACATAAGATATAAATACTTCTGTTTTCTAGAATTCATATATGTTCAGACAAAAATTACTCAATGAGTTATGATTGAGAACCTTAAGATCAATGCACGAAATCAACCAAAGCATGAAATAAATTAATGGACAATTAATTGAACTGAATGAAATTAAGAGTACTAAGAATTAGTACTAACAGTATCAGTTGGTAATTCCAGACAATGGAATAGGTGGGGATGTCCTGCCTGGAATAGGCTTAGTTGGGGTTTTCTCAAAATTACTCATATTAAAAAATCTGATTTCAATTAATAAAGGACCAGTGATGCCGATACTGAAAATAATATCCGAAGTTGATGCTGATACTAGGATGTCGAACCTTGATTGATTAATTTTGTTGTATAGTTTGGCACTGAGGTATTTTTGATGTCTTTAGATAGTTTATCTCATCTTGGAACTATGAAGAAGGAATTCACAATTTCTTCTTATAATAAAGATTTAAAGAGTATAAAATCTGCATATAGTGAGTTCATAAATTGTGATTGTTCTGATTTTCTCTGTTCTGAGTGAAAGATGAATAGTACATATATATATATATATATATATATATATATATATATATATATATATATATATATATATATATATATATATGAAATGGCATAAATACTTCTATTGTTGGAGATTGAAGGTCTATCTTCAAATGATTTGTAGTTACTTGAAATTGGTTAGGGTTTACTTCGAAAGTTAGGGTTTTGAGTTACATTTTGTAGGTAGAAAGTGGCTAAATAAGGGACAAGAGAGGATTTACAAATAATTTAAACTGTTCAAGTAATTAAAGTCCTATTACTCATTAAAGTTAATTTATGTCTGCCTATGATTTTTTTCCCTTAATAATAGAGCTAACTTTTAAGTTCACATTGTTTCTATCAAAGAAAATGGATGTTTCATCTTCTATGGTGGCTGATTGTTTCTATGTTACATATTTTACAATGTGTTTGATTACATATTTATTAATCATATTTCATTGTGTTTGATTACATATTTATTCATCTTCTATGTTACAATGTTGAAATTAGTACATGTTTTTTTTTTTTTTTTTTTTTGGGTTTTGTATTTACGTAGCTATATACAATAGTTGTTTAGAAAATTAATTTTGCATTTTAGTTGTTTGGATTGCACTCTTTTATTATTGTGAACAATTTATTTAAGCCATATGTTATATACATAATTGTGATTTAAGTATGAAAGATTATTGTGATGGAGATTGGAGGTAGCTTATTATTATCAAATATTTGAGTTTGAATATTATGTTTTCCGTGCAAAGCTTTACTACATAATTGTTGAATGTTAATATGTTGGATTATAATTGTACAGGGAAGAAGTTTAAAATATGGAGAGGTTTGGCCAAAATTTTTATTAAATGTTATTGTTTTTTTAATTTATCTTTTGGTAAAGTCTTGCACAGGGGATATACTATTTTATATCCATGCTAATTAGAAGACGATGGATATTGGATACGTTTCTTCTTTTCCTGCAATTACGCAACAGATCTAGGACTAATAAGGGAAGCAATTTCAACTGAACAAAAACCCTAGTAATCGAAGAAACCAAGAAGAGTCAATCAATCGGATCAGACAGCAGAGAGATATCAAGTGATGAATCCAAATTGGCGTACCTCTTCAACTGAAGCTGCTCGGCCTCGATTTTTCTGACGGAATCAACAAGTCAGTGTGAGTCAATTCCAGAAAACAAAAGAGATTGATTTGAAAAGAAAGAGAAGAAGAAGAAGGACCTTTTCGGTGTAACCGTGTAAGCAATGACGGGGTTTTCTCAGGCGACTCCGTCGGGTCCGATTTCGGGAAGGTGAGACAGAGGAGGAGATTTCGCCATGTTTCTCTTTCAGATGTACAAATGCAGATGCGATGGTATTAATTGATTTCTTGAATTGTTTTTGCAGTTCTAAGTGGCCGTTGGGATTCGGGAGCACGACTTATCGGATTTCGGTGCACTCTCATTTATACAATGAAGTATGCGATCCTCCGACCTTTTATCTTGAGGATGACTACATATACATATACATAAGTTTTTACCCCCAAACATCTCTATCTCTACTACTACTAGTAATTTGCACGTGCGATGCACGTCTTAATAAATATAGTTTTTTAAAATAAAAATTTAGACATAATCTGGATTTGAATTTAGAACCTCCTTTATAATAGTTATGCACGTGTATTGCACGGGTTGGTAGATTGACGAAACATTAACAAATGACACTAAGGTCTTCTCCCATTATAATATTAGAGATAGGAGTATTTCTCAGTTTTTAAAAATAGTGGGGGTATATGCTAATTTTCATATTTTAAATGGGGGCATTTGCTAAAATATCCCTTTTTTAGGGGCTGCACGTGCATCACACGGATATGTTTGGTGGATTTAGTTTGCCGTATATTGCACGTGTTTACTCAGTTACAAAATTAGGGTTTGTTTGTTTACAACCCCAACTCTCCCATTAAAATAGTAGAGATAATAGGAGAAGGCCTTTGTCCTTAACCCAACCCGTGCAACGCACGTGTTGGTAGATTTTGTTTTTTTTTACCTTTTCATTCCCCCAATTTTTCCCATGTGCACAGCACGTGTATAATACTAGTACATTATAAATACAATGGGGTCCACTTTTCACTAAAAGTTAAGGTTTTTATCTTATCTTTTAGTGAGAAGTGGACCCCAATGCATTTACCTTATCTTTTAGTGAGAAGTGTACCCCAATGCATTTATAATATCTGTACTATATTAATGGGAGAGTTGGGGTTCAAACAAATAAACAATTTTTTATTCCTTAGTGTGTGTGTGTCAACACGTGCAGCGCACGTGTTGGTAGTTTTTTTTTCCTTTTCATTCCCCTCCCCATTTTCCCCACGTGCATCGCACGTGCATTACACTAGTATGTTTGGGGTAAAAACTCATGTATGTGTAGCATTTTGCTTTTATCTTATTTTATTTTATTAACATTGGACAAAAATCAGTATTAACCACAGACTAAATTAATTTTGAAGGACTCATAAAAAGTAAATGAAAATCTAAAAACATATGGGAGAAGTAAGAAAAATCACATATTAAAGGATATACTTTAGTGAAATTTACTATAAAAAATGTGCGCACAGTCCACCTTTGTGTACATTTAGATCGGCAACATCCAGACCATGATCCACCTTATCTCTCCCTTTCCCTCCCTCTGCTCCCCCTCCCAAATCCACACCTTCTCCAACGTCACCCTCCATTTCTCATTCCTCTACCACTTCTCTGTCATCCTCGACAACCACGACGCCCCCTCTCCAACACCCCCCTTCCACCTTTATGTTCGCCTCATCTTGCCCTCCACAACCTCTCTTCTTACCAAATCTCATTTTTAAATTTGACACCGCAATCATCCCCTTCTTTGTAACCTATTTCTTATAAACTAAAGAATCATATGTATTCCTTTGGAAGCAATAACACTTCTAAGACCAACACAAACATATTTTGAACAATGATAAGCATTTCATAATATCATGTACAATCTACAATAACTTGTCAAGATCATGATGATGCACACACTTCATTTATTCATAAGAAACAGGGAAAATATGTAAACAAATTTTTCATTATGACAACGATGCAACTAAAAATGGAGGCAAAATAAGAAAAGAAAAAGGAAGAAAAAACGACCATCAACATATGCTTTTACACCTAGTTAAAACAAAAGACGGCTCCTTTAAGGTTGTGATCGAACGATCCGAAACCCTAACCGACAACCAACAGTACCCTATTTTACCGAATATTAAGCGTTTGAAGACAATTCTCAAAGATGAGATCGCCGACGATTCAGATTCTGAACGCTAATATGACTATAAGAATTTTGGAGATTGTGACATCAGATGCGATTTTGGTGGAATCGAAAGTTAGGATTTCTTTGAATTGGAGATTTGGGAATGGAGAAGGAGAAACAGGAATTTGGAATTTGAGGGTATTGAAGATAGAGAGAACTAGAAGGTTTTATTTTATTTATATGGAGGTGAGCAGCGTGAGGGGGCGTCGTGCAAAGGCTGGGAGGCATACAGGGTGAGGGTGCTGCGAGTGGCCAGCGGCGTGGGGAGATAGTGTAGCGTGCGGCGTGAGAGGGCAGCTAGCAGCGGCTGGTAGACGAGCGGCGTTGGTTGAGTAGGATTTGGATTTTGAGAGTGAGAGACGAAGCGATCATGGGTGAGAGGGTTTGGCGTTTTAGCTTTTTTTGTTCTTTTAAAAAAATGTGCACATTGCACATGTTTGTTAATTTAGATGGGAATTCTTACTTTGCTCTACCTTCTCTAATTCAGAATGGAGAAATGGAAGATGGATCTACCATTCTCCAAATAAATGTTTACAGTTTACAAACTATTCTATTTTTTAAGAAAAGACTACGACGTAGTCTAGCCTCGATCATAAGACCACATTTTATCCATCCTAAGTCCTTGTCATCCTCTTTATAAATTAACTCCAATGACACCAAATCTCTACTATTTTAATGGGAGAGTTGGAGTTTGTAACAAAAAAATCTTAACTTTGTAACTATATAAACACGTGTACTACACGTCCAAACAATATCCAACAAATATAAATGTGCACCGCACGTGTAGCCTAAATCAAAACATTCAAATATAAACTATTTTTTTTCTTATTCAATATATATTCATTTAATTTGCTGACTTTACTTTTTTAGGTGTGCATCGCACGTACATTATACTAGTTTTATTTTATATAAATAACATTTTTGTAAATAATTATAACGTAAATAAATTCGAAGTTTAAGAAAATTATGATAATTAAATTAATTAAAAATGGATGGTTAATACCACTCTCATCTAAAAATGTGGATTAAATCACTCAAGTTGGTTTGTGGACAATTTGTCACGACCCCAGCACTCACATTAGAGTATTAGAAATTAGAGATTAGAGATATTAAAGACTGGTTAATGATGAATTTTTGGAATTAAGATTATGAAATATGGTAGAAAATATAAATTGAATGTAAGGATTTTAATGAGGATTTCTTGAAAATCATAAGATTATTAAATATTGTAGAAAAGTAAATAAATAACATTTATTTTATTTAAGGAGAGCATTTATGATCATTATTTTATAGTTATATTTTCACATAATATCCTATTGGAGCTATAATTATACAGATTAAGTAAGTAATATTTTCAAGATGTTCAAATATGCAAACAGAATCGTTAAGAATACTCCAATATTATGATTATGGAAATAGATTCCATTGCTTTTTCCAAAAAGAAAGATTTATTATTAATTACCATGCATAACATCTTTCTTTTTCTTATATATTGCTGCTCTACTTAGAATCTCTCAACTATATATATACAAAACCCTCTTTTATAATCAACCTTTACCCTAGCTAGCTCTGCATATATCATATCCAAAGCCCCTTAGCAATGGCAGTCATTGAAGCCCAAGACTCCAACCTTCCCTTAGTCCTCATTTTTCAACCCCTTCACGACGCCTTTTACGAAATCCTCAACCCCAAATTCCGCTTTTTGAAGCCATGGGAATCCGATTTATCGACGGACGAATTTCTCGCGGTTCATGCTGCAGATCGTGTGAGTGCTTTGTTATGCTTCAAGCTAAACCCCCACGTAGATAGCAATCTCTTGGACAAGCTCCCGAAGCTTAAGTGCGTGATAACCGCCAGTGCAGGCGTCAACCACATCGATGTTGCTGAGTGTCGTCAAAGAGGAATTGCAGTTTGCAATGCCGGGGATATCTATTCGGATAATGTTGCTGATTATGCTGTTGGGTTATTGATTGATGTTCTTCGTAGGATTTCTGCATCGGACAGGTATATACGCAACGGATATTGGCCGATGAAAAAGGAGTTTCGTCTTGGCACCAGGGTCAGTTCTTTCTCTTACGACTTTTGTTTCCCATGTTTTCATATACGATCGATATTCATAATATATGTTAGGTTAAGGATATAAAAATGCATACTTTTAACGTTCTCAATGTATATATCTTTAGTTTTAATGTGTAATACAAACATTTTAAAACCGACCTATATCATGCATGAGAAGCTTATATATAAATCATCCATGGTGAATTATATTTATACCCTGCACTTGTGAACTCATCTTGTGGTCTCTTATATAATCACACTTACGAAGCACGATTATTGATCATATTAAATACTGAAAAAATAGTGTTTTTTTTATTTAATGAAAAGAGAGATGTGATTGTTAAACAAGGGACTACGTAATATGATTGTCGAATATGGAACACATAAATAACTTTAAATCGATCATTCCAAATTCAAAATTCTGTTTCCATGTGTTATGTTAATTTTTCTATTACTTATAATGTGCTTTATAGAAAGAAAAAAAAAAGATTAATTAATGTGATAATTTACTTATTATATGGATTTGACTAAATATTTTCTAGTTACTTATTTAACTGCATATATCTTTCCTCATATGATAATGACCATGATTTCCTTCCTTAACTGCTTATTAACTTAATTCCTTTTTTACTTCACATGACTTTTATTTTTGTTTCTATATTTGTTGCGGGATTTTTTTTTTTTTAAATAAAAGATGGCATGAGAAATGCCATCCGGCTCTTATAAATAACCACCAGAAATACATCCACATAACACCAAGAAGTACTATCAAAAGTTATATCGAAGCTAATAAAACAACATCAAAAGAGTTACAAGTAGACTCAAAATACAAAAGATATCGGTATCAAAAAAGAGCCGATATAAAAAAACGACCCTAACCCGAAAACATCTCCATGTCTACCCTCGGGCAGACCAAACCTGATCAGTTGTTAACACCATCTTCAGAAAACAGAGATCCTACTCGAGCTTTCTTCCTCAAACCTGCCAAAGCAGGAGTTTATTTGCCATGCATATTTGTTTCCATCTTGTAGACTGGTTTATTTTCGTAGAGAATAAAACAGAAGGTTATTTGTCTCATATATAAATATTGGTAGAAAACCCTTCAATCAAGATATTTTGTTTAATTTTATTTATCATGAAGAGCTTGCTTTATATTTCTTGAACTGGTATTTAATTATCATTACTCCAAACCTATATTACGTGTAATGCCTATGAATTTTTTTAGTTATTACAACTCAAATATGTTTCAATCTGACCTCATGCATGTATGACCCAACCTGTAAACGCAGTTACATAATTTTTTCAGTTTTTTTTTCTGACCAGTAATTAGTACCTTATCCTCCCATATGACACAAACATCACACGCGCCCTAAGATCTGGTACTGAAGTAAATTTTGAGCATTGACATATAAATTGGCTTCACATTATAAGAACCGAAGAACGGCATTTGAGATACTGTTTTAACTTGCAGTTAGTGAATAGGTAGAGTAGCAACAAAGGATCGGATATGAATTATTGATATTACTAATATGATGACATTAGCGAAAAAAAATCACCTTTATAATATTTGCAATTGCAGAAAATGAAATTACAATCAATTTAGTCATAACTGCAATTGCTCTTATTCAGCCTTGTATGCTTTTTACAACTTAAAAAGTTCTCACCATTCTGATTACAGCTAGGTGGCAAACGTGTTGGCATTGTCGGATTAGGAAGTATCGGTTCCAGAATTGCGAAAAGGCTAGAGGCTTTCGGATGCATCATTTCATACCAGTCGAGAACAATTAAAGATTCGGTTCCTTACAAATACTTCTCGAACGTTCATGATCTTGCTGGCGATAGCAATGTTCTCATTCTAGCATGTGCATTGAATGGCGAGACACACCACATGGTCGACAGAGATGTTATGCTTGCATTAGGAAAGGAGGGATTCATCATTAATGTGGGTCGTGGTCCTCTTATCGACGAGAAGGAAATGATTAGGTGTTTAATGGAGGAGGAGATTGCAGGAGCTGGGCTTGATGTGTTTGAGAATGAACCAAATGTGCCACAAGAGCTCATCGAAATGGATAATGTGGTTCTCTGCCATCACCGGGCTGCTTCTAGTCCAGAGGCTTTCGTCGATTTGGCTGTGTTAGTTGGTGACAACTTGGAAGCTTTCTTCTCAAACCGTCCATTGGTCACTCCAGTTTCAGAATGATCGATTTGGTAGTTTAATTTATATTTTTGTTAGGAAATTTGGTAGGTTTCTATTATATTCACGTTCCCTTCAAAATTGAAGCTAATAAGTTAGGATTTTGAGATTTATGTACGCTCTCTAGATATTTTGGATTTTGAGATTTATATATCTTGATATTTGTCAACGGATTGAGGTTGTTTTTTAGTTATTTTTATGTTCTTTATTTAACATTTGGGATGCCTTGCATTACATCCAGTTTTTGTTAGTTTTGTGAGAAATTAACAATTGGGAATTAGGGTTAATATCTTAGATCTAAGTTGCATGAGATATTCACTCTAGGTATCAAGATTGGAATACCTATACTGCTATCACAAGCCAGTATTTATCTCTAAATACTGGTTTGGATATCGGGTTATAAGCCCACAAATCCACGTTCCAATATCCATTCAATTGTATGTTCAATACACGTGTTACTCATATGCACATGCAATATTTATATAGAGAGAACATATCAATATATCCAACAGTTTTTACAATTTTACTGCTTGGTATTATGCAAACATAATCGATGGCGAAATTTTTTTGCATGATTTCTTTGAATTGATATGATAGAGCGAACTCGAGCTCAAGAAAAGTAACAAACAAATAACTTAACAATTAGGCAAACCTAATACAAAGATACATCTGCTAGAAAAAGGTTGCTTCCATTAATTTATGATAAATTGGTAATCGTTAGAAAGAAGACATGTATCATAGCTAGCTAGCTTTGTTTCTCGACCCTTCTCCTATTTTCTTTTTCAACTCTGAAATTCAAATTCAAAATATTTTCTGTTATTTGTTTTATTTTTTCTGAAAATTTATACATATATTAAGAACAGAGCATCAACTGTAGCCAATTTAAACTCAACAAAATTAAGCGAACTTTTTAGACTTGGCCAAAATATTTTGTTTCTTATTGACAATGAGTATGTGGCTCCAGTTCGAACTATTTCTTCGCTGCTCTTCCTTCAAGTTCAAGGTTGCCGTACATTCTACATGCGCTAAGAATTATCTGCCAAATTAAAGCGTTTGGGGGTATGTCCACACCATGGCCGAGCTTTCCTCCTCGACAAACATACAAGCAGAATGCTCGATTTGAAGAGTAATTCTATAAGTTTGAATCATTGAATCAAAGAAATGTTCGCCATCTTCGAGTAGTCCTTCGTGACTACACGCTGAGAGAACTCCGATAAATGTGATCTCAACAGGCTTCTTACCTTCGTCTATCATACACTGGAAGGCTGAAAGCACCTTCTTTCCGTAACCATGTTGACTGTATCCACAAAAGATTGTGTTCCAGGAAATTACATCGCTTATATGTTGTCGAATACTGCTTCTGCTTCCTTTAAGCACCCGCATTTGAAATACATATCGACAATAGAACTTCTGACACATGAGTAGTTTAGACCGGACTTTAAAGAGTACAGATGCAACTGGGAACGCTTTCTAAAGCTGTAAAAAGTTAGAGCAGGCTCTTAAGCAGCTCGATAATGTGGATTCGTTAGGAGTTACGCCTTCTCTTTGCATTTGGCAATAGCATTCCATGGCTTTCTTGCTTTCGTCTTTTCTTTGTGAAGCCAGCGCTTAACAAGCTTCATGTGAACACGTCCTTATCCCTCAGTCAATTACAGATAAGAAATGCATCGTCCAGACGATCACAATTAGCATACATATCTACAAGCGCTTTGCCAACAAAAGAATTGTTGTGAAGATTGTTCTTGATAAAGTGCGAGTGCGGTGTGAAGTTGTGCCCCATAGTTTGCTTCCATTGCACTAGTGCATGACCTCAAGACGCTTACGAACGTGTATACATGTTAGCTACATGATTTTCAATTAGCATTCTTGCAAAAATCCTCAGCCCTTCAACACAACGGTGTCCAGTGTGAAATCCGGTCATAAGTGTGTTCCAGTGGCTAGGTCAGTCATTGCATCGAACACTTTGAATCCATCGTGAACAACCCCCACTCCACTCGTGATCTACATATCAGGTAGAGCATATCCAACTTTATTCATCCTTTGAAATCCAGCTTTAATGATATGATCACCCAATTGCGAGGAAACACTGGCAATGCTAGCAAGAGTGAACTAATTCGGTCCAACTCCAATTTCACTCGTAGTTCTAACACTGGCAATGCTTGCAAGCTTGAGAGCATCCACAATGGTATTTCTCATATTGTATAATATGACAGCTACAGTAATAGCAATTGGGGGAAGGTCGTACAGTGGTTGTTTGCTATATTTTCCTCATTTACGTAGTCGGACGGTAAAAGGCAAAGAATAAAAGAATGAGACGGGAAAACATATCCCGTCCCTCTCTTTTTTTTACAAAAAAAACGCGGGACGGTATAACATATACCGTCGCGTTTTTTTTTTTTTTAAATGGGAGAGACGGTATAACATATACCGTCCCTTTGAAAGAAAAAAAAAAATTTTAAAAAAAAAGTTTAAAGTGTCGGACGGGATAACATATCCTGTCCTAGAAATAGGGTAACTTTATTTAAAACTAAACCTAATTAAAAACCTAATTAAATAATATAATATTAACTAAACCTAATTAACAACTAACTAAACCTAATTAAGTAACCTAATCCTACCAACTAACCTCCCCCAATTCAATACCGGATAACATATCCCGTCCGAGAATTTTTATTTTATTTTATTTTTTTTCAATTCGATCAATCTTGGCCGTTGATTTTTTTTTATTTTTTAAAACCATATAAAATTAAATCGTGGAAGGACGGTATATGTTTCCCCGTCTGACTCTTATTTAAGAAAAAAAAAATTATTTTGGAACGGAATATGTTATACCGTCGTACTGGATTAAAATATATTAAAATCAGAGGGACGGTATATGATATACCTTCCTTTATAATTTGAGAACGGCTATTTCGTTTCTCATATATGAGAAACAAGTTTAGCGAGTTTGCCAAAAATTGACAAAATAGAAAACCAGTGCAGAGGATGGTTTGTTATAAAATGGACCCGTACCACGCGGTGTTAGTTACACATATGATTGAAATGACCAGAATTTCATCACATATCCTTAAAATTTGGGAATCTTACGGTTAGGAGAAATCCAATGTAAGACAGTAGCCGGCCCAGTGGAAAGAAAACAGAATAATAATATGTTAATCTTGTTGAACAACAAGTCAACAACTCTCCGCCCAACAAATCAAGATTCCCCCATCACTTCATCATCAATCATCACTGCTATGGCGGAGATAGGGCAGCATGAAGCCACCAACAACCACCTCCCAGTAGTCCTCATCTTCAAACCCCTCACCCCCACGTTCCACAAAATCCTCACTTCCAAATTCCGACTCTTGAAACCATTTCAGTCCTCTTTACCAACCGACCAGTTCCTCGCTGCCAACGCTGATTCCATCACTGCCATCCTTACCTTCGGCCCTTTTCCCGCTGTCAACAAAGACTTGATGGAGAAGCTACCCAAGCTGCAGTTGGTTGTGGCCGGTAGCGCCGGAGTCAACCACATCGATCTAGCTGAGTGCCGGCTGAGGGGAATCATAGTCTGCAATGTTGGGGATGCCTTTTCTGACGATGTTGCTGATTATGCTGTCGGGTTGCTGATCGATGTTCTGAGGGGACTTTCATCGTCGGATCGGTATGTAAGAAAGGGGCTTTGGCCTGTAAAAGGGGAGTTTCGTCTTGGCTCCAGGGTTAGTCCATTCTTGCTATATGTATGGATCAGCTTTTATTTATTTATTTATCTATAACTATAACTATTATAATGGGAGAGATGGGATTGGTAAACAAACAAATCCTAATTTGTTTGTGAGCAAACCCGTGCATCGCACGTGTTTTTTTTGGGTCCTTTTTCATTCCTCTTCACGTGCATCGTACACGTGCTTTTTTTTGTCCTTTTTCATTTCCCTCCACGTGCATCGCACGTGCATGATACTAGTTTATTTTTAAGCGAACCTTCTACCTCCAAAAGTTTGTCATCTTAACTTTATTCCTAGATTAAAATTATTGCTAACTAACCCACCACACCACACCGGAACCAAACCCTAGATCTAAAAAAAGCCGCCGCCCCTCCCGTTGTCCCCTCCCGGCCCCCTCCTCCCTTCAACCCCCCCCCCCCCCCCCCCCCCCCCCCCAGTTTGCGGTTTGCAAGAGTAAGGCAATAGTAGGGCACCAAACAGAACGCCTAAAAGAGTTCCTCCCGTTCTCAAAAAAACCCTAGGGGCGGCAGCGGCCACCCTCCACGCCGCCACCCCACCCGTCGTCCCCTCCCGACCCTTTCCTCCTTTCACGACGACCCTTCGAAGCTACCTCCACGACGGGCAAAGTTCCGAGATACTGCGAAGCTTCCACCTAGCGCCTAAGCTGCGATGCTCGCTGCCCTTCGAGTGGATCTTGGACATGTCCCAGATGGGGATGTCGCAGATGTCGTGCGACTTCCGCCGTCGCCGCATCCTCCCTCGAGAACGGGGAAGAAGACAGGGCTTGCGAGCTCCTACAGCGACCTCCTCGCACCGACGGCGACTCCTTCTGGTCGTTTGGTGTCTTTTGTGGAATTCGCACCAGTTAGGGAGTGTTTGGTTGGAGGGGAATGGAGGGGAGGGGAGGATTTTTTTTTAGACTTTTCATGTTTGGTTCAATTTTTAGGAGGGGAGGGGAGGGAATTTGGGGGGGGGGGGGTGCAACACCCCTCCTGAGCCAATTTTGGCTTCCCTCCAAAAGTGGGGGATTTGGAGGGAAGAGAAATTATATCTAATTTTTTAATGTGAATGGACCAAATTGTCCTTTTAGTTAGTTCTCTAATATGATTTAAATAAACAAGAGTTGAATTCAACATTTCATCTAATATTTGGCACTCCGGTAAGAAAACAAAAAAAAAGTAAGATTTGGGAAAATCTGAACATAATTGGATCTATCCATTACATTCCCAACCGTTCGATATTAAGTCCAGTTCGATCGATCACAACATATTGTCTTGCTTCCTCACAAGGCCTCAAAAAAATCTATACAGTGTATCAGTCTTTTCAGTAAAAATCATGAGCACTACCTCCGTCTCTAGATTGTGGTCAACAAACAATCACTAAACTTGAGTAATCAGTATGAAGACTGAACCGTAATACACAAATTTTCCAGCCTTGAGCTTACAACTTCTCATGATACAAGATTCTCCATGAAGACTGAACCGTAATCAGCACGTCGATTCTGCATAAAATAGATAAATACACCTCAAAATTCACAAACAAAGAACCAAGTTTGTACACGTGTACAGTCAATATGAATATGAATATTACTTGGATATCTATCTCAATAACAGTATTTGATTGGAACATATAGGAATTCGGATTGAATACTAATATTAAGTCAGGGTCCATTTTAATATGGTTTAGGGAATGCAATTGTGAAGGGTATAAAAGTAATTTTATTAAAAAAAATCCATTCTCTCCCTTGTGAACCAAACAAGAAGATAATTATTTTATCTCCCCTCCCCTCATTTGAACCAAACAGAGTCTTCATTAAATCCCTCCCCTCCCTTTCCCTCCCCTCCCCTCCCCTCCATTAAAATCCCTCCCCTCCCCTCCCCTCCTTTGAACCAAACAGAGCCTTAGGGTATGGTGGGGTCTCTTCTTGTTTGTGTCTTGTTCATTCCTTGTTGTGGACTATGTTTGGTATAAGGGAATGGGGTTATGAAGACCCATTGGTGGGTTTTGAATTTGGGGTTTTGTGTTTTCGGGGTGGTTGTTTATTTGGCTGCGGTAGTCGGTTTGGGGAGTGGGGAGAAAGTAGCAGGAGGTGGTGTGCTAATGAACCTTTTTTTTTTGGATGGTGGGAGTGTTGTGGTCCCCCCTCGAGGGCGACTGGAGTAGCTGGCGCGGTGTTGGTGTTGGTCTTGCGTGAGAGGCGTGGAGTGTGTTGTATTGCACGATTGTGGGGCTTGGGCTCGAGATGGGGTCCCTCCATGATGTGCACTCACTTGTTCAACCTCAGCCAAAGCAACGCCGCCGTAGCGCCAGTGATCCACATTGATATTTAACTGTTACATATAATGTTTACAAAATTTCTTTTACAAAGGAAGATAGAGAGGCACAGGAAAACCGAGAAGGGAACAGAGGAGGGTAATCCGAAAGAAAAAAAAAAAAAAGGAAAATAAATTAAACAACTTACAATAAGCAAATGAAGAGTACAACTCCAAGAAAGCCGAGGCCTGTGTATCACACAGTGTCCTTAAAACAGATTTCGCCTCTCTCCGGTTGCTGGATTGAACGGAGGCGTCTGTCTCCCAGGATGCAACGACTTGGAGCGATCCCGTAGGCACCACGTACCACTCCCGAACTGAGCACAAGCGCTTGGACCTATCACCTGACTTACCAACAACAGCAGGACGGACGAACAGTACAGAAGAGAAGGAGAGAATAGGATCTGGTTTGTGCAGGGAAGAACAGTGAAGGGGAGGCCTCTATTTATAGAGCCTGGGTTATTCAGTAACGGCAGACAAGGCATTAACAGCCTTTACTGTAACGGCAGACAAGGCATTAACAGCCTTCACTGTAACGGCAGACAAGGCATTAACTGCCTTTAACAGCCTTCACTGTAACGGCAGCCTTTAACAGCCTTCACTGTAACGGCAGACAGTGAATTGAATGCCTTCAGCGTAACGGCAGACAAAATATTAAATACAGCACTGAAACGGCAGACAGAACCGTTTCTGCATTCATTTCAGCCGTTACAAAAAGAAAACTGTAGCAAAAAGTGGCTCTGCGCGGGGTGGGATCAAATCGGTCCGGCATTCGTGTCCGCACGTCGTGCGGGCGCACACAAGTCGCATGTAATCCGGTCCGTGATTTGCACCCCCTCCCCCTGCGCGCGCGAGAGAGAGCCTCTCTTCTAGCCATCTTACAATGCTTAGAAGGAGATTACTATATATCCTCTTCTATTTCCCTAGTTATTTCCGATGTGGGACTATGTTCCCTTAACCCATTTTCAAGAATGAAAACGTCTCACTTTGAGAGACAATTTCTCATTCACCCCTTAACCGATTTTAGCGAACCAATATATGATTTTGATCTACTCACGAAGGAGAACACAAATCAATCAAGATCTCTCAATAATTCATTGAGGATCTTACTCAAAAAATTGCTCAAAAATCGGTTCGAAAATAGTGTATAAAACACTCATTTTCTAACAATCCCCACATGAATGAAAATTGACGACCATAGACAGGACAGACTGACACGACAGACTGACACGACGGACTGACCCGACAGACTTGGTGATAGAATTCAACGATTGATTTCTGCATAGGATAGGTAGGTGTTACCCTTTGAACCTTCTCTTATGAAAATATGTTTACTTTACTAACTAAACAGTAGACGCGATGTCTTTGAACTGTTCTGCCATTTGTGTAAACGATGACATATCTCACACAGAAATCTTTCTAACGCTTTTTCAGTTCTCACTGTTATGTTCGTTTTGGCCATGAACATACGCCTGGTTCTGCAAGATTTTAACAGGAATATTGCCCTATATTATTCCCTTGGAAGCGGCCCTTCTTCCATCTTACATAGGTGATTTCTTACTTAAGAGTAACCCGCATTACTCTGCTCGGATATCCGACGCATAAGAATCATTAAAAGCCTAGCTTAACCTGTTACCTTGCGGGCATCACTGTTTCATCATGGGAATGGACATGGAAAAAATCCCCACAGTGATCTAACTTGGTCTTTACAATTTAGTTGTCCCTTTGAACCTAGATCTTGGGATCTCCAGTCAACTAGGTTGGGTTTCCATTGTATCGACTTATTCTTTCATGGGCTTTAGTCCCATTCCCCTCGATGATTTATCAACTAACTCTCTGTTTAACCCTTTGGTTAGTGAATCCGCAATGTTATCTTTTGACTTTACATAGTCCACAGAGATAACCCCAGTAGAGAGTAGTTGTCTAATGGTATTATGTCTTCGACGAATATGTCTAGATTTACCATTATACATATTGCTCTGTGCTCTACAAATTGCAGATTGACTATCTGAATGTATGCAGATTGGAGGCACAGGCTTCGTCCACCTTGGAATATCCTCAAGGAAGTGGCGTAACCATTCAGCCTCTTCCCCACATTTGTCTAATGCGATAAATTCAGATTCCATCATGGATTTAGCGATCACTGTTTGTTTCGAGGATTTCCAAGAAACTGCTGCACCACCTAGTGTAAATACATAGCCACTAGTGGATTTTGAATTATCACTCGATATCCAGTTCGCATCACTGTATCCTTCAAGTACAGCCGGATATCTCGTATAGTGCAGCCCGTAGTTACGAGTAAAACGCAAGTACTTCAGTACTCTTATAATTGCTTGCCAATGCTCGCTTCCATGATTACTCGTGTATCTGCTTAGTTTACTTACTGCATTGGCTATGTCTGGTCTTGTACAACTCATTAAGTACATTAGACTGCCTATGATTCTAGAGTATTCTACTTGAGAAATACTCTCCCCTTTATTCTTGGATAAGTGTAAAGTTAGATCTATTGGAGTTCTCGCAATTCCAGAATTATCTTTATCAAAATTTTCAAGAATATTGTCAACATAATGTGACTGGCTTAAAATAAGCTCGTCTGATGTTCTTGTGATTTTAATTCCCAATATAACATCAGCTATTCCCATGTCTTTCATGTCAAACCTCGAGTTTAACATGTTTTTAACAGATTTAATTATCTGATCATTGCTTCCAATAATAAGCATGTCATCTACATACAAACATATAATGACATATCCATCTTCTGTGTCTTTGACATATACACATTTGTCACATTCATTGATCTTGAAGCCATTTGTCATCATGACATTGTCAAATTTTTCATGCCACTGTTTTGGAGCTTGTTTCAAGCCATATAATGACTTCACCAGTTTACACACTTTCTTTTCATGTCCTGGAGATGAAAAACCCTCAGGTTGTTCCATGTAGATTTCTTCATCTAAATCTCCATTAAGAAAAGCTGTTTTTACATCCATTTGATGTACTTCAAGATTGCGTAGAGCTGCTACGGCAAGTACCATCCTAATGGAATTTATTCTCGTCACAGGAGAATATGTATCAAAGTAATCAAGACCTTCCTTTTGTTTATAGCCTTTAATTACAAGTCTTGCCTTATATTTATCAATTGATCCATCAGGTTTTATTTTTCTCTTGAAGATCCACTTGGAACCTAAAGGTTTACTACCTGGTGGAAGATCCACTAGTTCCCAAGTATGGTTTTGCAAGATAGAATCAATTTCACTCTTGATGGCTTCTTTCCATTGAGGACCATCACTAGAGTTCACCGCTTCCTTGAAGGTTTGGGGTTCTTTTTCAAGCATAAAAGTCAAGAAATCCGGACCAAAAGATTTTTCCGTTCTTGTTCTTTTACTGCGTCGAGGTTCCTCCTCGACTTCTTCATTTTGGTCTTCACTATCTTCACTGATAGTCTCATGTGTTCGTTTGGAGGAACTTGGTTCCTCCTTTGACTTACATGGAAATACATCTTCAAAGAACGATACATTTCTAGATTCCATTATCGTGTTCTTTGATATCTCAGTGATATCGGATTTGTACCCCAAGAACCGATAGGCATTACTGTTAAGTGCATAACCAATGAAAATACAATCAACTGTTTTTGGTCCTATTTTCATTTTCTTAGGTGGGGGTACTACCACCTTAGCAAGACATTCCCACATTCGCAAGTAATTGTAGGATGGCTTTCTTCCTTTCCATAATTCATATGGAGTTTTTTCTTCTTTCCTTTTGGGCACCTTTTTCAAAAGGTAGTTAGCTGAAAGAATAGCTTCTCCCCACAAGTTTGGTGGTAAACCAGAACTTATTAACATCGCATTCATCATTTCTTTCAATGTACGATTCTTTCTCTCAGCAACACCGTTGGACTGAGGAGAATAAGGCGCTGTGGTTTCATGTATAATCCCATGCTTAGCACATGTGTCAGCAAATGGCGATTCATACTCTCCACCTCGGTCGCTTCTTAGCGCCTTAATTTTCTTATTGAGTTGATTTTCAACCTCATTTTTATAGAGAACAAATTTCTCTATAGCTTCATCTTTGCTTTTAAGCAAGTATACATAGCAATATTTTGTGCTATCATCTATGAAGGTAATAAAATATTTATTACCACCTCTTGTTTGTATCATTTTCAAATCACAAATATCAGTGTGAATTAGATCAAGTGGTTCGGTGTTTCTTTCAACACTTTTAAATGATGATCTTGTTAGTTTTGCCTCAACACAAGTTTCACATTTGTGTTTGGAATCAATTTGGAACGTTGGTATGTGATTCAAGTTAATTAGTCTTCGCAAAGTATCATAATTAACATGTCCTAGTCTACCATGCCATAAATTGGAAGACTCAAGCAAATAAGTAGAAGAGCTAGCTTTATTCATATTATTGACCATGGTCATTACATTGAGTTTGAACATTCCACCACTCATATATCCTCTACCAACATACATTCCACTTTTAGACAAAACAAATTTATTCGACTCGAACACTAAACGAAAACCGTGGTTATTAAGCAACGAACCAGATACCAGGTTCTTACGGATTTCAGGAACATATGCAACTTTGTTCAGAGTCAGTTCCTTTCTAGAAGTCATCTTCAAGATCACCTTGCCTTGCCCCTTTATTTCTGAAGTAGCCGAGTTCCCCATAAACATTTTCTCCCCATTCTCTAATGGTTCGAAAGTGGAGAACATACTTCTATTGGAGTACACATGCCGAGTAGCTCCAGTGTCAATCCACCATTCCTTCGGGTTTAAACCTAACATATTCACTTCTGATATCACAGCTGAGAGGTTGATATCGGAAACATCTTGAGCAATTTCTTGAACCAAGTTTGCTTCTCTGTTCCTGTTCCTCTTGGGAGTCTGCATTCAGTGGACTTGTGACCCATTTTGTCACAATTGAAGCACTTGCCTTGAAATTTCGGCTTCTTGGAGATTCCTCTCTTAGGCCCCAACTTCGGACCCTTGTTGTTGTGCTTGTTGGAACGTTGTTTATGTTCCATTACATTTGCCTTTGCTGCATGGCTGATGAGTCTAACTTTTTCAGATCCCCTATTGTCTTCTTCAATACGAAGCCTGACAATGAGATCTTCAATGCCCATTTCTTTTCGCTTATGCTTTAGGTAATTCTTAAAGTCTTTCCAACCTTGTGGTAATTTTTCAATTCTACAAGCCACTTGGAAACTTTCACTTAAGTTCATACCTTCAGCATGAATCTCATGCAAGATTAGTTGTAGTTCTTGAACTTGACTGATTACTGTTTTAGAATCTACCATTTTATAGTCTAGGAAGCGGCCCACAATGAATTTCTTGGCGCCGGCATCCTCAGTTTTATATTTATGTTCTAGTGATTCCCAAAGTTCTTTAGCTGTTCTTTTGTCAATGTAAACATTATACAAAGAGTCGGCTAATCCGTTCATTATGTAATTTCTACACAAGTAATCAGCATTTTTCCAAGCATCCACAGCGGCAATGACTTGGTTATCCTGCTCATCTTTCTTAAGATCTGGAGCATCTTCGTTCAAGAACCTTGCAAGATTCAGTGTGGTCAGATAGAACATCATCTTCTGTTGCCACCTCTTAAAGTTCTGCCCATTGAACTTCTCAGGTTTCTCCCCATGGGAGACTGAGACAGGTACAACGGTGGGCATTGGCACTCGTGCCGCAGCAGCAATCGGTTCTTGCGTTGTATCAACAACCGGCACATAGACCGTTTCAGATACAACAGCATTGTCCATTGCAGTAGTCATCGTGAATCTGAAATTTACACAACACGAGTGTAAGTTTTCCAGATAAAAGAAATAAAAGGAAAAACCGTGCCTCAAAATCGAAAATGAAAGAAATCGAAGAATCTGTTTTAAGTTTGTTACATATAATGTTTACAAAATTTCTTTTACAAAGGAAGATAGAGAGGCACAGGAAAACCGAGAAGGGAACAGAGGAGGGTAATCCGAAAGAAAAAAAAAATAAGGAAAATAAATTAAACAACTTACAATAAGCAAATGAAGAGTACAACTCCAAGAAAGCCGAGGCCTGTGTATCACACAGTGTCCTTAAAACAGATTTCGCCTCTCTCCGGTTGCTGGATTGAACGGAGACGTCTGTCTCCCAGGATGCAACGACTTGGAGCGATCCCGTAGGCACCACGTACCACTCCCGAACTGAGCACAAGCGCTTGGACCTATCACCTGACTTACCAACAACAGCAGGACGGACGAACAGTACAGAAGAGAAGGAGAGAATAGGATCTGGTTTATGCAGGGAAGAACAGTGAAGGGGAGGCCTCTATTTATAGAGCCTGGGTTATTCAGTAACGGCAGACAAGGCATTAACAGCCTTTACTGTAACGGCAGACAAGGCATTAACAGCCTTCACTGTAACGGCAGACAAGGCATTAACTGCCTTTAACAGTCTTCACTATAACGGCAGCCTTTAACAGCCTTCACTGTAACGGCAGACAGTGAATTGAATGCCTTCAGCGTAACGGCAGACAAAATATTAAATACAGCACTGAAACGGCAGACAGAACCGTTTCTGCATTCATTTCAGCCGTTACAAAAAGAAAACTGTAGCAAAAAGTGGCTCTGCGCGGGGTGGGATCAAATCGGTCCGGCATTCGTGTCCGCAGGTCGTGCGGGCGCACACAAGTCGCATGTAATCCGGTCCGTGATTTGCACCCCCCCTGCGCGCGCGAGAGAGAGCCTCTCTTCTAGCCATCTTACAATGCTTAGAAGGAGATTACTATATATCCTCTTCTATTTCCCTTGTTATTTCCGATGTGGGACTATGTTCCCTTAACCCATTTTCAAGAATGAAAACGTCTCACTTTGAGAGACAATTTCTCATTCACCCCTTAACCGATTTTAGCGAACCAATATATGATTTTGATCTACTCACGAAGGAGAACACAAATCAATCAAGATCTCTCAATAATTCATTGAGGATCTTACTCAAAAAATTGCTCAAAAATCGGTTCGAAAATAGTGTATAAAACACTCATTTTCTAACATTAACTCCACCGCCCCCGCGCCCTCTCTTAGATCTGTCGGAGCATTAAGTTGTCTTGCACGATTGTGGAGCTTGGGCCCAAAGATGGGGTCCCTCCGTCAAGTGCGCTCACTTGTGAATACGAAGAAGAGAGAGTTAGTGTGATGATAGTACCGGAGTTAGAGACGGCAGCGGGTTCAGTTTGTGTGGGGGGAGTGGAGGAGGTGCCTGGGATCGGTGTTGCACGATTACGGGGCTAGGGCTCGAAGACGGGGTCCCCCTATAGATTCGCACCTTTACAGCACTAAGTGGGGCTTGGGCTCGCAGACGGGGTCCCTCCATGAGGTATCCTATAGAAATTGTTGAGGTGGAGATGTATCTATTTTTTATCGGTAGTGGGGTAGTCGCACTCTGAATTCGACACCCGTTAATCAACGGCCACAGGTTTCGCAACAGCGCCACCACTATGCCCTCATCAATAAACCTGCAATCTACAACATCCACCACCCGTAGGGGCGAGAGGGAAAGGTGATGCTTCTGTTAGTTGTGATTGTTTTGAATTTTGCGTGAGAGAGAGAGTGAGAGAGTGAGAGAGTAAAGATGTTGCTTCTCACTACTCTGTGCTGGTGTCTGTTAGTGTTTGTGAGATATCGCTTGAGAGAGTAGATGCGTGGGAGAGGTGAAGGTATCCTTTTCACGGCTTTCTCCTTGTCGGCGTTCGCGGTTAGGGTGACCGAGTGTACCCTTTTCATGGCTCTCCTTTTGGGTGCGACTCCGATTGGGCCATGTGTGAAGTTGTTTTGGTGAGGTAGAAGGATGGGAGCAGCAAATTTTTAAATCCCGCTTGATTCGCTTCAGGTAGGTGTGCTCGTGCCGTGGAGGTGGGTGCTCGAAGCTTACTTGACGGACATACAATTAGTTGGTCCTCGTAGTTTAGAGTTAGAACTGATTATACGTACTGGTCATGTCGCTTCATATTTTTTTTCTGTCTGTAGGTTGTAACTTATCCCAGTATGTTGGGGTTGTTTTGTTAACTTCTTATTAATGAAACAGGGTGGCCTTATTCCACATTTTCCCTCAGAAAAACTTTATTCCTAGATTGGGTTATTACACGTAAAAGGAGTTTCTCTCTCTAGAAAAGTCCAGAGAGAGAAACTAACTCCAAAAAAACAACCTAAAAGAAACCCTAAATCTGAGTTCGGTTGGGGGCAGCTGCTAGGCAACGCCGCCGCCGCCCCGACGCGTCCTTTTTTCCTGTGGATCCCATCCCCATCACGTTCACCGTCCCCATCTTCTGTACCCCCCCATCCCCCAGATCTGTCAGAGATCTGTTGCTCGCGGCGACGCCACCCCGAGATCCGAGGTCGTCTCCATCAACGCCCAAGATCGGAGGTCGTCTCCATCCACGCCGCACAAGTTCTGTTTCCCAAGGTCGACAGTCGTCTCCTTCAACGCCGTACCTTCCAGAAGCCGCCTTACGAAGCTTTCCCAGATGGGGACATCGAAGATGGCGAGCTCCTACGAACGGCTCGCGGGGACGCCGTGTCCACCTTCGTCCCCGGGGATGAAGACCCAGATCTGATCTTTTTCGGATCTGATTGACAACGGGAGGTGCGCCCCCAACGTCCGTCACGTCGACTCCCTTTTTGACGATGGCTGACGTCGAGCTTCCTCGACGTTGACGATGGCTGACGTCAAGCTCCCCTGCTCGATGATGGCCGACTTCGGGAGCTTCAGCCCCGATAGCTCAGTGAAAAGGAGTATGTTGTGTTTGCATTTGTGTGGGAGGTTTGGAGTGTGAAGTATGTTGTGTTGCACGATTAATTGTGGGGCTTGGGCCCGAAGATGGGGTCCCTCCATGAGGTGCGCTCACTTGTTTCAACTTTTGGGGTGTCCAACAATGTCGACGGTACAGTCTTGACAGCGCCTACTATCATGCTATTGAGCTTTCTCCAGCTAAGGACACTGCCTTCTTAACAGCATCGCCTCTTCCCTCATCAGGATCCCTCACATCGGTAACGCCACCGCCCGTCATGGCGCGAGGAGTCATGTGTTGAGGTTGTTTGGGTTTTTGTTTTGAGAGTGAGTCTGTGAGAGCGATGAGTTAATCTTTCTTTGTGTGTCTGTGTGGTGAGAAATCGCCTGAGAGAGTAAGAGCGTGAGAGGTAAGGTATCCTCTCCACGGCTCTCTCTTGGAGCGTGGTTTTTGGTTGGGGTGAGTGAGATAGTTGTTTGGTGAGAAATCGCCTGAGAAAGCACAAACGTGAAAGAGGAGAAGGTATCTTCTTCACGGCTTTCTCTTCGGTAGCAGCTGTGGGAGCTGTTGGCATGTCTGTAGGATCAGTAGAGGAGATTGTGGGAGGGTTCAGTGGATGTGTATTGTTTTTGGGTTTGGTGGGTGTCAAAATTCTGACTGTAGGGAGAGAATATCTCATTTGCTGCAGCACGGCTACGGGGCTTGGGCCCGTGAAAGGGGTCCCCCCATCGCACGGCTGTGGGTCATGAGACCGTAGAAGGGGTCCCCCATCGATGAGACGACAGGGGTCGGCAGTTGATAAAATCCCACCTGACTAGCTTCAGGTCGGTGTGCACGTGTCGTGGAGGTAGTATAGGAAGCTTTATTGACGTACATACAATTTTGCAGGGCCGAGCTTTGTATTTGGGCCAAGATGGGGGTCCATTATAGTATTAGAGGAGTAGTGTCGGCCCACCCTCTAGGGTGTTGGAGGGATCTGTTGTTTGTAAGGATCATAGTGCTTCATGTTTTATTTTTTGCTCGTATTTTGTATGTTTTGTTAATTTATTATTAATGAAACAAGGTGGTCATACTCCACATTTTCCTTCAAAAAAACTTTATTCCTAGATAGGGTCTTAGACCATCTCCAACAACTCTGCAAAATAAAAAAGGTATCGCCAGATTTGGTGAGCCACACTCATTTTGCATCTCCAACGACTATGTATAATGACTCAGCATTTTCCCGAGCTTTAAGAGGAAGAGGCAAAATGGAGGTATAATCAATTTAGCTATCATGGTTGGAGATGAAACATAATATCTAGCCAAATTCACTAGGCAAAAGTGCTATTTGAACAATTTTGCTAACAATTTTAGCTAGTATAGTTGGAGATGCTCACATATGCTAATTTCGTTAGAAATTATGAGTAGCCAATTACTAATGGTCATTGTAGACAATATGAAAGTAACAACATGCAAATTTGAAAGATCAAAAGGTGCCATATTTAGTTGATCAGAGCCATGAATTAGAAAGTACTCTCATTTGTTGGATTAAATCAACTGTAGACACAAAGATAATGGTGTTGGTTACTTGTATCGCAGTTGCAACTGTACTGTATAATAGCGACCAAAATTCACATTATGTTGACAGTTACAAATAAGGCCAAAAAGTCTCAAGTGTAAATTCTTCTTACTTGCTTCCTTCCAAGCATTTCAATTGGCTAATTTGCGTACTTCTAGTTGCAATGCATGGAGACAACCTACGAAAGGAACTTCAATTTGTATCTTTTATGTTCCTCTTTTCCTATACGTATGCCACTTTAGACCAGTAAGACATCTTGAAGGTTGTACAGTAATCAGTATTGTCGTTCCAATAGCTGACTTTCTAGTTTGGATTCAGTACTCCGATACAACTGAAAGTTTATTTATTTATGTAATTTTATTGGTTTCAGGTAGGTGGCAAGAGAGTTGGCATTATTGGATTGGGAAGCATTGGCTCCAGAATTGCAATACGGCTGGAGGCATTTGGTTGCATCATTTCCTACCACTCGAGAACAAGAAAACCATCCGTCTCATACAAGTACTTCTCCAGCGTTCACGATCTTGCTACTGATAGCGATGTCCTTGTTGTATCATGTGCGTTGACTAGCGATACACACCATATTGTCAATAGAGATGTCATGCTCGCATTAGGAAAGGATGGGATCATTATCAATATAGGTCGTGGTGCAAATATCGATGAGAAGGAAATGGTGAGGTGTTTGATGGAGGGAGAGATTGGCGGAGCTGGGCTCGATGTATTTGAGAACGAGCCAATGGTGCCAGAAGAGCTCTTTAAAATGGATAATGTGGTTCTTTGCCACCACCAGGCTGTGTCTACTCCAGAATCCATGTCAGGTTTGCTACAGATGGTCGTTGACAACTTGGAAGCTTTTTTCTCAAACCGCCCCTTGCTTACTCCGGTACTCTCAGATTGATGGACAAGATCTGTAATACCGTCGATTTAGTTTTACTTAGTACACGTGATAAAACAATTGTTGGTTGACCATGCAAACAAATGTCAATAAATGGTGTTGTTGTAAAAACATAATTGAACTCGAGCAGATTTCAGTTCCTATTTCTGTTCGACAACATTGTAACAATGTGTTGTGCAGCATTTCACGCATTTTTCCAAACTCTGATTACAATTTTATTTCTAGTTATCGTGTAATTCGAAAAATAATAGTTAGTTCCATAATAGGATTTATAGATTTTGCTAAATAATAGAGGGCAACGTTGAGTTTTTTTAAAGATATAGTTCTTAATGAATTCAATAGTATGTGGTTATATACAGAGGTTTATTAGGAAGTTTTCATATACAATGGGACTAAAATGATATTTTGACAAGTGAAAGGAATTAACAAGAATATTTTTTTTTGTCAGGAGTCTAAGAAAAATTGAACCCCAAAAAAATTTTCTTAAAAAAGGGAATGATTAAAAGAAATCTCCTAACATTTCTCATTTCCCATTTAAATCAAATCAAGAAACCTCGAACAATTTTTTTTGCCTAATAAATCTCATATCTCAACCACAACAAGTGGCCTAGTGGTAAGAGCGATGGGACTTGGAGTGTGCTCCTCCAAGATCCCAGGTTCGAACCCTATGGTTCCCATAGATGGGGATTAAATACCTCTGAGTGGCCAGTGACCGTCATGGCCAGCAACGCTGGTGCATCAACCCGACCAAAGGTCGGGAGCCTTGTCACGAGGACTGGGATTAGTCTGACCCGTAGAGGAGGATGGAGACCCAGTATAATCAAAAAAAAAAAAAAAAAAAAAAAAAAAAAAAAAAAAATCTCATATCTCTAATAATCTACTATTTTAATGGGAGAGTTGAAGTTTGTAACAAACAAATGCTAACTTTGTAACTATATAAACACGTATAATACACGTCCAAATTATATCCAACAAATATAAATGTGTACCGCAATTGTAGCCCAAATCAAAACATTCAAATATAAATTATTTTTTTTCTTATTCAATTTATATTCATTTAATTTGATGAGTTCACTTTTTTTAGACGTACATCGCACGTACATTATACTTGTAAATTATAATAGGAGAGTTGGGATTGTCATTTGTAGATAACATATAATTTGTAGACATTCAACCATATAATCACAACCTTTCATTTTTAAGTATGAGTTATATTAACAATTCATTTACTTAATTGTTGTTAGTTGTCTTAATACCCTCAAAATTTAAATTTATTACAATATAATTATTTACAAAAGTGTCACTTATATAAAATAAAAGTTTGTGCCACTAGGAGAAATTTGTGAAGAGTGTGTAATAAGTAAAGGAAGGTCTCAGATTCGAGACCATATTACATCTTATTATTTACTATATAATTTTTTTTGCTTAGCATGTGCATCGCAGTGCAGATTACTAGTACCCTTAAAACCAAATTGTGAAATGTTTATTTAGTACCATTTTTTAATCTTTAAAACATATGCTGCTTTTCTCATCCTTCTCGCGAATCCATCATTCCCGACAATTCACAATTTCTTTTTCAGACTTACAAACTCACAAACTTTCTTTTTAAAATTGTGAGAATTGAGTTTATAAGCTTGAAAAAGAAGTGAAAATGATGTAAAGCAGCATATATTTTAAAAATTAAAGAAAGAAGCAAAATGAATATTTTATAATTTGGTTTTAGCAGAATATTCAAAACATAAAGAAAAATAGGTTTAATAAGCGGGAAAAAAATATTAAGGAGTTTTCTTGATTTAAAAGGAAAAAAAAATGATAACAGCCACCTAGGGAGGAAAGCACAGAAAATCTCTAGTACAACAAACTCAAGTCAGAGATCTCCAACTTCAAGTCCCCCCCCCCTCCATCAACAATCAGTAATGGTCCTCATCTTCAGACTCCTCTTGCCCAACGTCCACAAAATCCTCACGTCCAAATTCCGATTCTTGAAACCATTTGAGTCCTCGCTGTTGGAATTAATTTTGTTTGCAGTTTTCCAGGCCGGATTCTGGCAAGCTCCGGCCACCGACGGCGTCGAAAAATGAGTGGATTGCGATCCTCCCGACAAGTACTATTCCGTGGTGTACTCACTTGCCAAAAACGAATTCCGTATGAATGCGAAATGTTAGTCCAAAGTTAGATACTTGAATTTCATCAAAGTTAGATACTTGAAATGTACTAACTTGACAACTTGGAGAAAATGGTTAGTCCCATATCGAAAATTGGAAAAGATTTTTTCTAGGATATATACTAGAAAATTGGACTAAAGGGCGTGGCACGGAGGTTACCACTAACGTGTAGTGGAGAGAGGACTTAGCAAAAATGACAAACACACACACGTGCGAGCGCGCGCCCGGCCTGACTTCGCTCTGGCTTAAATTTTTTTTGCCCAGACAAAAACTTTTCCTCTACTGAACTGATGAGGCTTTTCAGATTCGGTAACTGGTACCAATACTCTGTAACAGCAGAATAATGGCTCACCAGTTATGAATCTGAACCACCACTCTGCTGTTGCAGAGTAGTGGACCATTACTCTGCTGTTACAGAGTAATGAGTCTCTGAAGAGTCTCCATTTTCTTTTATAAAGACTACTGAATACAGACAGAGTTTTTAGACAGCCTAAGTTTTATTCTTCTTCTTCTTCTCCTCTGTGTCAACTGAGAGTACATCACAGATAGCAGTTCGCTGAATCTCTGAAGTAAGCAGGGGCGGAGCTATGTGGGGGCCCGGGGTGGCCCGGGCCCCCCCAAAATTTTGAAAAACCCCTTAAATTTTTTGAAATTTTTTTAAAAACCCCCCTAAATCTATTAAATTTTATTATTTGGCCCCCTAAAAATTATGAAAAATACCTATATATTTATATATAGTTATAGAATTTTTTCTTGGCCCCCCTGAAAATTTTGTTCTGGCTTCGCCCCTGGAAGCAAGGGTGTTGCTCTTCAAAGAATGTACAGTTGTATCCTGGAAAGCAATTAGCCAGTCACCGTCACACTACGGGCCGAATTCTGCTTTAAGGAGAGAGATTCTTCATCTCGACTCTGTGCAAAGCCTTCAGTTTATTGTTTTTATTTTCTGTAATTCAGTTCTTCACAGTTGTTGTTGGGATTTTTTCATATTTATAAAATCGGGTTCTAACACTCGCAACCAATCGACCAACTCCTCGCTGCTAACACTGATTCCATCGCGGTCATCCTTACCTTCGGCACTTTTACCAATGTACTTATACCAATGTCAACAAAGGCCTCATGGCCAAGCTCCCCAACCTACAGTGCGTTGTGGCCGGCAGCACTGGAGTCAATCACATCGATCTTTTCGAGTGCAGGCAGAGGGGAGCAGCAGTCAGCTCTGCAACGCTGGGGATATCATTGCTGAGGATGTTGTTTGGTTGTTGATTGATGTTCTTAGGAAAGTTTCGCCGTCGGATCGGTATGTAAGGAAGGGAGTTTGGCCAGTGAAAGGGGAGTTTCCTCTCGGTTCCAGGGTCAGTCTATTCTTTCTATATTTATAGATCGTGGTGCAATTATCGACGAGGAGGAAATGGTGAGGTGTTTGATGGAGGGAGATAGGCTCGATGTGTATGAGTAGGAGCCTATGGTGCCAGAGGTGCTCTTTGAACTGGATAATGTGGTTCTCAGCAATCACCACGCAGTGTCAACTCCAGAGTCCATATCAAGGTTTTCACGGATGATCGTTGACAACTTGGAATCTTTCTTCTCAAACCTCCCCTTGCTCACTCTCAGTACTCTCAGATTGGGTAGAGAGGAATCGTGACATCCTAGTATAAGTAACAAAACATTTGTTGGTTTTAGTACAAGGCAAGTGATTGTTTAAGCCTTTGAGTGTACCTTCCCAACAAAAAGAGTATATAAGTCTTCTGTAAGGCTAATATTTCTATGTAATTCTGAACTCAAGCATAGTATTTCTATTCGAGAAAATTGTAACAGTGTGTTGACTAGCATTCATGCATTTTCTCAAACTCGTAACAATTTTACTTCTTGTTAACACGTAAAGTGAACTTCTTTGAGAAACGGAAAGAATTGTTTGTGGAAAAACAAGCAGGGAGGTGTAACCGAAAAATGCTATAATTCTTCCACCAAATGCTTGTTTGCAGCTAAGTTAGAAATAACTGATTTACGGTATATAAAAAAAAAAATAGAGTGGAAGAGAAGAACAGGAAATTGATAAATTATACAACCACCGAGTATCATCACACGACTAAAAGTTTTCAGACTAGGTGCCTCTGAGCATATGACCAGGGACAATGTACAAGGACTAGTAAGCTCATTTAGGTCTTCCTCTCCTAAACTCTTCTCTTTTGAAGCCCTTCTGCATAATTTATGTGTTCTCTGTAAGAGTATATAAGTCTTCTGTAAGACTAATATTTCTATGTAATTCTGAACTCAAGCATAGTATTTCTATTCGAGAAAATTGTAACAGTGTGTTGCCTAACATTCATGCATTTTCTCAAACTCATAACAATTTTACTTTTTGTTAACACGTAAAGTGAACTTCTTTGAGAAACAGAAAGAATTGTTTGTGGAAAAACAAGCAGGCAGGTGTAACCGAAAATGCTAATTCTTCCACCAAATGCTTGTTTGCAGCTAAGTTAGAAATAACTGATTTACGGTATATAAAAAAAAATAGAGTGGAAGAGAAGAACAGGAAATTGATAAATTATACAACCACCTAGTATCATCACACGACTAAAGTTTTCAGACTAGGTGCCTCTGAGCATGTGACCAGGGACAATGTACCGGGGCTAGTAAGCTCGTTTAGGTCTTCCTCTCCTAAACTCTTCTCTTTTGAAGCCCTTCTGCATAATTTAAGTGTTCTCTGTAAGAGCATCTCCAATCGTTTGCAATTTTGGCAAAATAACAAACAAAATAGCAAAACGCAGCTGTAATCGTTTGCTATTTTGCCCAATTTTAGCAAATAAGGAACAGTAGTGTACCAAATTTGAGAAATGAATTTAGCAATTGCCAAATATCATGTTCCGTCTATTTTTAAAAAATTTTTAAAGGCGTCGGATGAAACAACATGTTTCGGCCAATAATTTTTTAATATTTTTTTTATTGTTTTAACGATCGGACGGAACAACATGTTCCGTCCTAATTTTTAAAAAAATAAAAAATTAACATCGGACAGTACAACATGTACAGTTCGATAAAACAAAGAAACAGAAGAAGTGGTCAGACGGAACAACATGTTCCGTCCTTCCATTTCTTTGGATTGAAAATCTTCATCCAAGTCCATGTTTCCTCCAAATTTTTCATCAATTGCCAAACCCAAGTTTAAAACAAATTGCTTCAAAGTCAATTTTGCCAAATATTTTTTTTTAAGTTATTTTAATTGATGGGACGGAACATGTTCCATCCGCCCATTTCTTTTTCTCATTTGGTACATTATAACAAACGATGATTGCAACAGAACACTCTATTTACCATTTGCTATTTTGCCAAACTGGTAAAATAGCAAAAACCGATTGGAGATGCTCTAACACGTCTCAACCACAAACCCACTCACCAATTCAGAAAGCAAGCAAAGCCAAACCTAATACAGAGACTTATCAGAAGCTAATAATTCAATCTTATTTGCAGTATTCCAGATACACAATAAGAAAATAAGGAAAATTGTAACTTTGACCCGAAGATGTTGCAGTTCTCTAATTAACTTCAAGAGTGTGTAGAAAGTATCATGAATTAGCATCAGTCAAGGAGTGCAACCTCAGCATTTCAGATCTTGAATTATCTACCATATCAGACTCTTGGCCATCTAAGGTTGAACATAAATCTTCAAGAATCCTGCACTTTTCAATATATCGACAGAACTGAATTACAAATCATAATAATATTTCTATTAATCGTTACGGCTGCTTTGTTTGATATGGAACATGTAATGTTTGTATATCTGGCAAAGATCAAACCTTATCTTTGTTAAACTATGGACAAATTGATAATTGGGTTGCTCCAGCTCCGAAACACGAGTATTTTGTCATTCATTTTCAGTAGCTTTCCATGTAAAACAATTACGTGAGTCCTTGATTCACAAGGAATGTGTCCAAGTAACCATCCAGTTTCTCAATTAAAGAAATATAAATTCGGAAATCTCTGGCACTTAAAAAAGTAGCATTTCATCAAACTATATTGTGGGAACGAAATTGTAAAGCAAAGCCTAGCAGCCAACAAACTGTGCCCTCTTAGATAACACTATACAAACACAACCTCAATTTAGTGAATTGACCATCAGTTAACTGCCGTTCGAATCGTTCTACTTGGTTCCCTATTACCTGATTCCTGGTTCTAGTTGAAATGACATATTAAGGATAACAGAATCAATCATCCTTTCAAAAGTATTAGTAGAGCAGTTGTATCGAAAGCTTTTTGCTAAGCTTGCCTCTCAAATTCTAATGTTGTGAACGCCAATGCACCTAAGAAATTTCAATGTTGGCATGGCCAGTGAAACTGAAACATTTTTACATGTAAAAAGGTGATCTTGTTGTTGACTATTTGTTCTATAATGATTAGAAACAGCAATAAAAACTAGAATTTTGCGGACCTTAGATATTCTAATTAGAATTCTAAAAATACATTGTACTGATTATGATATGCTTGGATCCATAATAGGCCATTGTACTGATACCAATGGTTTAAATTGTCAGTGTTCATGTTTAACAATAAGAACGACACTAGCTTCAGTAAATTTTCTAGAAACTTGAAACCACATACAACATTGGAACTATAGCTTAAAAACATGATAGGAACCACTGATCGGAACTGGTTATGTACAACAGTAAGTGACAACAATAATATAATGAATAGAGGGATTTTTCACACATGAAACGCAGAATGATCATTTACTTGATATTATTCACCTGTAAATTTTAATTGCATGACATCTTTTTTACTACCTTCTCTTCCAGTCCTCTTTCACTTCCTCGGCACTATAATATCAACAAATACCTTCAGATGCAGGGCACTTGCAATATGATAACCGCTAAAACCAAAAATAATAAGATACATACACAGCAACCTATTAAAGTACAGAACCATGGTTTCATTAGAGTTCAAATATTATAACCACACAGGAAAGTATATGGCCATCCTACCTTTCTAGCAGCTTAGAAGTTGGGCTAAGTTTACCCTATAAACTCAAGGGAAAATGGCCATCTCAGGAAAGAAAATGCTGTTATTCAGCAGAACTTAGATAAGCATTCAAGCGCAAAAGAAAGAAATTCATATAAGTTACTACTTGAAGTGCAAATACGGGAAGCATAAGCATTAGTAAACCGGTGAATGGTAACGGCAGTAGCAACGGAAACCAGACTCATAGTTTACACAACCATATAGATTTATCAATTCTTTCAAACTGATAGTCAGATTAAAAATCACTGAACTGAATAACCTACCCGCAGAGTTTTTAGGAGCTTAATTTAGAACCGAAATCTTCCGTATCCTAATCATATAATTTTTCGTCTGAATCGGGTTTTTCGTAACATAGATTTGAGAGAGACCTGCAAACTAATATGAGAAAGCATCCCGGAACCCTACAGTTTCACAACGAGATATAATCATCTACCTTTACATCATTATGTGAAAACAATGACTGGTAGATTTACTAAGAAATATCTTGTACTAGATTAATGCCCACCTCCAATTTAGGCCTAAATTAATACTGTATTGTAGCCTCCCAACACTCTTTGATTAATTAACTCTTACAATTTATATTGTTTGTGATGCAATACATTTAAGTGAGCCGCAGAGAAAATTGCGGAATCTTGCCAATAATAGAGCTCATGTTGATCGTTAAGACACAAAATTTCTCTCAAACTCACACTGTTATTTCTTTAGGTAGCCGGACTGGAATCTCTTACGGATTACTTCATAATGTCTTAATTTAAAGGGATAATTATTACTGACACAATAAATTAACCCTGTAAATCAACCCTGTAATGCAGACAGATTTTAACTACAACTACATAGCCATACCAACAGATAAACAAGATAAGCTAATCAAGATATTTGGCAGTGTTCTAAATGCGGATGCCTAGGCGGCGCCTAAGCGCTCAGATGGAGGAGAACAAACTGCCTTTGCATTAGGCAGTTAGAGGCGATTAGGCGGCCGTCTTGTTGAGTATGCGTCTGTGGCGCCGATCACCGATCAGGCGGGACACTTGATGTCCAACGCCCAGGCGTTTTTTATTTTTTAAAATTTTAAATACTATAGAATAACACAAAAAAAAGAGAACTACTATTAATCTGTTATATACTATGTATGGAAATAGCAGTGGAATTGTTTTTTACTTTTTTAGTATTATTGGTGATGGATTGCACATATTACACATATTACACATATTAAAATAGCACATGTTACACATATTATATATATTGGCATATTGCACATATTACAATTGGACAATTGTTTTGTTTTAATTGCACATATTACACATTAATTGCACGAGAAAGTTTTTTTTATGTATAAACACCCTTTAATTACACATTACACAAGAACATGATGAATATTTGCAATTAGATTGCATAATTATACTTACAATTGAAGAATAGAGTTGAAATTAACTAAATCGGCAAAATAAATTCAACCGCCTAGGCACTGCCTAGGTGCCGCCTAGGCACCCTAGGCGCCAGGCGCCCCTTGACCAAACTACCACCGCCTAACACCGTTTACAACCTTGATATTTGGACTTTTTACCGTTCAAATGCCATAAAACCAAACACAAACAAACAAACAAACTAACAAACAAATTCCCCAAGATGGGTTTTTCCCACACGCGTCACCGACAAATATTTAAATTCCATATAACTCGGTCACAAATTGGGATTTTCATATAACTCACTCACAATTTTAATTCAACACAAAAAAAACTACTTAATTTGTAAATTCTCTATAATTTGTGAGTGATGTATATGGGATTATGAGTGATGTATATGGATTGAGTTAAAAATGTGAGTGAGTTATATGGAAAACACAATTAGCGAGTGAGGTATATGGAATTTAAACAATTAGCAGTGACCGGTGTGGGTTTTAGATTATAAAACTACAAAACATACTTAATACCAGATGACAACAACAACAACAACAAAAAAAACAAAAAAACCTAAACTAACAAATATATTCAAAGTTTAATACGAAAAAGACTACTAACACTTGTTCACCTTTTATTTCCAATTCTCCAGCTGCTCCATTCCATCTCTAAAAGTTAAGCCATTTGTCATAATAAACACAGTTAATCGGTGAAATAACCCCATCAGGAGTACACTCATCAATCCTCGGACAAACCCCACACGGAATCCCTGCCAAAGCCCCTCCCTCCTTCCTCCCTTCCCTCCCCTTCCCACCCCCACTCCTCCTATAACACTTCCTCCCCTTCATTAAATGCGCAAACTCCCCCACCCCCGTACTCCTCAACTCATCCACCTCCTTATCCAACACCATCATCCCAACAATATCCTGCATCTGCTGCAAATCCAGCTCCATCTCTAGTGCCCCCGACTTCTTGATTTCCTCCAGCACCATATCCACCGTCGCAATCTTCAGCTTACCGATAAAACTTGCAGTGAGTTGCCTCAAGATTCGGATGAGCTCCATGTCAAGGGCGCCGTTTTGGTACCAGTTACCACCAGACATTTCCTTGGTGGGTTCGAACTCGACAGCCATGTAGATCTTCCTGCTCTTGTATTTGACGCTGACGACGGGTTTGATGAGTTCTTTGCCGAGGAGGACCTTGAGGGACTTGTCGAGGGAGCTCTGGGTTATGCCGACGGCTTTGCGGAGGTCGGAGATCCACATGCCGGTGTTCTCGCTGGCTTTGATGAGGGTGTAGATTTTCTGTTCTTGGTCGTTGAGTTTGGGAGCGGATGACTTCGCGTCGGGACGGGGGCGCTTCTGGGGTAACATTTTGGGGCGGAGGACGAGAGGTTGAAGAAGGCGGCGGTGGTTAAACTAAAAGAACAAGTATCAGCAAAATCAATTACTCTTAAAACCCTATAAACCCTAATTTCAATTTCAATTTCAATTTCAATCGTTAAATCCCCGAATAAACTCCTGAAACCCTAATCGGGTGAAGAAATCGTAAAAGGGCCAGTAGCACTTACAGTGAAAATGAGAAGTTGTCGTATCTCGACGGAAAGCTTGTCGGATGTCGCCTTTCGATATGCGACGTTGAGGGAGAGAGACGACCTGTTTCTTTCGGTTCGAGAAAGACTTACAAAAGGCGAGGGCTTGATCTAAGAGCATCTGTAGTCGTGGAAAAATGGATAAACGGATAAATAGAAATAAGAATCGAATTTTTGCTGTACTCGTTTAAAAGTTATTTTTTAGCAATCTATCGTAAAATGAGAAAAAATGTCACTTGAAGTGTCGTTGGAGAGGGAAAAAAAAACAAAAAAAAACACTTAATTTTATTGGACGGCACTTCGAGTGCCGTCCGATCGTAAAAAAAAATAATAATAATAATACAAGGAGCGACGGCACATGAAGTGCCGTCGGAGCCAAAGGAAAAAAAAATGAACTGGAGAAAGGATGGACGGCACATGAAGTGCTATCCAAGAGGGAAGGAATTTATTGTGTTGGGTTTTTTAATTTGTTTTTTGGGCTTTTTAATTGCAAAAAATTCTTTTTTTTTCAACGGAAGTGCCGTCCGACGCGGCAAATTTTTTTTTTTTTGGGTGCGACTCGCACTTCGAGTGCCGTCGCTCAAATATGGATAATTTTCAAATCGATTCTCATTTATAGCACACGACACGACTGTAGCGATTTATCGATAAAATGGATATTTGGCAAACGAGTGCAGCACGTTCGTTTGCCAAATATCCATTTTATCGATATTTGGCAAACAACTACAGATGCTCTAAGGATGGGTTTTGGGCTAACGGATCTGAAACTTTAGTCAAACAGACCCGGTCACTTTTGAATTTTTTGTCGTACTGACCCACTTTTTGAAAAGATATGGGGGACCTACTTTCGAAAATAATTAGCGATCTGATCCAGTTTTAAACACGTCAACATAAGCCGTTATTAGAAATAACGGCATATGTTATTCATATGCCGTTATTTTTAATAACGACATCATTCTACATTTTTCCATACTTTTCTCTCACTAAAAAAAATGTTAAGTCTTCATATATCATATACATATAAATAAAAAAAACAAAGTTATTTGGAGTAACGGCATAAGTGTATTTCTCATATGAGTGTGAATCTTCTGACTTGTAGAAAAATCTAAGTGTTGAAATAACTTATAAATAATGTCGTTATCCCCAAAAACGGCATTCGAATTACTGATGCCGTTATTGAAAATAACAGCATCAGTTATAATAAAATGAATTGTTGCATTTGTTTGGAACAACGGCAACAGTTCTTTTTATTATAACTGATAACGTTATCTCCAATAATGGCATCAGTAATTCAAATGTCGTTCTTGGGGATAACGACATTATTTATAAGTTGTTTCAACACTTAGATTTTTTCCATGTCAGAAGATACACACTCGTATGAGAAATATATTGATGTCGTTATTCCAAAAAATGACATGCTAAAAAATATAAAATGATGTCGTTATTGTAAATAAAGACATAGGTTATCTATGCCGTTATTTCCAATAACTGCTTATGCTGACGTATCCAATACTGGGTCAGATCGCTAATTGTTTTCGAAAGTGGGTCAGACCCCCGAATATTTTCAAAAAGTGGATCAGTAGAGCAAATCTCTCGTCACTATTTGTCATTATAGGAATATTTTAGCAAATACCCCCATTCAAAATATTGAAACTAACAAATATCCTCATTATTTTAAAAAACTAAGAAATATCTTCAATTTGGACTGAACTGTTAAAATCATCGTTAAGTGAACTCACGTGTGTCACACGTGATATATAAAATGACCTAAATACCCACGATAAAATATATTTTAGCAAATGCTCCCATTCAGAATGTGAAAACTAACATATACCCTCACTATTTTTAAAAAAATGGATATTTGGGTTATTTGAGCAAATGCCCCCACTTTTTTCAGTGTCATGTGTTATAAAAAATGCGAATGTTATGTGTTGTTGTCAATCTGAACAGCTTTCTTGACGTATTGATGATAACAATGTAATGGAAAAATGTTCTACGTCAAATTTTGACCTTAAAAAAAATACAAAAACCATTATCTATTACAATGGATTGTTGTGTATCTCACTAGCTTGTGTATCATCATCTATTATAACAGACTGTGTGGTATTACCTACTGCCACACTAGATGGTGCATCATCTTCAACAACACCCAAGTTGAGATGTGGAAACAAAGCATTCATACCAGCAATGGTGTTTTTTTTTTTTTGTCAATAAACAAACACATATTATATAGTATTCAAAACTCGAAAATGGTTCTGTTTAAACTAACAGTATTTCTTAGTTTTTTTTTTAATAATGGGCGTATATGGTAGTTTCTGTATTTTGAATGGGGGCATCTGCTAAAATATCTCAAACATCCCATTTTTTTTAAATAGTGGGGGTATATGCTAGTTTTCACAATTTGAATTGGGACATTTGCTAAAATACATTTTACCGTGGCTATTTAGGTCATTTTACATATCACATATGACGCATGTGAGTTCATTTAACGGGGATTTTAACTGTTCGGTCCAAACTGTGGGTATTTCTTAGTTTTCTAAAATAGTTGGGGTATATGCTAAAATATCCCTTACTTATATTATATAAGACTTTTGAGATATATTACCTAAAATTTGTAGCACCCCGAATTTTCAATATGATATCTCAGAAATACGCGGCACAATTCCTAGCATCTACCTCAATGTAATAGTAAACATAGCAAAAACACAGATAAATTTTCCAACTTTTATTACATCATTTCTTTACAAAGCACAGTGAAAAATTAAACACCTTAAATTACAATTCTTTCTTTTACAACACATTCTTTTACAATTTATATAAGCCACAATATCATTCTACTACATGCATCCAAATCTCAAGCTATAGGTACCTACCTGTAAAACATGATGATAGAGAACCCTAACCCCCAAAACTACGAGGTCAGCCATAACAGTGTGAGTGACATCAAAAAAAATACAATGTAAATAAAACATGAAAAATAAAGTCAGAAACAACATATATCAATAGTAATAATAATGGAATATGAAATAACAATAAATAAAACATGAAAACATCGAGCAAAACTAGACTAAGTGTCGAGTATAGGAAAACAGAAAAAACATCATGCATAAAACCAAGTCAAGAAAACACAAATGCAGTATGATGACTCTCTAAGGCATACTTATCGGATTCTATGCATTCCATACTACATAGGTCCGATGCAAGCCTTTATCATTTTCCACTTTATAGGGTTAATTCTCTCGTTATGCAACTAATCTTACTACGATGACTACTACGAGATTTAGATAAGCTGTGAATATCTTGCCCATGCCTCGATAATTCCGGAGGTCAATCTCTATCTACAGATAATTCTGGAAACTATTTCACTCACATCTAAGAATTTTCGAGAATACCCCACACCGCAAGCTATGACGCCTCATCACACGAATACCCCATGAGCGTCGCCTCGACACTAGGGCTGTAAATCGGATCGGATGGGATTGGACAGCCATATGTTCAAGCTCGGACCGAAATTCTACTTGGACTGGTTTATGTGTGGCTCGGTCTAGGCTGGACAAAAAATTTTACAGTCCGGAGTCGGTACGGTAAAGCATCAGACCGCAATAATACTCGGACGGGCTTATGTCCGGCTCGAGCTCGGTAAAGAATCGGACCTAATAATTTGTTCAAGTTCGATTCATATAACAGTTCGGACGGTCCACGCTCAAGTCATTTCTCGAGTCGGACTCGGATGGACGATGGACCGTCCTATTCATTTTACACCCTTACTCGACCCCGGTAATTCCGGAGATCAATCCCACATCGCAGGTAATTCCGGAGACTATTTCACTCACACCCCAATAATTCCGGAAATTATCTCACACCGCAGATCATACTGAGGTCCATAACCCATGTTTGCACTTATTCATCATATCAATATCTAGTGCATGTCCTTATCTTATTAAGTTAATTAATTAATTACGAAACTCCTAGAGTTGGTGTACCCTACCGGACTTAGCTCAACTGATCAACAACCAAGCCACAACTGGCCAAACTACAAAATCTCAACTGCCGGTGTACTAGAGTCCCACTCACCCTCTAGAGTTTCACAACTCAACCATCAACAAAAAAATCTTTCATTAAAGCACTTAATTCCATTATCAAATACTCTTATATTAAGAAAACTTCTAAAAAATCAACAAATCCAAATTCATTTAGAATACTCACAAATTCCATAATTGAAATAAATTATTAAATCTATTAAATAATTGGAAATCATATTTTGAAGTCGTAGAATATCACAAAATATCAACTCATTCGAAAACCGTATATATTTCATTTAATAAAGTCATTGGAATTCAATTTAAATCTTATTATAATCAAAATGTAGTTCTCTGTAAAATACGGTAATCTGTAGTAAAAATATCATCTAAAACAGTAGATCAATAATCCGTAATATCAAAGAAATAATCATTCAAGAAACACGAAGAAAACTCAACAAAACTAATCAGCCAAGATACTGATAGTTGACTGTCAAACCAGTTCAAAAGCGTACGGTCGACTGTCAAGCCAAAATCCAAAAACCCAAGAATTGACAGTCGATTGACATTTTTAGTTCAAAACATAGTGGTCGACTGTCATGTTCGAAAAATGATAGCTTTAATATTCGTGCACCTTTTTACTGATACTTCAATTAATCTTTGTAAAATCATAAATTTGCACCCCAAAAAAAAACCTAAGATGATTAAATACAACTTTTATAACATATTGGAGTTTATAAAACTAATCAAAATCTCGTTAAGATCATAAAAGAACAAATTTTCATTAAAACTACTTCAAAACAGGATACATAGTATATAAGTATATATATGTGTGTTTATACCAGTTAGAACTTCAAGATTTCATCAATTAGGAGTAGTTCAGTGTTCAGATCAAATCCAACACGAAAACGTCACGAAATCACAAAATCCCAATTTCGGCTAGACACAGTCAGACCCGAAACATGCTCATGTTCAAATCCTTCAGAACTTGTTCTTTTTTATTCAAAAAAACCCCTCTTGTAATTCTTACAACTACTGACAATAGTTTACTAATGAATATATGCAATTATAACAACTATTCATCATGTTTTATTCATCAAAATTATCAATAGTGTGTGTATGTATACTCAACAGTAAAAGAACTCATCTTTATCCAAATTGGTCCATCTCTTCATATAATCTCAATACAATCAATCAAAACAGCAAGAATAGTAAAGCAACAACATACCCACAATTTCTATTAGGTTCTTAACAATCTCAAGTCATCTATATAGGGTTTTAATAAAAAAATAGCATAGGTTTCATGAAAGATTCAATCTTTATTCATACATCTTTTAATAAACTCATTATATCATCATACAATCATTTAACATGCTTTCTAATAGACAAATCATCACATACAACATGCATAGAAATAAGAAAATAAACATATGTCACTCACCTTATTGAAGAATCAACCGAAGACAATAAAGAGAATAAGAAAAGTCCTTCCTTTAGCAAGAAATCAAAGATCATCGCTTCGAAACTCCAAGAAATCAATAATAAAGAAAAGCCTTTGTGTAGTACAGCAAAGAAACGGCTGCACTCTCTTATATTAGGCCGGAATTTGGTGTATTAGGGTTTTGAATAGGTTTTGCAAAATATCCCTTTTGAATATATCTTTACATATATAAATCCTTATACTTGGACATTAGATAAACTAGTTCAATTCAAATTTAAAAATAAAAACTAATCACCCTAATACTGGCCGGCACTGCTTTTAAAATCCAGAAAATAAAGTAATTTTGCCTCTAAGTGGCAATTTTGCAAAAAAAACCCTTCTTTAGGAAATTTACGAAATAAACCAAATCTTTTATTAAAAAAAAAGCAAAAAATTTTTTACCTCTGAGTTGACTAGCAATCATGCTCAGCCCAAAAATCCCAAAATCTGGAGTTTTTTACTCCAAGTGGTAATTTTGCACAAAAGTCTCTCTTTTTGTGATATTTACAAATAAGCCAAATAAATATCAGAAAAATCCAGAAAATTCATAAATAATACCTACTAATAAATATTAGGTTTCCTCCTAAATAATTTTTGACTTTAAACTTCACAAGAAAATATATGCACGTGTTTTGCATGTGCAAAAAGATAAATTTCAGAAAAATATTTATTAAATCACCAAAAATCATTTTAATTCATTTATTAATTTCAAAAACATTATTTAAAAATCTAGGGTGTTACAAAATTGGCCGTACACTAAGTGCACGTGACTTTGTGCACATGTTTAATATCTAATATAATATAATATAATATAATATAATCATCTAATCATCTAATATTATAATGGGAGAGTTGGGGTTGTGTAACCAAACAAACATGTGCATTGTAACCAAACAAATATGTACAATGCATATGCATAACTGATATAAATGAGATGTTAGGTTCGATGTCAGACAACATCATAATTTTTACTTTTAAAATATATATATATATATATATATATATATATATACTATTTTAATGAGAGAATTTGTCGCCAAACAAACTCCATTTGTAACCAAACAAACACGTGCAATGCACATGCATAACTAATATAAAGAAGGTCTTAGGTTCGATGTCAGACAACATCGGATTTTTAAAAGTATATATATATATATATATATATATATATATATATATATATATATATATATATATATATAGAGAGAGAGAGAGAGAGAGAGAGAGAGAGAGAGTTAGTCTATTATGAGATGGTGAGATGGGCTCCTTATCGTGAGCGGGAGATCTCAGCTGTGCGATAGCGTTTGATGGCGATCAAACGGCTCTCAATCCATCCCGCACATCTTCTGACTTGTTGAGGGGCAAAATGGTCAGATTTGAGTGCCATTTCCTTCTTTCTCGCTCAAATCACACTCCTCTCTCTCCCGCTCTTCCTCTTTCATTGTCGATAAAGAAAACCCTAATGCATCTGATTCTTACTAACAGGAAGTGCTTGATACTTACTCATTTTAAATTTACCCAATGTCCTTTTTTTGTTGTGCTGGTCAAGGCAATGATGATAAGCACCACTTAAGTAGTTATTTATTTTGAATGTGTAAGCTATTTATTTTGAATGTGTCTCCCCCCTCCACCTAGTATTGTTGTGTGTTGTGCGGAGCTGAATTAAGCCCTCGGATCGCGATCCAACGACTAAGATCTTCAGCTCATGATAAGGAGCTCATCTTACCATCTCATAATAGACTCACTCACATAGAGCTGGTTCAGAGTTGTTTAATATTTTCCGAGGCTGATTGAGCTCTTTTTTAGTTTTGTTTCTGAGCATTCTTAGTTGGGGGGGGGGGGGGGGGGGGGGGGGGGGGGGGGGGGGGCAAAAGTAAACTAGTTGGCATGGCATAATAATGCAACCCTAGGAAAATAAGTATTGTTGATTTAAACAAACAGTGAAATATAAATGTGTCATGCGCCTACGATTACTTCAATTCATGATTTTGTTGCTTAGTACTACTTGGCCTTTTGTGGTAGTATTTAATTTCACGAATACATGATTAAGATAGTTGTATTAACTGTTTTCAGGAGCAGCAACAACCGTTCAAGCAAGCAGCAGTAGCATCTCAAGCAAGCAGTGAAATTTTGAGCTGATTGAGCTATTTTTTATGTAGTGTATGAGCGGATTGAGAGATGTGTATGTTGTATCTTGAATGATTGAGCGATTTTTTATGTTTATAAGCTGTTTGAGATATGTTTATGTTATTTCTTATGCTGATTGACTTCTTTTTCTGCTGTAAATGAGCTGATTGAGCTATTTTTTTTGTTGTATCTTGGCAGTTTGAGCTTTTTTTAATGTTATTTATGAACTAATTGAAGGATGTTTATGTTGTATCTTGGCTGATTGAACTATTACTTATGTTGTTTATCAGCTGTTTGAGGGATGTTTATGTTGTTACTTGGCTGATTGAGCTCTTTTTTAGGTTGTTCATGAGCTGATTGAGCTCTGTTTATGTTGTAACTTGGCTGATTGAGCTATTATTTATGTTGTAACTTGACTGATTGGCTGATTGACCTTGATGTTTCTTCATAGCAGCTGTAAGGTTGTGGACGAAAGTACCATCGTATACAAACAAAACATACAATACCAGACGGGAAAATTTAAAGGAACCAAAAACTGAAACATCAAGCTCAGAACAATAGAAAATTGAACAACATAAACTGAACATGAAGTTCAAAATGTGTAAGCTCAGAAAAAAAGAAACTGAACATGAAGTTCAAAATGTGTAACCACAGAACAAAAGAAACTGAACACCACCAACCCAGAGATGCAAAAATCTGTAGGCTCAGAATAACACCACCATAAACTGAACATGAAGCTCAAAATGTGTAAGCTCAGTACAAGAGAATATGAACATGAAGTATAAAATGTGTAAGCTCAGAACAACATATAAATGAACATGAAGTTCAAAATGTGTAAGCTCAGAACAAAAGAAACTGAACATGAAGTTCAAAATGTGTAACCACAGAACAAAAGAAACTGAACACCACCAACCACCAACCAAGAGATGCAAAAATCTGTAGGCTCGGAATAACACCACCATAAACTGAACATGAAGCTCAAAATGTATAAGCTCAGTACAAGAGAATATGAACATGAAGTTCAAAATGTGTAAGCTCAGAACAACGTAAACTGAACATGAAGTTCAAAATGTTCCCCGAGTGAGCTCATACTAATACAATCAGATCAATTCCACTTTGTTTCTACTAATACAATCAACTAAAAAAGTGGCCAATACTAATACAAGCAGATCCCCGAGTGAGCTCATATCTTCACAGCAGCTGCAGGATCGCATGGTGAACAAGTTGTGGCCATGACTGTCGACAAAGATATTACTGTCCAAGGACTGAGGATGAATGAAGTTGAGGCTGAGAGAAAATATTCGGGCATGGGACCAAAACAACACCACCTCTTTGAGCACTGAAGCTTCCCTACATGCATATATATAGTACATATAAATTATTACCACAGATACATATACTACGATGCAAGTGTGGTTAATCTTTGTTCATTCTGTTACTCAATGGAAATAATAATGTACCTGATCTGCTAGTGACTGCAGTTTCAGGCTAAGTGATTATTCTTATTGTTTGAAGCGATCAAATAAAATTCACCACAAATCTGCATTAAATTGATTGAATATTTTACTTATATTTCTTATTTATTCCAATTATATTATTTGTGATATACACTATTTGCTTCTTTATTTCTCTTACATCTTATCTATTCAGTCTAATATATAAAAGGTAAGTGCAAGGTTTAAAATTTTAAATTATGATGATTGGAGGTTGCTGGCTTCTTATCCTAGAAAACAAAATGTAGATGGATTAAACCATCAAGTATAGATATTATATCCAAGTCTAATGCGTATAGGTGACCATATTTGATATGTGCATGATAAGATTATCTAAATTTATACAATAAAGAAACACACCCGTTCCAAGCTTTCAAGCTTTCAAGCTTCCAAGTTCATATTCAAAGAAGCTTGGTCAGGAGTGAACCCTTTCAACTGCATTAAAAAAAAACTCAATCAACCAAGGATACAACATAAAAAAAAAAGCTCGAGCAGGGAAGAATTTGAGCAGCTCATATACAGCATTAAAAAAAAGCTCCATCAACCAAAGATATATAAAAAAGGAGAATGAAATCTCCCACACTGTCTACTTAACAAATATGAGTAATTTTTCATCATTTGAATTAGTAAATATAATCTTAACATAATTCCAACATTCTCATCAGTCTTTACTCCACATTTTTGTCTCAAATATTGTATGTTTAAATTCAGTTCTAACATGCATTTTCCAAGGTGCAGTCACACATATGTCAATTAGTAGCAAGGACCTTACAGTGTGTCTTCGCCAAACATGTTGCCACAAATTCCTCAGCTCATTTTTCCGTATCGACTTCACCAGGAAGTCAGCTGCTCCTCTCAGCATGCATTTGAAAACCATGTTGATAGAGTCATGGGAGGACATCAGTGCATAAAACACAAGGCAAATTAAGGTTATGCTTACTGGCAATTATTACTTCTATTTTATTTTATTTAAAACCTTTCTGAGAAAATCAAGATTAGTAATCATACTATATCAACACTTTGTGGTCTCTCATTTAACATATCCCATCCCAGGCCTTCAAGCCATCAGACATGGCAGAAACTGTCGATAAATTAACATACATACATAAAATAAAATAAAAAAGCCCTCTGAGTAGTCTTGATAATATCACAGTTCAAAGGAACTTCATGACTACTTGAGAGCTGAGTAATTTGACTTCTCATAGAAAATGCCAACTTATCAAAAATTGTGAGTCGAAATGTAGAAATTTGTAGGCTCAGAACAACACTTGGCAACAAAACTTGAAGGCTTAGAAACATCAAAAAAAATGTGTAGGCTCTGAACAATAACACCACCAAAAAATGTGTAAGCTCAGAACAACAATAACTTGTAGGACCGTACAAAAGTGCTGGAAATATTTCCAATAAATCAAGTATAAGTGAGTCAAATGCAGAAATTTGAGTTTGTCACTAGGGCTGCTAAATTAAGCCATGCCTACTAGTTGCAACCAAATTGTTGTTTTGCATCTCCATCTCTTCCAAGTCAATCAGTTTAAGACCAAATGAGTGCACAACGGAAACTCGTAAAAACAGGAAAAGAGCTGACAGAACGGGATCAAATAGGCCTCGTTCTATTGCCAGCAAACGAGATCGGAGATCTGGTAACTCCCGCTCATGAAAGGAGCCCATCTCACCATCTCATAATAGACTAACTCATAAACATAGACAACAAAATTCATGTTCTTGGGTAACTTTCAGTTGCGCACTAACTTGGTACAAAAGCACAAAATTATGAAAATCATTTTACTTGTCTTATATAAAGTTTTCATCACTGCCTACACACTCCAGTAGAGAAAACTCATGATTAAACAAGTTCATGCATAAACAAAATCAGTCATAAACTTTTCATCACTGCCTACTAACTTGGTATTATTTATATAAACAAAATCATTTTACCAACTTTTCGAAGATGGCGAAAAATCATGTATTTCTGTTATATCCATTATCAATTTGTCTACAAACAGTCAAGACATAACAATTAATTTAACATATGAACATATTTGGAATGGTTCAAAAATAATTACACATATAGTAAAAAAATATGAGTATAATCATGTAAGACGCTTACCTACAAAATCCACAGACATAAACTACTAAAGTTCATGAAATATTTGGAGCCTCTTCCGTTATGGGTTCCATTCTTGAAAAAGTAGTTGAAGCTTGTGACTCATTCATATTAGAATTACACGAATAATAAGCACCAATTAAAGAAAAGATATATTATATATGACAAAAGTTAAAATAAATTATGTATGAAAATACCAACCTTTCCTTCAAAGGGCAAGTCCGACTGTCATGATTAACAAGCTTCTTGCATAAACGACACTTCCTTAATGGCTTCGCAGCCTTCTCCATGGCTTTCTCCTTCCCTCCTTTAATTCGCTTCCCACTACCTTTGGTCTTTGCAATATTCGGTACATGAATCTTTACTGATTTAGGTAAGGAAGTGCTTCTTGCTTGTAATTCTTGGGGCATATCTTGTTGCAATTCTGTAATATCGGCAATTACTAATGTTTTGGCCTTTTGGCACATCTCTTTGGATGAGCGAGCAATCCTCATCAACTTGTGGATTTCATTTGACAACTTCACCATATCCAAATCTTGTGGACTGTCGTAGCTGCCAATAGTTTCTTCGCCACCATCATCATACACAATCTCGGTAGTTACTGAGGCGGTCCACCTCTTTAAGATATAAGATTGAGGTAGGCAATCAACAAACTCATTCCTCAAAACAACAAGGATGTGTCTACAAGGAATTCCATCAACTTCAAATTTTCTACATGTACAGGACCTAGCATCATCCATTCCTTTATAGAACACATCCCTTGTTTTGTCTGATTTTTTGTGACATTCCCATTCTCCGCACAATATAGTGCCCACACTCACATTAGCATCTTTCATTAAAGAGGCGTAATTCAGGCTTTGAACTAATTCATCTTGAAATACATGAAATTTCTCTCTCGTATACACCTCAGACATTTGTTTCTCAATTTCTAAATCTGATTGCAGCTTTGGTTTTGTATGAAGAGTTGTGTAGTCTGCTGCTAACTGATTTTGTCTTTGTTTCCTTATCGCCCTTTCAAACCTCGTAATAAATTTGCGTAAAGAATTTTTACTATTAACATACTTATCCACAAAAGCATTCATACTTTCTGATCTTTGAGTTGTGCGAATTCCAGCAGTGAAAATATGCTTAGCATAAGCTGGTATCCATTTTTCATGAAGCTCATAAATATCAGAAAGCCAAAACGGCCAACTAGTTGTAACTTATTAGCTTGTTAGGTAGTGCATATCATCATGAAAAACGGCCACGGGACCTCTTTTGATATATCAAAAATAGCTGTGAATACCTCTCCTTATCATGAGAAGAGATCATATTGACTGATAAAAATACAAGGTACAATATATATACAGTAGAGGCCACCTCGCGCCTCTTCTAATAAACGAAACAGGGGAATAAACTAAAAAAGCCAATATGACACTCAAACACACTATTATACACTATATAATGGCAAACCAAACCCCAGTAATAACATTAGACCTAACAAATATGCGTACACACATGAGTTATGAGTACACACATCTGCTTCTTTAGAATTCTGATACAATGCTGAAAATCGAAATGGTAGAATACTTATAAACTACTCTACAGGAAGGATCTTCAATTCTGAACATCTCGTACAGTCACCTATTTTGTACCCTTTTATCTACATAAAATTCTAATCATGCAGGTAGAGACTCAATTTTTCATAGTGAAACTTGAAAGAAGAAAACGAAATGTAATTTGAAATTGAGATTACCTGATAAGAATGATTGGGGGCTAGGGTTTCTCTTTAAATCGCTCAGGAATCGAACCCCTAATCGCACTTTGGGTTTAACGTCGAAGAGAGAGAGAACCCTAATTGCGATTTGGGTTTTTCATCGCAGAGAGAGAGAAAAAGACCACTGAGAGTAGTAATCGAAATCGAAACCCAGCTCGTGATTTGGGTTTGTCGTCAAAGAGTGAGGCAGAACCCACTGAGAGTACAAATTGAAAGCCTAACAGCGATTTGGGTTTCTTCTCGAAGATAGAGAGAGGACGGTTTGTCGTCGAGGAGAGAGAGAACAACTGACGATTAGGGTTTTGTCGACAACGAAAGAGTGAGAGCGGGATGGAGAGGGCGTGAGCTGATCAGCTGTGCGATTAGGGTTTTCTTTATCGACAACGAAAGAGGAAGAGCGGGAGAAAGAGGGGTGTGATTTGAGCCAGAAAGAAGAAAATGGCGCTCAAATCTGACCATTTTGCCCCTCAACAAGTCAGAAGATGTGCGGGATGGATTGAGAGCCGTTTGATCGCCAGCAAACGCGATTGCACAACTGAGATCTCCCACTCACGATAAGGAGCCCATCTCACCATGTCATAATAGACTAACTCACTCACTCTCTCTCACTCTCTCTCTCTCTCTCTCTCTCTCTCTATATATATATATATATATATATATATATATATATATATATATAAAGACATGCATTGCACGTGTAAATTACTAGTCTAATATTTTAATGGGAGGGTTGGGGTTGTATAACCAAACAAACACGTGCATTGTAACCAAACAAATATGAACAATGCACATGCATAACTGATATAAAGGAGATCTTAGGTTCGATGTCTGACAATATCAGAATTTTTACTTTAAAAAAATATATTTATGATGCACGTGTAAAGTACTAGTTTTATAGTTTAAATTTTTATACCAATTAAATATTTTAATAAAGTTATATTATGTGAAGATAATCAATCACATAGCAACCAGTACAAATAATATAATTCCTGCAAATGTAGAATGAGACAAACTAAATAAGCTATATGATGCTGCTGATTCGGAGGTTGGAGCAACATGTGTGAGTTTTTGTTATATGTAGAGGGAGGGACAGATCTCAACCACAGATCTGCATATGAGATGAGGATTTGATGAGGAGCATGAGAGGGGGTGTTGCTGGTAGCTGGCCTCCATAAGTACCTGCAAAATGCCTAGAGACACCGGGAGAGTTCCGGCAACAGACCCTCTAATGATCTAGTTAGTTACTGGAAATAGAATGGAATTAGGGTTTCAGTGGAGAAAGATCCATTACCTGCAAAAAGTGGAGGAAGTCTGGAAATATAATAGGCAGAGAGAGGGGGAGCCCTAACCCTAATGGGCTGGATTGACCCACTTATGTGGGCCTGAAGTAGTAGGAGGCCCATAGGGACAATCAGGCCTGATTTGTAGGAGTGCACAGATCCTGAGGAATCAGACGGCTCAAGTTGAGCTGGAGTTTTACCTACATTACTATATGTACCAACCACTAAAAATTTCAAATAATAAAGATACTAAATATTAAAGTTAGTCTTATAAAAAATACAAAATAACTTAAATAATCCCCCTTGTCATCATTGCTTCAAGATGGCTTCAATTTGCTGGGTATGAACAACTCGGTATCCCATTTACTTTTTGTGGATTATATTATGATAATAGGAATTGATTTGTCCACAGACATCCAGCATTTTCCTCAAACACTGAAAACATGTTAAATTCTGTGAGGAAATTAGCAATTGGGAATTAGGATTTTATCTCTAGATCTAAATTGCTTGAGATATTCACCCTAGGTATCAAAATTGGAATACCTAGACTGCTATCACAAGCCAGTATTTATTTCTAAATACTGGTTTGGGTATCGGGTTATAAGCCCACAAACCCGCGTTCCAATATCCAATCAATTGTACGTTCATTACACGTGTTACACATATGCACGTGCTATATTTATATAGAGAGAATATACCAATATATCCAACAATCTCCTCCTATATTCTCAATATATAAAGTACAGGATTATCTCATCAGATCAGTATACAACTGACTGGCTGATAGCAGTCCATAAAGGAAAAGCATCATAAAGGTATAGTTTCATAAGAACCAATAGAATTATAAAACTGAATAGTTCAATCAAGACTAAACCAATATAATTAACTAGTTCCAAACCATATCCAATTCAGAATAGTTCACAAAGACTAAACCAACTGGAATAATCTGTCATAGTTTCAAAATCAAACAAAGCAAATAAACTTCAAGAACAAAATATGAGTTTTAAGCTCATGAACACAAGAGTCTTAAACTCAACAGAAGTTTTACCAAGCAAGTGACTAATTTATTCTCAAAAGAAATAAATTAAAATTCTATCCTTACACACTGCTTTATGTTTACTCCTCCATTTTGAGCAAATCATTATTTTTGAAATCTATGTTGACAGATTCAACTCCTCCATCTTTGCTAGCTTATTGAAAATAAGAATATCAAGAGACACATCTCTAAGAATTCCAACATATTTCACAAAGTATCTAGTTCCACAAAAGAACTTAGTACAATTCATAATTAGCTTAGCAAAAATGTAACGCAAGCATCACAATCAAGTATCTTTAATAAGTAAAGTACATGAACTTTATAGTTTCTACACAAGAACCATACTATGTTTCATATTGGAATGAAAAGACTGCCGTTTCAATCATGGTTTAACATTGAATCATCAAAATTGGAATGAAACATGTAACCATAAAAGACATATCATCAAAATTGGAATGATATTTAGGACAATTTAATCATCGAAAACACATCGACAAGTTTTCATGTTTCGTATTGGAATAATATGATTATTCTAAGTAAATTCCTAGATATATAATACCATCAAAATTGGAATGACATTATATATTTGTGGAATTTATGTCGAATCATCAAAATTATCTAAAACATGTCAACTGCCTAAAATTGATGCTTAAATTTGAACTTCTCTATGGCTCCAATTGGATTCTAAATTTCAAAACAACTTGGATGTTAAAGCTTTTTACTCAATAGCTTTTAAGTCCACTTTCCCCCACAGTTTTGATAATTAGATCACTTTCAAGTCTCTTAGCAAGAGCATTAGCCATACTTGTCGCAATTGCACTTTATCTATGAGAAAGTTCAACTAGGCTTCTTTCAGCCTTAATATACTCCTCTTACTATTATAGAGTGAGTTATGAGCTGCAGTGCATTGTAGCTTGATAGTCGCATAACAGAATTAGAGAGTTACTTAAACTTCTTAATGGATAACTAGCAACAATTTCTTCAATCCACTCAGCCTTCTCCCCTGCAGAGGATTACACGTAGAGGTCTGATTTCATGGATGATTGCACAGTGCCTGTTTGCTTTTTGTTTCCATAACATTTCTGTTTCTCCTAGTGTAAACACATATCTACTAGTTATCGACTTTCACTAAATTCTGAGCATCATAATGCATCAGGTCAATCATTCATTCGAAGAATGACTAGAGTAGCACAAAGCAAACTCTTGAATACCACTCAGGTATCTCATTTGCCTCTTAAGGGCACTCAAATGTGTATGGGATTATTAGTGAATCTGCAGATCATACCTACCTCAAAGGCTATGTCTATTCTAGTGCAGATCTTTGTATACATGAGACTGTCAATTCCTTTAGAATGATCTACCTGTCTCATAGTTGCACCATCATTAGGTGTCAACCTTTTATCATAATCATAAGGTGTTTCAAAACACACTTTCAATCACTATATCCCCACTTTTGAAACACATTTTGATTTGATGAGTTTGGCTAAGAGTTATCCCTTGCCAACTGAAAACTCACCCTTATACCTATGGTGTCCACAGTACCTAGGTTTTCGTGTTGAATTCTTTGGATAGCATAATTTTAACTTCATTTATAATAGAGAGGTCACTTCCAAGAACTTGCATGTCAACAGAACAAGCAAATAATAGCCACTATATTTGACACACCACAAAGTTGAAGGCACTAATCTGAATTACTTGATTCATATACTAGGCTCTTTCAAAAAATTTGTCAAATTATTTATCTGTTGGCTATACATGTTTTCAGAACATACAATGATTTTACTATATTGTAAATCTTGTTCACTAAACATATTAGTTCAGAACTTTTCAGTACAAAACAGTTCAGTACAAAACATCAAGTACAAAGCCTTTTAATTATTCTTTATGAATGACAAAATTTTCAATAGATGTAAGGGTAAGAAAAATACTTATTGTAGCAATATGACAAACATGTGAGTAGACATCAAATAAATCTATCCCATTTTTCTCAGTCAATCTGTTAGCTACTAAAAAGTATTAAAATTGCTACTGAACAATCAAAATTAAGTTTCTTCTACAAAACCCCACTTACTTACTATAGTTTTAGCCTCTTTCGGCAGATCAACTAAATTAAAGTATTATTGTATGACACATAATCATCTCCTTGTCTACTAAAGACTCTTCTTAGCTCATTTGTCATTCAAGTTTTCAAGTGTCAGTAAGGCTAGTTCTTGATTCCAACTGTGAATCATTGAACATGTCTGTAGGACTAGATTATTTCATACATTTATCTTTGATGAACATATCCTCAACGAACTTTGCAAGTCTAGATTCTTCTAACACAAATTAGATAGATCCAACATCTGTCCACAGAGCTATATTCTGCATTTTCTAAGCACACAAATATTTGTTGTAGGTCCTACTTTAGGCCTTCTAAGGTCATGTACTCTAACAAAAGTATCACAATACACATTTTCACTTTAACAAAACTGTTTGTGTTTTCATACCATGATTTACAAGGTGTATTCAATTTAGAGTGTAGTAACATATTAAAGATATGATTAACAATACAACATCACTCATAATTACACAAAACAAACAACAGTCAATAATATAGAATTCAACATTTCACTAAGTGTTTGATTCTAACTTTTATCAATACCGCTTGACTGTTGTAAGTATAGTGCACTAGAGATTATGCCCAATGCAAACTTCTCTAAAGTTGTTAAAAACATATTCACCACCTCTATCAAATATGAACCCTTGATTTTTAGCATTTAACTATTATTATTTTTTTTAATTCATTAAGAATAACAAGTGCTTCTTCTTCATATATATGACAGACTTATATTAATCATCTACAAAAGAGATTAAATACTTCTGACCAATTATCGTCTCAACTAGTCACAAAGCTATTGAGATCACAAATATCAGAATGTATTGACTCAAGAAGTTGTGTGCTCCTAGAGACCATACTAAATAATTTTCTAGTGATTATAATCTGAGCACAACTTTCATAATTGTCATATTTTAATGGAGTGTCATTTAGTAGGGTTATGAGTTTTAACAAGAACAAACAATTTAATATATAGTTCATAGTGATTCTAAATTTCAGAACAACTTGGATGTTAAAACTTTGACTCAATAGTTTTTAACTCCATTTCCCCACAGTTTTGATAATTAGATCACATTTCCTCACAAACAATTGAATATATAGTTCTCAAATCTTAGCCAATTATGTTATGTTCAAGAACACAATTAGAACTATAATTATTAATTGTCTCATTTGTTAAACTCAACTTATACATACGATTGACAATATATGCACTTTATAAGAGTTAATACAAAATTACTCTATCACATTTTTCAAAAATTATTTGTTTTCTCTAATGGTTCTAACAATGTCCACTAGCTCAAACACATTGAGCAAAGAGTTCTTTCCTTTACTCGTTCTTCATCATCTTCATAATGCTAAATGAGATAATGACTAACATATTATAATTCAACTTTACACACACAGTACAATGAACGAGAGGGAACACAATGTAACTAGTAGAAGTCATATTCTACATTAAGAGATGCTCTCTCCTAAGTTACAGACATTTGTTATACATCTTATACAATTTTATTTTATTTTAAATTTTAGAGAAACAAATATGTAATCTCACACAAACTGCAAACAATGGATTTGTCAAAATATCTATACACATAGTATGATAAAACACTTAACAACCCTAAACATGCTAGTTTTCCAGAGCGAGAATAACTATGATCTAAAACTCTCAATCATATGATCAAACGCACAAAACGTTAACACATTCATCACATGAAAAATACTGAGAAAATTAAAGTAGATCATACCGACACTTCAAGTTAGAAGTGTTTTTCCAAATTCGATGGAGAAGCCTGCGTAGTGCAGACTTATCATACCATGATGCAAATCCATCGTCTCCAGCATACACAATTTGTAGGTAACTTTAAAGTTCCTACATTCATCAAATTGTTAAAGATTAGCCAATTAAACAAATTATTAGCACAATCTAATTCTAGCAACAATTTAATTGGAGATCCGATTTTTATAGTCAACATACAATTTAACTTATCAAAAAAGATATTGTGTTTTAGCACATAGCCAAAATAACTGTTCAACTTGTATTTAATTTAAACAAGTGATTAAAACAGTCTTGAACTTAACCACTTAGCATCATAGTAATTCTATAAGTCAAAACATAATTTTAGAACGAGTGTTTTGAACTTCCAACACATAGCAAAATATTTAATAGGAATTTAATACGAGGAAATTAAAGAACTTATCTTTCACTGTCTCTTCCCCTTCAATTGATTAGACTCATCTCTGTTGGGAACAAATCCAAACAACAAAGCATACTGCGCCAAAGAGATCCAGCATCGAGCACCTTCTGTGTGTCTTAACATATCTGATGATGAGATACAAGAATTCTCTTCACTGTCTTCTTCTTCAATTAGGGTCCACTGTAGATCTTGTTCAATTAAATTCCACAGACAGATCTTGAAGAAGAGAGAGATAAAGGATCTTCACTGTCTTCTTCTTCTTCAATTAGGGTTTCACACAGATCGAAAAGAGAGAGAGAAGGAGTCGGCGCCTGAGTGGGACTGCCTTCGACTGCGATCGGAGAAGGGAGAGAGAGGAACCGGTGCGACCCAGTGGGTTTCGGCGCCTGACGACTCGCGACGCGATCGACGTGCGACGAAGCGACGGGCGGTCGGCTTCGCAGCGGGTCGGCGAGCGATGCGTACGGCGAGCGACGGACCCAGCGACGCGATCGGCGTGCGACGGCGTTAGGGTTCCGATGTGATCTGGCGGCTACTGAGGGATCCGACGGGATTGAACAAAACCGATGGTATTCCCCTTAATTAATCTCACAAAATTAATTAATATCTCAAGATTGTTAAATTCTGTGAGGAAATTAGCAATTGGGAATTAGGGTTTTATCTCTAGATCTAAGTTGCTTGAGATATTCACCTAGGTATCAAAATTGGAATACCTAGACTGCTATCACAAGCCAGTATTTATTTCTAAATACTGGTTTGGGTATCGGGTTATAAGCCCACAAACCCGCGTTCCAATATCCAATCAATTGTACGTTCATTACACGTGTTACACATATGCACGTGCTATATTTATATAGAGAGAATATACCAATATATCCAACAAAACATACGAATTCGCCACATGACAGAAAATCAACTGAAAAAATAAAACTCAATTCTATGTTAAATTTTAACTTGTCACTCTCAACTTCGTTATCCAAAGACAAATCCACTACACGTGTTGAAGTATCAAGAATATTTTTATCTTGGAGTTCCATAGAATGGGAAACATTGCGGCACAGCGCTCATCTCTTAGAATCTACTAGCAAATGACCCGCGTGCAATGTGCAAAGAAATGTTGTGCCAAATATGTCTTGGTCATCACCCAACCCAACCAAACTCAAACAAACTGCATCTGTAATCATATTCGGTAGGGTAAAGGAGCGATTGCTCTCTTTGTCGATGGACAAATTCTTGCAGTTGCTCTTTGGAAATGATTTGAAAGAGGTGCACAGTAAAATTCAATGGTTATCAAAGTTTTTCATGTAGTTACATGAAAGAGCTCATATAGCTACATGAAAAGAGGTTTAGATGTAAGAAGAATTGTTATTTGTAAGACCATTATTTCTATTAGTTGTTGAGTGACAGATTTACTGTTTGTAGAAATGTAAGGTTAGAAATGCGAATATTGAACATTGTTGAAGATGTATTTCAAACTATATCTCACCAAGTTTTTTTTTTACTATCACAAACGGGTGGGGTAAAACTCCCCCTTCAAACTAAATCTTACCAAGTTTATTTTTTTTAATATCATAAACAGTGAGGTAACCCGTGTTCTATTAATAAGATATTAAATGAAACAAACAATAAACCCAAGAAGAATGAAGTTCATGTCATCCAACAGACTGAGGCATAAAATTTATTCATTGCAAAAAAAGAAAATCTATCATGTATAGATGTTCCCTGTAAAAAAAATTGCAAGACAATCAACCCAAAACCATGCACGGCTCTTCCGAACCGACCCCAGAAAGGAGCAACCCGCCGAAGCTATTGACCCCAAAAAATAGGAGAAAGATTAATGACTGAAGAGTGTTTATCTGTTAATCTTATGTGTAGGTAGAGGCTTCATAAGAAGTAAATAGAAATGGAAGTAGGTTTGTACTCCAATAGATAAAAATGAGGTTACTCACCAAGGAGGAATTAATTTTTTTTATAAGACACTTTTTGAAAATATTTGCAGAAAGAGGACAGTTGGTCAAGTATTTGTGCTCATAGACTCAACAACTAAACTCGTCGTTCCTAACGACGAGTTTAGTTGTTTCAACTTCGCCATTGGGAAACAGCGTGTTTAGTGCTATTTTTAGTTTAAAATTTTTTTAAAAACTGTTCCCAACGGCGTGGACATTTATACTAGACTCGTTGTTGGGGAACAACGAGTTTAGTTCAAAATTTTCAAAGAAGACTTGTTGTTCCCAAGGCGATGACATTTACAAATCAGAGGAGTTTTTTACGCGAACTAGACTCGCTGTTGGGAATAGCGAGTTTAGTTTAAAAAAAATTGTATGGAGTTTTTTTACTGAAAATTCATTAAGTCCAACAGAATGTTTCACTCTCTCTAAAATTTCCTACATCCTCGCCGTTGTTGGATATATTGGTATATTCTCTCTATATAAATATAGCACGTGCATATGTGTAACACGTGTAATAAATGTACAATTGATTGGATATTGGAACGCGGGTTTGTGGGCTTATAACCCGATACCCAAACCAGTATTTAGGAATAAATACTGGCTTGTGATAGCAGTCTAGGTATTCCAATTTTGATACCTAGGGTGAATATCTCAAGCAACTTAGATCTAGAGATAAACCCTAATTTCCCAATTGTTAATTTCTCACAAAATCTAACAATCTTGAGATATGGATTAATTTTGTGAGATTAATTAGGGGGAATACCATCGGTTGTTGAATCCCGTCGGAACCATCTGGAGCCGTCAAATTTCATCGGAAACCTTGAAGCCGACGTCGGAACCCTAACGCCATCTCTCGCGAAGCCGATCGGTTGCCGTTCGTCGCTCGCCGATCTGCTGCGAAGCCAATCGCTCGCCATTTCATCGCTCGCCGATCTGCTGCGAAGACGACCGCTCGCCGTTTCGTCGATCGCCGATCGCGTCGCGAGATCGTTCAGGCGCCGAACCCCACCTCTTCCGTTCGCTGTCAACGGCAGTCACGAACTCAGGCACCAACTCCGACTCCTCTCTCTCTCTCTTCTTCAAGATCTGTGTGAAACCCTAATTGAAGAAGAAGACGATCTCTCTCTTCTTCAAGATCTGTCTGTGGAATTTAATTGAAGAAGATCTACAGTGGACCCTAATTGAAGAAGAAGACAGTGAAGAGAATTCTTGTATCTCATCATCAGATCTGTTTAGACGCACACAAACTGTTCGATGCTGAGTCTCTTTGGCGCAGAATGGTTTGTTGTTTAGATTTGTTCCCAACAGACATAAGTCTAATCAATTGAAGGGGAAGAGATGGTGAAAGATAAGTTCTTTACTTTCCTCATATTAAATTTCTGTTAAATATTTTGCTATATGCTGGAAGTTCAAAACACTCGTTCTAAAATTATGTTTTGAATTATAGAATTAGTATGATGCTAAGTGGTTAAGTTCAAGACTGTATTAATCACTTGTTTAAATTAAATACAAGTTGAACAGTTGTTTTGGCTATGTGCTAAAACACAATATCTATTTTGATAAGTTAAACTGTATGTTGACTATAAAAAATTGAATCTCCAATTAAATTGTTGCTAGAATTAGATTGTGCTAATAATCTGTTTAATTGGCTAATCTTTAGCAATTTGATGAATGTAGGAACTTGAATGTTACCTACAAATTGTGTATGTTGGAGACGATGGATTTGCATCATGATATGATAAGTCTGCACTACGCAGGCTTCTCCATCGAATTTGGAAAAATACTTCTAACTTGAAGTGTCGGTATGATCTACTTTAATTTTCTCAGTATTTTTCATGTGATGAATGTGTTAACGTTTTGTGCGTTTGATCATATGATTGAGAGTTTCAGATCATAGTTATTCTTGCTCTGGAAAACTAGCATGTTTAGGGTTGTTAAGTGTTTTATAATACTATGTGTATAGATATTTTGACAAATCCATTGTTTGCAGTTTGTGTGAGATTACATATTTGCTTCTCTAAAATTTAAAATATAATAAAATTGTATAAGATGTATAACAAATGTCTGTAACTTAGGAGAGAGCATCTCTTAATGTAGAATATGACTCTACTAGTTACGTTGTGTTCCCTCTCGTTCATTGTACTGTGTGTGCAAAGTTAAAATATAATAAGTTAGTCATTATCTCATTTAGCGTTATGAAGATGATGAAGAACGAGTAAAGGAAAGAACTCTTTGCTCAATGTGTTTGAGCTAGTGGACATTGTTAGAACCATTAGAGAAAGCAAATAATTTTTGAAAAATGTGAAAGAGTAATTTTGTATTAACTCTTATAAAGTGCATATATTGTCAATCGTATGTATAAGTTGCGTTTAACAAATGAGACAATTAATAATAATAGTTCTAATTGTGTTCTTGAACATAGCATAATTGGCTAAGATTTGAGAACTATATATTCAATTGTTTGTGAGGAAATGTGATCTAATTATCAAAACTGTGGGGAAATGGAGTTAAAAGCTATTGAGTCAAAGCTTTAACATCCAAGTTGTTTTGAAATTTAGAATCACTATGAAGTATATATTAAATTGTTTGTTCTTGTTAAAACTCATAACCCTACTAAATGACACTTCATTAAAATATGACAAATATGAAAGTTGTGCTCAGATTATAATAACTAGAAAATCATTTAGTATGGTCTCTAAGAGCACACAACTTCTTGAGTCAATACATTCTGATATTTGTGATCTCAGTAGCTTTGTGACTAGATGAGACGATTGTTGGTCAGAAGTATTAAGAGATTAATATAAGTCTATCATATATATGAAGAATGAAGCACTTGTTATTCTCAATGAATTAAAAATTATAGTTAAATGCTAAAAATCAAGGGTTCAGACTTAATAGAGGTAGTGAATATGTTTTGACAACTTTAGAGAAGTTTGTATTGGGCATAATCTCTAGTGCACTCTACTTACAACAGTCAAACGGTATTGATAAAAGTTAGAATCAAACACTTAGTGAAATGTTGAATTCTATATTATTGACTGTTGTTTGTCTTGTGTAATTATGAGTGATGTTGTATTGTTAATCATATCTCTAATGTGTTACTACACTCTAAAATTGAATACACTTTATAAATCATGGTATGAAAACACAAATAATTTTGTTAAAGTGAAAATTTATGTTGTGATACATTTGTTAAAGTACATGATCCTAGAAGGCCTAAAGTAGGACCTACAACAAATATTTGTGTGCTTAGAAAGTGCAGAATGTAGCTCTGTGGACAGATGTTGGATCTATCTAATTTGTGTTAGAAGAATCTAGACTTGCAAAGTTCTTTGAAGATATGTTCATCAAAGATAAATGTATGAAATAATCTAGTCCTACAGACATGTTCAATGATTCACAGTTGGAATCAAGAACCAGCCTTACTGACCCTTGAAAACTTGAATGACAAATGAGCTAAGAAGAGTCTTTAGTAAACAACGAGATGATTCTGTGTCATACAATAATACTTTAATTTAGTTGATCTGCCGAAAGGAGCTAAAACTATAGTAAGTAAGTGGGGTTTTGTAGAAGAAACTTAATTTTGATTGTTCAATAGCAATTTTAATGTTTTTTAGTAGCTAACAGATTGACTGAGAAAAATGTGGTAGATTTATTTGATGTCTACTCACATGTTTGTCATATTGCTACAATAAGTATTCTTCTTACCCTTACATCTATTGAAAATTTTGTCATTCATAAAGGATAATTAAAAGGCTTTGTACTTGATATTTTGTACTGAACAGTTTTGTACTGGAAAGTTTTGAACTAATATGTTTAGTGAACAAGATTTAAAATATAGTAAAATCATTGTATGTTCTTAAAACATGTATAGCCAACAGATAAATAATTTGACAAATTTTTGAAAAGAGCCTAGTATATGAATCAAGTAATTCAGATCAGTGCCTTCAACTTTGTGGTGTGTCAAATATAGTGGCTATTATTTGCTTGTTCTGTTGACATGCAAGTTCTTGGAAGTGACCTCTCTATTATAAATGAAGTTAAAATTATGCTATCCAAAGAATTCAACACGAAAACCTAGGTACTGTGGACACCATAGATATAAGGGTGAGTTTTCAGTTGGCAAGGGATAACTCTTAGCCAAACTCATCAAATCAAAATGTGTTTCAAAAGTGGGGATATAGTGATTGAAAGTGTATTTTGAAACACCTTATGATTATGATAAAAGGTTGACACCTAATGATGGTGCAACTATGAGACAGGTAGATCATTCTAAAGGAATTGACAGTCTCATGTATACAAACATCTGCACTAGAATAGACATAGCCTTTGAGGTAGGTATGATCTGCAGATTCACTAATAATCCCATACACATTTGAGTGCCCTTAAGAGGCTAATGAGATACCTGAGTGGTATTCAAGAGTTTGCTTTGTGCTACTCTAGTCATTCTTCGAATGAATGACTGACCTGATGCATTATGATGCTCAGAATTTAGTGAAAGTCGATAACTAGTAGATATGTGTTTACACTAGGAGAAACAGAAATGTTATGGAAACAAAAAGCAAACAGGCACTGTGCAATCCATGAAATCAGACCTCCACGTGTAATCCTCTGCAGGGGAGAAGGCTGAGTGGATTGAAGAAATTGTTGCTAGTTATCCATTAAGAAGTTTAAGTAACTCTCTAATTCTGTTATGCGACTATCAAGCTACAATGCACTGCAGCTCATAACTCACTCAGAGCTTAAAACTCATATTTTGTTCTTGAAGTTTATTTGCTTTGTTTGATTTTGAAACTATAACAGATTATTTCAATTGGTTTAGTCTTTGTGAACTATTCTGAATTGGATATGGTTTGGAACTAGTTAATTATATTGGTTTAGTCTTGATTGAACTATTCAGTTTTATAATTCTATTGGTTCTTATGAAACTATACCTTTATGATACTTTTCCTTTATGGACTGCTATCAGCCAGTCAGTTGTATACTGATCTGATGAGATAATCCTGTACTTTATATATTGAGAATATAGGAGGAGATTGTTGGATATATTGGTATATTCTCTCTATATAAATATAGCACGTGCATATGTGTAACACGTGTAATGAACGTACAATTGATTGGATATTGGAACGCGGGTTTGTAGGCTTATAACTCGATACCCAAACCAGTATTTAGGAATAAATACTGGCTTGTGATAGCAGTCTAGGTATTCCAATTTTGATACCTAGAGTGAATATCTCAAGCAACTTAGATCTAGAGATAAACCCTAATTTCCCAATTGTTAATTTCTCACAAAATCTAACAGCCGTTACTAACAACGAGTCTAGTGTAAATGTCCTCGCCGTCGGGAACAGCGAGTCTTCTTTGAAAATTTTGAACTAAAGTTGCTATTCCTAGCAACGAGTCTAGTATAAATGTCATCGCCGTTGGGAACAGCAAGTTTTCTTTGAAAATTTTAAACTAAAAATCAGCACTAAACAGTAAACATGCTGTTTTTCAATAGCGATGATGGAACAACTAAACTCGCAGTTGGGAACGGCGAGTTTAGTTATTGAGTCCATAAGCGCAAATACTTGGACAACTATCCTCTTTCTACAAATATTTTTGAAAAGTGTCTATTAAAAAAATTTAATTCACCTAGGAGTGTATCTACTCTTCGTGGCTTAGAGAATTCCATTACTAGATAATAACGATACATGAAGTTAGATTTTGTGTGTGTGTGTGGTGTGTGTGTGTACAGTGTAATGATGTTGACGTGCACATATCTATTATAGCAGCCCATATAAATAAGATTTCTTCATAGCACAAATTGTATAATTATAAAAATTGTGAATATCAAGCATAAATTAAAAGGGAACCATTTAAAACCAGAGTTTGAACTACATAAAAGCCACCGTGAAAAAAAATCTGAAAAAAACAAAAGAACCGAATGTAGGATAATGGCTCGATTCTGGTATTTGGTATCTGCAGTGTTCGAAAGTTTCAGAGCTTCAGTCGACTGGATGGAGGAGCAGTCGACTGTCCAGAGAGGAGTTTTCAAAGACTAAAGATACAGCAGCAGCAGTCGACTGATCAGTCGACTGTCCCGAAGGAAGAACCAGTCGACTGGTAATTGGACCAGTCGACTGTCGGCGGGTTTTGGATCCAGAATAGGCCCAATTCGAAAGGCCCAATAGTTTCCCTATAAATACACCCGTTAGGGTTTTGTAAATTGTAACACCTTATTCGGATTTTGCAGCCGTCATCTCTTGTAAAGGCTTTGTTTGCCCATTGGAGAACATAGTAAAGAAACCCCAACCGCCCCTTGTGGATGTAGGCATCGTTTTTGCCGAACCACGTAAATCTTGTGTTCTTGTGTTGCTTGCTTTTCTGCGTTTTCTCGCTGTTTCTCTCGTTTGATTGTTGGTTTGATTTGTATTCCGCACAACAAGTGGTATCAGAGCTGTTGGTTCGACCTAGAGGGAGATGGCGGGTGATGCAGATGCAACCAAGGATGTTGTGGGATCAAGTTCATCCAGAACAACGATTCACAACGCAAAATTTGAAGTTGAAAAATTCGATGGGACAAATAATTTCGGGATGTGGCAATGTGAGGTGTTGGATGTTCTTGTTCAACAAGAACAAGATGTTGCTTTGGAGAAAGAAAAACCTAAGGAGATGTCCGAAGCAGATTGGAAGAAGTTGAATCGAGTTGCGTGTGGGACTATTCGGCTCTTTATTGAGAAGGCTCAGAAGTATGATTTGATGAGGGATACCGTTGCTGCGGTGTTGTGGAAGAAGCTCGAAGACAAATACATGAGGAAAAGTTTGGAGAATCGGCTGTATTTGAAGAAGAGACTTTTTCGCTTCACCTATACGGAAGGTATGTCTATGAATGCTCATGTTGAATCATTTAATAAATTATTGGCTGATTTGTTAAATTTGGATGAGCAAATTAAGGATGAAGATAAAGCCCTAATTCTGTTGAATTCATTACCTGAAAGTTATGATCATTTAGCAACTACTTTATTATATGGAAAGGATACTGTGAAATATGAAGATGTTGCAAATGCTTTGTTGAATAATGAAACTAGGAGAAGGGATAAAATGGTTGATAGAGAAACTTCCGAAGCTTTAATTGTAAGGGGCAGGACTGAGACCAGATCTGAGTCCAAATCTGGGAAAAAGGGAAACAAATCTCGTTCCAAATCGAGAGGAGTTTCGAAGGACAGGAAAATACCGGCCAAAGATGAATGTGCTTCCTGTCATGAAAGGGGGCATTTGAAAAAGGATTGTCCAAAGCTACGAAATAAGGGAAATTCGACTGCAAATGTGACTGTTGATAATTTAGAAAGTGGCGAGGATTTTTCTTTTGCACTTGCTTCTAGTCCCTCACTTTATCAAGAAGTATGGTTTCTTGATACAGCAGCCTCCTATCATATGTCTTGGAAAAAGGAGTGGTTTACTTCTTTGGAGTATATGGATGGTGGTGTAGTTTTGATGGGAAATGATGCGCCTTGTAAGAAGGTAGGAATCGGGAAGATTGAATTGCTAATGCACGATGGTCTTATTAGAGAGCTTTCAGATGTATGGTATGTTCCAGATTTGAAAAAGAATTTGATTTCACTTAGTGCTTTGGAGGCCAGTGGATTGAAATTTGCTAGTGAAGGTGGCATTCTGAAGGTGACTAGCGGATCACTCGTGGTGATGAAAGGGCAAAGAAAAAGGAACTTGTTTTTCTTGCAGGGAAAAACATATTTGGGTGAGGCTGCCAGTGTAACTGAAAGGCCTAAACAGGTTGTTCCCGACTCTACTAGGTTGTGGCATATGCGACTCGGGCATGGAGGAGAAAAGGCCTTGCAGGAGCTTGTGAAGCAAGGGTTGCTTAAAGATGCTAAAGGGTGCAAGTTGGAATTTTGTGAACATTGTGTTTTGGGTAAGCAAACTAGGGTGAAATTTGGTACAGCTGTACATCAGACAAAGGGTATCCTCGATTATGTGCACACAGATGTTTGGGGCCCTACTCAGACACCTTCTATGAGTGGTAGACACTGGTTTGTTACTTTTGTTGATGATTACTCCAGACGAGTTTGGGTATATACCATGAAGCACAAAGATGAAGTTTTGACATTGTTCACAAGTTGGAAGAAGAAAGTTGAAAATCAGACTGGTAGGAAGATTAAGGTTCTGAGGTCAGATAATGGAGGGGAATATAAGAATGATCCGTTTCTGAAATTGTGTGAAGATGAAGGGATCCAGAGGCACTTCACAGTTAGGAAGACTCCACAGCAAAATGGGGTTGCAGAAAGGATGAACAGAACCTTACTTGAGAAGGTGAGATGTATGTTAGCACAGTCTGGATTGAAGAAGACATTTTGGGCAGAAGCTGTTATATATGCAAGCCACATTGTCAACCGTTTACCATCAGCAGCACTTGAAGGCAAGACGCCTATTGAGGTATGGAGTGGTAAACCTGCATCTGATTATAGTTTTTTGCATATATTTGGTTGTCCTGCTTATTTTCATGTAACTGAAACTAAACTTGATGCAAGAGCCAAAAAGGCTATATTTGTTGGTTTTAGTACTGGTGTCAAAGGTTACAGGTTGTGGTGTCCAGAACAAAAGAAGTTAGTAATCAGCAGAGATGTGACTTTTGATGAGACCAGCATGATTAGCTCGGGACAGTCGACTGGTGGTATGGGACAGTCGACTGGTGAGCAGCAGAAGAGTGGGACAGTTCTCCAACAGGTGAGTAGCAGAATCTCGGGACAGTCGACTGATGTACAGGAGCAGTCGACTGGTGGTCTAGAACAGCAGAAGAGTGGGAGCTCGGGACAGTCGACTGTTGGCAATAACCAGTCGACTGGTAGGAGAGTTCTCCAACAAGTGGAGTTAGAAAAGTTGTCAGTTGAAAATCCTGTTCCTGTCCAAGATGAAGATGATGTGGTTGATACTGAGAATGATGAAGAAGTTCCTATCCAGCAGGTAGAATCAATTGCAGTAAGAAGGCAAAGAAGAGATATCAAACGACCGTCTCGCTTTACAGATACAGTTGCATTTGCTCTTCCCATTGTGGATGATGAAGTTCCCTCCAACTTCAAAGAAGCCACTAGAAGTTTTGAAAATGCAGATTGGAAAGTTGCTATGGATGAAGAGATGAACTCTCTTCATAAGAATAAGACTTGGGATCTAGTGCAACTACCAAAGGGGAAGAAAGCAATTGGTTGCAAGTGGGTGTATACGAAGAAAGAAGGTCCAAAAGGCAGTGTTCGGTTCAAGGCTAGACTAGTTGCAAAGGGGTATGCTCAACAGGAAGGTATTGACTATAATGAAGTGTTCTCTCCGGTTGTGAAGCATCCTTCTATTCGGATTTTGTTAGCTTTGGTAGCACAGTTTGATCTTGAATTGACACAGATGGATGTGAAGACTGCGTTCTTACATGGGGATCTAGATGAAGAAATTTATATGTTGCAGCCAGATGGGTTTAAGACAGCTGGGAAGGAAAATTGTGTTTGCAGGTTGAAGAAGTCTCTCTATGGGTTGAAGCAATCTCCAAGGCAGTGGTATTTGAGGTTTGACCAGTTTATGAAAGTGCAGGGATATTCCAGAAGTGAGTATGATCATTGTGTCCACTTCAGGAAGTTGCGGAATGGTTCTTTTATATATCTATTATTATATGTGGATGACATGTTGATTGCCTCTAAAAATGCTAAGGAGATTCAAAATTTGAAGAATCAGCTGAGTTCTGAATTCGAGATGAAGGATCTTGGTGAAGCCAAGAAGATACTTGGGATGGAGATAACTAGAGACAGGGCAAAGGGCATAGTAAGTTTGACACAGAAGCAATATCTTTTGAAGGTGCTGAAACGGTTTGGTATAGATGAGAAAACCAAACCAGTCAGTACACCCTTAGCTCCTCATTTCAGAATTAGTGCTTCTCAGTCTCCAAGTACAGATGAAGAGAGACAGTATATGGCTAATGTACCTTACACTAGTGTGGTTGGCAGTTTGATGTATGCTATGGTTTGTACTCGACCAGACATCTCTCAGGCGGTGAGTATGGTTAGTCGATATATGCATGATCCAGGCAAAGAGCATTGGCAAGCAGCTAAATGGATTTTGAGGTACATAAGTGGCACCACAGATGTGGGTTTGAAGTTTGAAAGGGATGACAATATTAGCAGGTTATTGGTTGGATATGTTGATTCTGACTATGCAGGTGATCTAGATAAGAGGCGGTCTACTACAGGCTATTTGTTTACTATGGCTAGAGCACCTATAAGTTGGAGGTCAAATTTGCAGTCCACTGTAGCGTTGTCTACTACTGAGGCTGAATACATGGCGGTTGCTGAGGCCATGAAGGAAGCCATTTGGATTCATGGACTTTTGAAGAGCTTGGGAATTCATCGGGAGAAGGTGGAGGTACACTGTGACAGTCAGAGTGCTATTCATTTAGCGAAGAACCAAGTTCATCATTCGATGACCAAACATATTGATGTTCGTTATCATTTTGTGCGTGATTTGATAAAGGATGGTGATATTCATTTGGTGAAGATTGGAACAGCTGATAATCCTGCTGATATGTTGACCAAAGTTGTTGGGGCAGCCAAGTTCAAGCATTGCATGAACCTGGCTAATATTTTGCATGTTTGATAATTTGGCATGGGCAGTTGGGATAGTGCTTTGCTATTGGTTTGGTTAGTATGTGATATCATACTAAGGTGGAGTTTGTTTTTTGTTACATTTGGTGATGAGCAGTTGTTTTGGAGTATTTGTGGAGATTGCTTGGGCTACTTGGAAGATTTCACTAAGATGGAGATTGTTGGATACTTGGAAGATCTCGCCAAGGTGGAGATTGTAGGATAATGGCTCGATTCTGGTATTTGGTATCTGCAGTGTTCGAAAGTTTCAGAGCTTCAGTCGACTGGATGGAGAAGCAGTCGACTGTCCAGAGAGGAGTTTTCAAAGACTAAAGATACAGCAGCAGCAGTCGACTGATCAGTCGACTGTCCCGAAGGAAGAACCAGTCGACTGGTAATTGGATCAGTCGACTGTCGGCGGGTTTTGGATCCAGAATAGGCCCAATTCGAAAGGCCCAATAGTTTTCCTATAAATACACCCGTTAGGGTTTTGTAAATTGTAACACCTTATTCGGATTTTGCAGCCGTCATCTCTTGTAAAGGCTTTGTTTGCCCATTGGAGAACATAGTAAAGAAACCCCAACCGCCCCTTGTGGATGTAGGCATCGTTTTTGCCGAACCACGTAAATCTTGTGTTCTTGTGTTGCTTGCTTTTCTGTGTTTTCTCACTGTTTCTCTCGTTTGATTGTTGGTTTGATTTGTATTCCGCACAACACCGAATACATACCGAAATTCAGGCAGGCTGCTGAACAATATCGAATTTGCCCATTTCCGTACTGCAAATTATTCCATCAGAAACCCCAAAGAATGAGACTGAATCAGAAAATCCAAATAGAAATGATGAGGCGCCTCAAATGAGCGTTCCGTCTGATGCACAATTACCTGTCAGTATTACAGCTGGCCTGCCATTGCTATAGTTAACAGCTGCATGAACGAAAGAAAACATTAAAAAGATTGTAGTCACATTTTGAGAGGAAGTCGGAGAATTTTTTATGCCCTGACGTTCAGTATATCTTGATTATCTCATGATCCCAAAAAAACATGAGACACTAAAAAGAAGGCGGAAAAAACAAAAGAACAGAATATCACCTAAAAAGGGAAAATCCTAAGCAGGAAGTGCACGGAAAATGCCTATTCCAAAGATAAAGATTAAAAAACTGAAAGAATCACAAATTCATATGAAAAAAGTGAGGCTGAGATGAGGTTTGGTTTAATGCATAAATCACTGTCCTTATTTCCAATAAGCTCTCTCTCTTACCCTTGAATCAGTGGCTGCAAATATTACTACTGCCTCACCACTCCTCCAGATAACGTCGTGGACACAAGAAGTAAACTATATTAAGATTGCACTGACATTTCCGAACAAAATAGCTGCTAATTCATTCACACCTTAGCAGTGGACATATACCCACCGTCATTCATCCCCTCTGAGAAAACCAGTCAAGAAATTCAAATACCAGGTCGAACAGCCAAAAACACAATATCGGGAAAAAAAAAAAGAGGGGGGGGGGGGGGGAATCTCAAACACAAAACACCCGGTAAATGCCATTGTGGTATTTATAAGATCGAGCCGGTATCCGTTTCTCGACAAACCAACTGAGATTTTCCTTCCCCTTAATGGTTGGTATATCTCCCATCATCATGTCCTTTCCCAAAAACAGTCGAAAATTTAAATAACAGATAAAACAACCAGGTACACGATATAGCTAGAAAGGGCGCGCATTTGGAGATATGGACTCACCCTAATTCGAAGACTACAATATTCTCTTATAGTAACTCTTATAATGAATGCCAGTCTTTCTGTTTACACTGTTCCCTTATTGTATTTGTAGCTCCCTCTTGTAGCATGCAAGTTTAGTGTATCTATTTAATACATGATCAGGTTGCTTTACATCGCAGGCATAAATAAACCTTTTCGTTGTGATGCTGGTGAACTGGAATATGCATGCATATATGGGGAACAAACATGCCTAAATTTTGAAAATATCTATTTTTTCTTGAGCTGAAGAGTTCGAACAAAATTATTCTGCAAATACAAATTTGCAACTAGCTAGCAATAGTTACAGCAATAAAAATGTATTAAAAAAAACAAATAAAAAAGATTTATCGGGAACAAACATGCGTAAATTAATTTGAAAATATCTACTTTTCCTTGAGCTTAAGTGTTCGAACAAAGTTATTCTGCAAAAACTTTGCAACTAGCAACAAAAATGTATAAAACACAATAAAAAATTACTGCTTTTTCTTGAGCTTAAGAGTTTGAACAAAATTATTCTGCAAATAAAAATTTGTAACTAGCATAGTTACAACAACCAAAATGTATAAAAAAAAATCAATAAAACAGATTTATTGGATATAAACATGCCTGATTTTGAAAATGTCTACTTCTTCTTTTATTGAAGCAACAAAAATATTAAAAAAAAAACCAATAAAAAAGATTTATCGGGAACAAACATGCATAATTTTGAAAATATATACTTTTCCTTGAGCTTAAGAGTTCGAACAAAATTATTCTGAAAATAAAACATTGCAACTAGCAACAAAAATGTATAAAAAACCAATAAAAACTACTACTTTTTATTGAGCTTAAGAGTTTCCAAAATGTAAAAAAACAATAAGACATATTAATGGGACATAAACATGCCAATATATATATATATATTGCTGAAGCAATAAAAAATATATAAAAACCAATAAAAAAACTACAATTGAATGTGGCTGTGCAACCAATAAAAACCACCATTTTTTCTTGAGCCTAAGAGTTTGAACAAAATTATTTTGCAAATAAAAATTTGCAACTAGCATAGTTACAGCAACAAAAATGTAAAAAACCAACAAATAGATTTATCGGATATAAACATGCCTAAATTTGAAATTGTCTAATTTTTCTTTTGCTGAAGCCACAAAAAGTATATAAAAAAAACCCCAAAAAATAAAAATGTGGCTGCTGGGATTCGAGCCCAGGTCTCCACGGCCACAACGTGGAATTCTAACCACTAAACTACAGCCACTTGATGTTTATTCGAAACATAATGTACTTCTTGTATCCAGTATGTGCATTGCCCAAGTTTTCTTTGTTTCATTTTATTACTTTTTCATACCTTTAAAAGCTAGAGGTATCGAGAACTATCATGGTCCTTGACACTCTTAGATAGTGTCAATAAACAAGTTTTTGCTGTATTATTGAACCTTATATACATTCCACTGAAGTTGATGCGGTCTTCTTTGCATCCACTGCTAAACTCAGCGGCTCGAATCGCAGAAGCATGTGTCCTTGAAATAAAAATTGCAAATTCGCCAATTCTGCTCAAACCAAATGAGTTGCTGTTCGCTAGCACCTACGTTAGAATGGTTTTTCTTCTTAGTAGTTTCGAGCCTGCAGATGGCAAACTGTTTAGTTTGGGCGAGAGTGACAGCACCAATGCAGCCATCCTCGTAGGGGCTCTTGGAGATGGATGACCCTTCTGAATGGTATGGGTTTTGTCAGCACTCCGTGGGTAATAGCGACAAGGGTGGGCGGCTTTATATCTTTATTGACGACGACTAAGTTATACAGGACTGGAAGGGATTCTACCCAAATTCAACAGATGGACCAGTCTTTTCCACACAAGTCGCCGACATGTACTGAAACTTGGTAAAAATTCTCGCACATTGCTATTTTCAAGTTTGTCCCTCGATGAACTCTCAGTATCTGCCATAGTCTCCATTGAAACATCACTAAAATTCTGATCGATTGAACAATTGTCAAGAAAAAATCTCAAGTGGGAGGGTCTCGTTCTCTCAAATTATTCTTTATACAATTGCGATTTCATCCTCTTTATAACATTCTGCATACTTAACCACAGAAAGTGGCCCAGTGGTAGAGGTGGGACTTGGGGTATGCTCCCCCACAGATCCTGAGTTCGAATCCTGGGTTCCCATAGAGGGCTGTGGCCAGTGACCTAGCACAACGTCAAGCGAAAGCGGTTGTGCCCCTTTGTCACGGGACTGGGACTAGTCTGACCCGTAGAGGAGGATGGATACCCAGTATAATCAAAAAAAAAAAAAAAACATTCTGCATACTTCAAGATTTTTCAAAAACTTCCCCCCACATTTAAATTCGGATGTTGGAAATTACGCTCCCCCAAAGTGGTACCTACGGTCGAGTGCTGAAAGAAATTACAGTTAGTACAGGCATATGGGCTGTATTGGATCAGAATTTTGCTGTTTTTTTTAACATGGTAAAAAGAAATCTGTGAGTGTTTGTTTCATCCGTTAAAAACTAACCATTTTAGAGTTCCACATTCAATCAACAAAATCTCATGCTCAAAACTTAATGGCAGAGCATATAAATGTATGTTATAGAACACAATTTCACTTCTTTGTGTTATTTCCATACAAAAACAGGCAAGTCATTGGTAATTATTTGTCTGGCTCAATCATAGCTAAAGGGAGACTTACCTCGGCTTCATTTACAAACATGGGTACAAAGTCTTTTAACATACTTGGTGGATTGCTAATCTCATTTTAGAAGGGATGTAGTATTTCTTCATGATCCATTTATGCCTTCAAATGCTAAGCTGTAACCTAAACATCAAGTGACTCATACAAAAAAGCAATGCTAACTCATAACATCAACTTGCAACTTATCTAAAGAAGGTGAGGGATATCAGGCTGTACTTTTCTCCATTTGTAATCTCCGTTCCCCTTGTTATTAATATATATCAGGCTGAAGCCTCGCGCTCTATCCTATTAAATCAAAAAATTAAAAAAAAATGTGAGGGATATAGCCTTAATGATCTACCGAGATTAAGATTACACATTTAAATCAGATGGTCTCATTAAAATCAGCATAAGAGGAGAAGAGGTTAAACCAGAAGCTGCAAAAATATCTTGAAAATATACAGTAATGCTTAATAACAAAGAATGCAAGCCTATGGACAGTACTGAGAATGACCTCTACGGCTCTACAAACTCCAACGTTCACTGGTTTCCGATAACAGGGTAAAGTTTGGAAAACAAATAAGTCATCCAATTCACTCATTTAGGAAGCTAAACATAGTTTTTTTTTTTTTTTCGTTAAACGGTGGGTTGAATACCCCGCGTTTCATTAAAAAGACTTTAACAAAATATACAACAAAAAATAAGGCTTATGAATTTCAGATCCCAACATGTTGGTCCTGTAACTCATACACGCCAACCAACAAACAAAAAATACAATGAAATCTAATCCTATTGATTGGCCGACCACGTCAAAGTCAATCTCTCGTACCAATTTGAGCTCATTCTCTCTCAGTCGCTCGCTTGTACACAGTTTATCCGCTCTGTCGTTCGCACGGACATAGTTATCTGAATTGTTAAATCACACTTCTTGATAGGAACAATCTGAATTGTTCAAATTCAAAAAATGTTTAAATTAAAAGCAATAATCGGAAGTGTTATTCTACTTCCAATCACACTATTATTACACACAAAAACTATGGTAATCAGTTTGCAATACTAAATACAATGAATACCTGGACATTTGAAGCAATGAAATGTTCTCAGTGTTCAAAACTAATTGTAATTTAAAACAATGAAATGTCCATTCTAATGCCTTCCCTCAACACCTAACGAAACACATGGTGTACAAGTATGATCCAATACTTGGATCTGGTCATGGCAAGCTTAACTGAGGTTTGGCAAAGGTAGAAGACGAAGCCAGGAGGTCAGAGGTAGAAGATGAGACAGGGGAAATCTTTTGAAGATTGCGTATCCGTCCCTTGAGCTTGCATATCAGTCCAGAGAAGATAATAGTTCTTAGGAGGGTTTATTTGTAAAAAGTGCATTGTAATTAGCACTTAGGCCCAACTGAATGTATAACTGTCTGTCAGATTACGTGCTGCACACGCGTTATTCGTTTATAAATACCTTTCCCTGTAAATGACTTGGTTTTATGAATGAAATCTTGATCTTGTTCATCTTCTTCTCTTCTAGCACCTCCATTACCATAGCTTGAGAGCTTGAGTGAGATGCCAAGAAAGAGAGCTCCGGCCATCGCCGACGTTGTCGGAGAATGGCCTGGAACAATGGTATCAGAGCCTGAAGACGATCATGTTGCCGCCGTCGACCCAGGAATTGATCAAGAACCTATCCAAGAAACTGAGAACTCTGTCAATTCCAGGTCTGGACCCCAATCTAGAACTGGAGCTAGGAGTCAGAATGTGCGGGGAACCACCAGTCATGGTGTTGAACTCCACAAACGTTCCAGTTTTGAAGAAAGGTTCGATTGATTGGAACTGGCATTAGATCGCCTATTCCAAGAACCAAGAACTTAGAGATCACGTCCAAGGCGTGAATCTTGGAGTCCAGAAAGTGATGCTGAAGACTCAGAAGGAGAGCAAGACTATGGAGGGTATGGAAATGAGCACAGGCAACATTTCAGACAAAGGAGACCCCACAGGGCAAGATCACGGAATCTTGATTTTACAGAATCCTTGATGGGAAGAAGGGTTGCAGGGCAGGAAGATCGGCACTCTGAAGGTAGTACTTTCTTCCCTAAACATCCCAAGATTGATCTACCTAGCTATGATGGAACAGGAGATGTAACTAACTGGATTTACCATATAGAGCGTCATTTCTTCACACAAAGAATTAGCCCTTATGATCAGCTGTCTTTTTGTTTATACTATTTGAGAGGCGAAGCCTTGCTTTGGTGGAGATGGTTCGAGCAACAAGAAGAAGGGAGAATTGATTGGGAAAGTTAAAAGAAGAAGCTAATGTTACAATTTGGGTTGTCTGAGTTGGAGGATCCCGAAGCCATCTGTATAAGCTCCAGCAAACTGGAACGATAATTGAGTACCATAGGGAGTTCTTGAGATATAGTCAACTCACGTAACCTTTAGCAAAATCTTCCCTAGTGAGTTGTTATATATCGGGATTGAAAAGTGAGTTGAGAAAAGAAGTTAAGCTCAAGAATCCCCGTAGTGTTCTTGCAGCTTACAGAGAGGCTGTGGCTAGGGAGGAGATTATCAACGATCAGAAGAAAGCTTGGAAATCTAGTTCTTTTAGCAAAACTAATTTCAATTCCACTGCCTATAAAGCCCCACTATCAACAGCAACACCTCTGTTAACCAGTGGAAAGAATGACACCAATGGCCCTTTGCATTCAGTTGTTTCCAAGACCAAGGACCAGAAATTCATGCAATACATGAAAGATAGGAGGGAGAAGGGGCCGTGCTTCCATTGTGACGAAAAAATTGTAAGGGGACACAAGTGTGCTGGCAGATCATTTATGCAAATGATAGGGTCTTGTGAAAGGAGTGTGTTCATGCAGATGTTGGGAACTCTAGAAGAAGATACTGATGAGTCGAAAGATTGTTCAGAAGATGAAGAAGAGTCCCACCTTGTTAAGCCTCCGGAAAATTCAAAAGTGTCCAAAATGCTTGAAGCAGATAAAAAAGAGTCTGCCGTTATATCCCTCAACACTCTTACTGGAAGTACTTACCCCAGGACCTTTAGAGTCTTGGGTAGTATTTCTTCTCACCCTGTGTGCGCTCTTCTTGACACTGGAGCCACCTATAATTTCATTAATGAAGTAATAGTGAAGAAGACTGGGCTACCAGTGAATATTCATGCTTGTTTAGATGTTACAGTTGTAGGGGGAGTTCTTTTAAAGGGATTGGGACTGTGTGAAAGGGTTACTTTCACTTGTCAAGGAGTACATATCGTAGCTGATTTTTATGTGTTGGTTATGGATATCAGTCAATTGGTATTGGGGGCACAATGGATTGAGACACTGGGTGATGTGATTTGGAATATGAAGGACAAAAGAGTCCAGTTTGAGCTTGGTGGTAACAGTGTATGCTGAAGGGTATTTCTCCTCAAGATCTTGAGGTAGCTTCTGCAAAATCTATGACAAAAGCTTTGTTGCAATCCAAATCTGGGTGGTTACTTCAAATGGTTGGAGTCTCCACTCTTGAAAATGCACAACCAAATACCCAGTCACACTCTGCTAATGTTGTTCCATTGAAGTAGTTATTGGAGAAATATGAAATTGTGTTCAAAGAAGACATGGGATTACCTCCACCCAGGGACTTTGATCATACAATTCCCTTGCTTCCAGGCTCAAGACCTGTTAGCCTTCGACCCTATAAACACCCATGGCACCAGAAAAATGAGATTGAGAAGCTCATTAAGGAGATGCTCCAGTCAGGTATAATCAGACCAAGTTGTAGTCCTTACTCTTCTCCTATTGTTATGGTCAAAAAACCAGATGGAAGTTGGCGAATGTGTATCGACTATAGGGCTCTAAATGACATTACAGTAAAGAAGAAATTTCCCATCCCTGTGATAGATGAATTATATGGTGCAAAGGTGTTTAGTAAATTGGACCTTCGAAGTGGGTATCATCAAATTCGTATGAGTGAGTCTGATGTACATAAGATAGCTTTCCGCACTCACGAAGGGCACTATGAATTCCTAGTTATGCCTTTTGGATTGACAAATCCCCCTTCCACTTTCCAAGCTCTTATGAATTCTGTGTTCAAACCATATTTGAGACGGTTTGTTTTGGTTTTTTTCGATGATATTTTGGTATATAGCAGCAGTTGGGAGGCTTATTTGGAACATTTGTCAGCAGTTCTACATGTTCTCAAGACAAATCAGCTCTTTGCTAAGCTTAGAAAGTGTTCATTTGGGGTGATGGAAGTAGAGTATCTTGGCCATGTGGTGTCTGCCAAAGGTGTTGCTTTTGATCAGGAGAAGGTTAAAGCCATTGTTAATTGGCCAATTCCCAAAACAATAAAAGCCTTACGAGGGTTCTTGGGCCTTACAGGGTACTATAGGAAGTTTATAGCACATTATAGTACTCTAGCATGGCCTCTTGTGAAGCTTACGAAGAAGGGTGCCTTCCATTAGCAGGAGGAAGCTCAGGATGCATTTGAAAAAATGAAAAAAAGTGCGCTCTTCTCCTCCAGTGCTCCAACTTCCAAATTTTGCCAAACCTTTTGAGTTAGAATGTGATGCAAGTGCCACAGGGTTGGGATCTGTTTTGCATCAAGAAAAACATCCTATTGCCTATCTCGGTCTAGAGTTAAAAGGGAAAAATAGGTTGTTATCTACTTATGAAAAAGAGATGTTGGCAATTCTCTTATCGGTTAAAAAAAGGCGTCAGTACTTGTTGGGAAGACAATTTGTCATACACACAGATCATAAACCCCTTAAGTACTTGTTGGAGCAACGTTTGTATACGGAGGCTCAACATCAATGGCTGCTCAAACTTCATGGGTATCAATTTCGAGTTGCATATAAGAAGGGAAAAGAAAATGTGGTTGCCGATGGACTTTCCCGTCAATTTAAAGATATGGAGGAAGCTTCTTTGTCTGCAATTACAATTGTACAACCAGTATGGATAGATCATATTAAAGATCTAGTGCAAACAGATCCATTTTATGAAGAGATCAAGGAGAAAATTTCTAATGAATGTGATGATAGATTGTCTCTAGTAGGGGGAGTAATATACTATAAGGATCGCATTCTTTTATGCTCCACTTCTACAGCCAGGAGTCTATTCATGGAAGAGGTTCATTGTACACCCCAAGGAGGACACATGGGTGTTGATAAAACTTGGTTGAAGCTTAAGCAAATTGCTTATTGGCAAGGAATGAAGAAAGATTTGCGCAATTTCATTAAATCCTGTGAGGTTTGCCAGCGGAATAAATATTTGAGTACTTCTCCTGTGGGTCTCTTACAGCCTCTACCTATCCCTGAGAATATATGGGTTGACATAAGCATGGATTTTATTGAAGGGTTGCCTCGAAGCTCAGGATTCATGACCATTCTTGTAGTGGTTGATAGACTGTCAAAATTTTGCCATTTCATTCCATTAGCTCACCCTTATATTGCCAAGAGTGTTGCAATGGTGTTCTTCAAGCATGTGTTCAAGCTTTATGGCCTTCCAAAAAGCATCGTAAGTGATAGGGATGTTATATTTACTAGCAACTTTTGGCGAGAACTGTTAGCTATGCAGGGAACGAAACTTTGTTTAAGTTCAACATTCCATCCACAGTTGGATGGACAAACAGAAGTCATTAATAGAGTTTTAGAAGTATATCTTTGATGTTTCACAGCATATCGTCCACAGGATTGGTCCGATTGGCTATCTTGGGCAGAGTTCAGCTATAACACCCACATCCACAGCTCCACTGGTGTCTCTCCTTATCAAGCAATATATGGTAAAATACCCCCAAATGTTCTATCGTATATTCCTCAAACAGCTAGAGTCCAAGCTGTCGAAGATTCCCTACTCTCAAGGGATATGATACTGCAGTTACTCAAAGACAATTTGGTGAGGGCTCAACACAGGATGCAAGCTAAGGCTAACTTACATCGTACAGAGAAAGAGTTTGAATCTGGAGATTGGGTATACTTGAAGTTGCAACCTTATCGTCAGGTGTCGATAGGGGGAAAACGTATCCTCAAGCTGTCTGCTTTATAGTATGGTCCCTATAAAATTCTTGAAAAAGTGGGATCTGTGGCTTACAAGTTGCAACTACCTACTGAGTCACGTATTCACGATGTATTTCATGTCTCTCAATTGAAGACCTTCGTGCCGCGTGATAGTAATCTGCAAGTAGTGTCGTCGGCTTTACCTGCCTATTTCGTGGAAAATGCACCACATCCAATTAAGGTTCTGGAATGACGAATGATTCCGAAGAGGGGAATTGCTGTCTCTGAGGTCCTTGTTCAGTGGCAGAATGGTAGTGAAAGTGAAGCCACATAGGAGGGATATTGGGATCTATACTGGCGATTCCCGTCCTTTCGATCAGTACTGGAATCTTTTCAAGGGGGGAGTATTGATCCAATACTTGGATCTGGTCATGACAGGCTTAACTGAGGTTTGGCAAAGGTAGAAGACGAAGCCAGGAGGTCAGAGGTAGAAGATGAAGACAGGGGAAATCTTTTGAAGATTGCGTATCCGTTCCTTGAGCTTGCATATCAGTCCAGAGAAGATAATAGTTCTTAGGAGGGTTTATTTGTAAAAAGTGCATTGTAATTAGCACTTAGGCCCAATTGAATGTATAACTGTCTGTCAGATTACGTTCTGCGCACATGTTATTCGTTTATAAATACCTTTCCCTGTAAATGACTTGGTTTTATGAATGAAATCTTGATCTTGTTCATCTTCTTCTCTTCTTGCACCTCCATTACCATAGCTTGAGAGCTTGAGTGAGATGCCAAGGAAGAGAGCTCTGGCCATCGCCGACGTTGTCGGAGAACGGCCTGGAACAAAGTACCATTGCAGGTAGTCCTCTGCACACAAGCAACTTATCTGGTTAAACTTGTTTCTTTTCATGAGATGATGAGATGAAGAACGGTAGCTAGGGTTATTACAATTTTTTCTTGCGAATTTAAATATAATAGTTGGAAGAATTCGACCCACTTACGTATACGGCCCGGCCCATCTCCTTTAGGCTACTCGTAATTTTAAACTTCTTTATATTTCCCATTGAGCCCGGTCCATTAACCAAGCCTTTAGTCAAGACTAGAAATCTGATAGTTAATCAGATTCAGCATTATAGCAAGTTTGAATATGGTCCACTAATAAGTCTATTTATTGGTGAGCAAGAGGTATGAGTTCGAACCAAAGCTTGCATAAAAAAATTCTCAATTAATTAATATACATGAGGTTAAGTATAAGTGTGTGCGCGGCTACGGCTTTGCTCCAAAAATGTAAAATAATTTTTTTTCTCTCACTTGATTAGCCTAAGATCTTCAAAAGAAAGAAGAAAAAAACCCGTACTTATACGATCAACCGACAGTGTGGTCCACTGGTAAGTCTCTTAACTTGTGAGCAACAGATCTCGAAGTTCAAATCATGCTTGCATAAAAAAAAACTCAATTAATATATATTCGGGATAAAGTGTAGGTGTGTGCAAGTGTTGCATCGAGGGCAAGAATCAATAACCACTCCCCTTCCAAGAAATGATTCGTCAAGAATTAATGCCCACACCTATCACGATGGAGAAAGACTACATTATAGATGGGTAGATAGAAATCTCAGGTTCGAGGCCAGACTACGTCGTAGTCTTTATTTAAATAAAAATAAAAATATTAGAACGTGTATCGCACGTGCAGGTTTCTAGTAATATAATCTAATATTATAATAAGAGAGTATTATAATGAGAAAGTTGAGGTCGCCATTTGTAGACAACTAGACAACCTGTAATTTATAGACATTCAATTATATAATCTCGACCGTTCATTTTTAAGTGAGAGTTATATTAACGATTCGTTTACTTAACTGTCGTTAGTTACCCTCAAAGTTCAAATTTATTACAACATAATTATTTACAAAAGTGTCACTCATATAAAATAAAAGTTTGCACCACTAGGGGTAATTTGTAAAAAGTATGTCTCAACAATTTTAATAGAAGAGTTTGTAACCAAACAAACTCCATTGTAACCAAACAAACATGTGCATTGTTACCCAACAAACACGTGCAATGCACATGCATAACTAATCTAAAGGAGCTTTTATTTTCGACGCCAGACACCATCGGATTATATATATATATATATATATATATATATATATATATATATATATATATATATATATGGTAAAAGGGTTATGAGCAACTTGCTCATTTAGTAAATGAGCAATTGATGATGTGGCATACATGTGATTGGAAAAACCTTAAAAGGGTTAGTTGTCCAATGTATCACATGTATGCCACATAATCAATTGCTCATTTACTAAATGAGCAAGTTGCTCATAACCCTTTTACCCATATATATACCCTTATATATATATATATATATCTATAAAGACGTGCATCGCACGTATAAATTACTAGTATGGGTAGATGGAGGTCTCAGGTTCGAGGTCAGATTACATCATATTATTTACTTTATAAATAAATAAAATTTTGATTAGAACGTGTATCACACGTGCATATTACTAATAATCTGTAATCTCTAATATTATAATGAGAGAGTTGGGGTTGTCATTTGTAGACAAACAATTTCGTGCATCGCACGTGCTTAACTAATATAAATGATGTCCCCGTTTCGATGCAAGACTACGTCATAGTTTTTACTTTAAAAATTATATATTTATTAGAAAGTGCATCACACATGTAAATTAATAGTAGTAGTAATAATCTCTATAAATAATGGGAGGGTTGGAGCTGTAATTTGTCAACAAACAAACCAGTGTGTTGCACGTGCAACTCCAACTCTCCCATTTTTTACTTATAATATTTTTTAATTGATACGTGCATTGCATGTAAAGCATATTTTTTTACTTAATTTTTTTAAATTAACACATACAATGCATGTTTACATCAGAGTTTTTACTTTAAATTTTGTTACTAACACGTGCTTCGCACGTCACATTCAACTCTTAACACGTGCCTCACACTTATTATATTATATTATTTAAAAAAATATTTATTAAAATGAGCAACGCACGTGCTAAATAATAAAACCTCAGTTATGGAACTGCATGCAATTTGTTCAGGGATATATGCATGGGAATGGAACGAGAAATCTGGGCTTCAGGATAGACCATCGGGTCTCCTGGTTATGGAAAGACATCACTAAGGCATACGAACCCTTCACTAGCTGTGTCAAGTCAGCTATCGGTAACGGCAGACTCACCAGGTTTTGGTGGGATAAGTGGTGTGATGATCACACGCTCAGAACCCTGATTTTCGATTTATACGAGCAGGTGTCACGGTGGCCGCAGCCTAGAAAAGAGGCGCCTAGAATCCATCTTTCAAACAATCGCTTGACATAGGCTTCCAGCTCAGACTTACGGAACTGCAGGCATACATCTCCAATGCTGGAATTGGTTGCTCCCAGGGTCCCGATAAAAAATTCTGGGGATTGGAGAAGAACGGCAAGTTCATGGTTCGCTCCATGTACAAGCACATCCATTTTAGGGGATGTATCCCAAAGTGGGTTGCCGTCATCTGGAGAACGAAAGCTCCGCTAAAAACCAAAGCCTTCTTATGGTTGGTACTAAATGATGCGATCCTGACTAGAGAAAATTTCGCTAAGCGCCAACCGAATGTGGACTCTCAATGCGGGTTCTGCCACGCCGCCCTCGAGACTAGAGACCATCTTTTTCTTCAGTGTCCTAGGAGTAAAGCGGTACTCGTAGAGGTACTCAGCGCCCTAGGGATAACTCAATACCCTAGTACTTACGAGGACTTGTGGGTAGACCCAAAGTTCGCGACGGAGAGGGGTACTGTGAGAGAAGCGTGGTATTTAGCTATCACCGCAATGACCTGGGTTCTCTGGATAGACAGAAATAATCTTTACTTTCGTAGAACTTGCAATAGTATTTCTGGCAATTTGACTCACATTATGTATTTCATTTCATTTTGGGCTAATGTGGCAGCGGCAGGTCCCAGGGGAAGGATTGAGAGTGTTTTCCAGGTAGAGGAGTTTGATGATGTGGAGATTGAGATCGGGCCGACGATCGATTGACAGCCAACACAGCACGGTCTACTATGTTCATTGATACCCACAACCCCAGGGTTTGTTGGGGGGATATGATGTATCTCTTTACAGCTACTCTATGTTTATTTTGTCCCACACCCCATGTTCGGGGTGGAGTTTATGTACTTTTGTACTGTTTGTAGGATTTTGTAGTAGGCTCAGTACCCTGAGTATATTTTATTAATCTCTTATTAATAAAACAGGGTGTCCAGATTCCACATTTTCTTCAAAAAATAATAATAATAAACCTCAGTTACAAAATTACACTTTTCTTCTTCTTTTCCTAAATCCTAACTAAACCCAAAATTCTAATTGAATCTGACCCGAAATCCTAACTAAATTTGATCCATAATCCTAACTCAACTCGAAACCTTAATACCCTTTCCTTCTTCATCTCTCTTCGCCTCATCCGACTACCCTCCATCCCCACTAACTATACATCAAGATTCATGTTGCTTCTAGATTTATACTCTCTTTTAGAATTATGATAAACAAGATAGGGCTGGCAATGAGTTGGGCTTGGGTCGGACCTATACAAGCCTGAGTCTGAACCCGAATTTTTTTTCCAGGTTCCAAGCTCGGCCCGATTTGGGGTCGGGCAGCTAACTTAAAGCCCGGGCCCGGGTCCAACTTAAATCCGAAAGCCCAAGCCCGAACCAAAATCAATATAGAAAGACAAAATCAATATAGAAGTTATCAGTAATAAACAATTTTGAAATCAAAGAAACCATATGCAAAATGATTCTTCTTGTAAGCAAACATTAAAATGCTAAGACAATGAAATTAAAGATTTCAACAAAAGTAACCAAATTTCAAAATAAAAAAATCAATGATTTTTGTTGCACACTACACTGAATCAATCGATGAACAACACTATAATACTAGGGCCGAGTCTGAATTAAATCCATTAGAATATGTATCAGAAGAAGCGGCGGAGCGGCGGAGGTGGTGGGAGTAGCGGAGGCGGCCGGGGTAGATGGAGTTGCGACAATAGAGGGTGCGACAACACAACCAAGGGTTTTGGTGGCGGGATCGATCAGAATGGAATGGAAAGGGACGATCAGAATGGAATGGAAAGGGCGATTAGAATGGAAAGGGGATGAGAGGAGGAAGAAGAGATGATGGGGGCAGGTTAGAGTAAGTAGTGGTATTTATTATGGTCGATGAGCTACTAAAAATGGGTCGGACTTAGCTGGGCTCGGATCGGGTTCAGGTAAATTGCCAGCCTTAAAACAGGATGGGGTAATTTAATAATATTACCCCTATTTCATTAGGCGTTAGAGCATATGTAGTTGTTAAAGGCAAATTTTGGATATTTGACAAATAGCAAATAGCAAAAATAGCTTTGGTCTGTAGTCGTTGTTAGCCAAAATTTAGCCTTTTCGAAATTCAAATAGGATGGAAGGTAAATTATTTTTCGTCTGATGTTAAAAAAAACCTTTAAAATGGTTTAAATCCTCTGATAGTGACATTTCAACCCCAAAAATAAAAAATCACAAAGCTTACCTTGATCATAGGACGAGAGATAAAGTTCCGTTTGAGAAGTTTTTGTCTTTTTTAAAATGGAACGTACGGGATGATTTCCTGTCCGACGGTTTAAAAAATAAATTTAAAAAATTAAGGGACGGGGAATAATTCCTCGTCCGATGAGTACGCTTGAAAAAAAATATATCTCTCGGACGAAAAATAATCTTTCATCTAATCGAACGGACGAAAAATTATCTTTTGTTTGCTATATTTTGACAATTGTCATTTCGTTTGCCAGATATAGCCGATTACTGTAGCGGCGAAACCCAATTTTTGGGTAAATGGCCAACAACTACAGTGCTTTTTTTCTTCCAAATTTTGGAAAATTTGGATAAATGGCAAACGACTACCGATGATCTTACGGAATATCCTAAAATAGTGATATATTGGTGGCTACTTTGACATTAACATATTTGTAGTGGCCTTTGTGGAAATAGCCCTAATATTAAATATAAATAAATAGTTTGGATCTAGAAATACTAATTGAACCCCAACCCGAAAACGACAACCCACCGAGATTTCATTAAAACCCGCAGCTATACCCCAACCGGAACCCGCACCCGTTCCACCCTATTAAACTTTTGACGGTTTGACCAATCTCGAATCTGTCATCTTCTTCCTCTCAAACCCCTGAAACCCTAGCCATGGCGACGACCACCTCTCTCCCTCCCACAGCGGACGATGACAACGCTAACGACGACTACGTCGAATATATCCCCATCAAGAAACGCCGCCACCTCGAAGCTCAGAAAATCCTCCACCACCGCAAATCTCTCATCTCCTCCTCCTCGGCTGCCGCCTCCTCCATCCCATCCACCTCCGTCCCCGCCGACCCCGACCTCCCCCCTCCCCCTCCCCTCCCCGAATCCAAGCCCTCCCTCCTCGTCAAAGCCTCCCAACTCAAACGCGACCTCCCCGAAATCACCCCCACCGAGCAACTCGTCCAGCAAGAGAAGGAGATGATCGAGCATCTCTCCGACCGCAAAACCCTAATGTCGGTTCGCGAACTAGCCAAGGGAATCACCTACACCGACCCCATCCCGACCGGCTGGAAACCCCCCCTCCAAATCCGGCATCTCTCGCCTCGCCAGTGCGATGCAATTCGGAAGCAGTACCATATTTTGATCGAAGGCGAGGATGTTCCACCTCCGATTAAGAATTTTAAGGATATGCGGTTGCCAAAATCGGTTTTGAAAAAGTTGGAGGAGAAGGGGATCATGCAGCCAACGCCGATTCAGGTGCAGGGGTTACCGGTTATTTTGTCCGGCAGGGATATGATTGGGATTGCGTTTACGGGGTCGGGAAAGACGTTGGTGTTTGTGTTGCCGTTGATTATGGTGGCGCTGCAGGAGGAGATTACAATGCCGATTGTGGGAGGGGAAGGGCCGTTTGGGTTGGTGGTGTGTCCGTCCAGGGAGTTGGCGAGGCAGACGTATGAGGTGGTGGAGCAGTTCTTGGTGGGGTTGAGGGAGAGTGGGTATCCAGAGATACGGCCGTTGTTGTGTATCGGTGGGGTGGATATGAAGTCGCAGTTGGAGGTGGTGAAGAAAGGGGTGCATATTGTGGTGGCAACACCGGGGAGGTTGAAGGATTTGCTGGCCAAGAAGAAGATGACTCTCGACAATTGTAGGTATGTGTATTGGGGATTTGGTATCTATGACTTTGTTTTTGTATTGATTTACTATATGTAGATGTACTAGATCTTTTAGGGGCATATGCTCAAACACACTAGTCTAATTTGAATGCAAAACTTTCACATTAAAAGAGTGTATAGACACTGTTTTAAATTTCGGCCAAAATTTTATTTCGGCTATTTTGCCGATACAAAATCACTGATTTATACTCCATATTGTTTTGGACCGAAATGTGTAGATTTTGGCCGAAATTGCCGAAGTATCGGCCGAAATATTGCTGAAATTGCCGAAATATCGGCCAAAATCGACACACGAATGTTATTGTGAATATATTACTTTTTTTTGTTTTACTTTTTGCATATAAATTTTTCAATATAGGACCTTAAACTAAGATAATGTGAGGGTTTTGTCTCTATTGTTTGTGTACTAGATTTGCCCGTGGGCATGTGCTTACGGCACGTCTTCGGAACGATACAACATAAGAAATGTCCTGTAAATAGTAAAACAACAATTATGTAGCTCAAGTTTGAATAGTATAACAATAATTAGTTGTAAATAAAAGTTCATGTTTCCATTAGTATATGTTGAAAAATAATTATAAATGGGGGTGTAAAATCCAACTTCTTAGAACTTTGAGGGTGGAAAATGATGAAATTTAACTGTTGAAGAGATATTTGCTATTTTCAATGTAACATGAGCAATAAAAAAACCATAAAAATTCTAAAAATTTACGAACCTAAAATCTGAAAATCTAAATTTCTAAGAGCATCCACAATGGTGTTTCTCATTTTGCCAAAAATGGCTGCTACAGTAATAGCAAATAGGATAGAAGGCTGCAGTGGTTGTTTGCTGTATGCTTCGTTTTTTTTAAAAAAATTGCGTGGGACGGTATAACATATACCGTCGCGCAATTTTTTTAAAAAATTGCGTGCATATACCGTCTCTCGTTTAAAAAAAAATTAAAAATTTTAATTACTGATTAACTATTAAAATATATTAATTAAATAAAATAAATTATATAATAATACCTAAACCTAATTAATTAACTACCTAAACCTAATTAACTATCCTAAACCTACCTACTACCTCCCCAATTCAAGGACGGTACATCATGTACCATCCGAGAATTGATATATATATATATTTTTTTTTTTTTTTTTTAATCGGCCAAATCTTGGCCGTTCATTTAAAAATAAAAAATAAACAAAAAAGGAAAAATACAAAAAAAACTCTTTGGACGGGATATGTTCTCCCGTCCGATTCAAATGGGATAACATATCCCGTCTGAGGAGTTTTTTTTAAAAAAAAAATTGGAGGGACGGTATATGTTTTCCCGTTTGACGGGATTAAAATATCTTAAAATCGGAGCGACGGTATATGATATCCCGTCCTTTATAATTTGAGAATCGCTATTCTGTTTCTCATATATGAGAAACGAATATAGCATGTTTGCCAAAAAATGGCAAAATAGAAAACCACTGCAGCGATGCGTTTGCTATAAAATGGCAATTTGCCAAATATAAGAAACCACTGTGGATGCTCTAAGTAAATAAAAAAAGAATGTGTGTGAGAGAGAGAGAAAGAAAGATATGAAAAAGTGAAGAGAGGAGAGAGATAGTAATAAAGTAATGAGTTTTTTTAGTTTTGGGGGGGAAATTTTGGTTTTGGGGGAAAATATGTTTTGGGAGAGTGAATTTGAACCGTTGATTTTGTTGCAATTGAAGGCGAACCACTTGATAGCTTTGTCTTGTGTTTTATTATATAGATATGTAAAGTCAAGTAAGTATATAAACTAATACATATTTTCTAATCATTGCAAATTCAATTTAATTATATACTTGTATTACATTTTTTTTTATATTGTTGTTAAATTCTGCGAATATTTACCGTGATTGATTCATGTCATTAGTTACATTATACAATATTTTATGATAAATGACATAGAACATATAATATATCGTTTAGTAATAATTTTGTTAATTATTGAGCGTCCAAAATGATTCAATGAACATCTGAAATGATCACATTTTTCCGAGATCTCATTCGATATCTCCGATCCGAGACGAAACACCCATTGCCGAGATGAGTCCAAAATCCGAAATTTAAAACCTTGAGTATAGATTACTGAACTGGCAAAGTGACACCTCAAATTTATCTAATGCTTTCTTTAACGTCCAAGAAACAAAATTTAAATGTCATGGATTATATACTTATGCATGGCTAAAAGGCAGAATATACCAAGTAGCTTCTATGTTCTAGTGTGCGACTATTGGAGCCCAGTGGAAGTTGGAATGCAATGTTTAGTAAGTAAACATTGTTCTAGTTATAAAAAGAATAAATTGCTTGATGGACGGGCTAATGGATTTTATATTACTTTATAGTATCCAATAGCCTGAACATTTTTCGCCATTTCATATACCAGCAAATGCTATCTCTAATTTCATTTTTTTTAAGTGTCCTACGACACTTGATTTTTCATCCTTATTCCTTAATCTAGGTGATGTAAACTTACCCCTAAATAGAGAATTTTCAAAAAATTTAAAGGATTAAATTTACCAACACGTAGTGCAGATTAAGTTAGAAATTATAACTATTAATTGGTTTGGTAGATTTTCAAGAATTGAATTAAGTTTAACAAGCCCAATTAACGATTCAGTTTTAACAATCAATAATTATATACCTACGCGTTCTTAACAAGTAAAAGATGTAATAATAATTTGTACTCTAATAGGCAAGTAGAAATGCTCTCACTATTTGTGGACGACAGATAAATCAGATAATATAATAGAGATGATAAAGCAGTAACATAAATATTTGAGAAGTAGAAAGAAGTTACAGGGTTCGAAGAACGTGTTGCTACGTGTTCTGATTTCCACACAAAGATCCAATATGTTGTACAAAACACCAAACACCAAAGCTATCCGGTCGGAAAGGATCCGATCTGATCTTGGCCCACTCGTTGTTGAGGGCTCGGAAGGAGGAGATCGACGACGGCCTGGTGGTGGTGGGTGCGCCGATGGCTTGCAGTGTCGTCGATGTTGGAGGCGCCAACGGTGGGGGGTGCTTTTGGGTCGACGAGGAAGGGGGTGGCAGTAGAAGGTAGCGGGTGGTGGCGGAGTGGAGAAGGCCCCGTTGGGGACTGGGGTGCGGTGGAGGTCGAGGTGTGACGAGGGGTGGGTGATGGGTTTCGGGCCAGATGAGGGGAGGAAGGAGGAGACAAGGAGAGAGAGAGTCGGGGTAGGGCTTCGGGAATGAAGAGGAAGAAGAAGAAGAAGGGGTTAGGCTTGACTTTTGGGTTGGATTTGGGAATTAGGGTTTTGGGGTTAAATTAATTTGGGGATTAGGGTTTGGGATTTTAATTTAGGGGCAGCTTTAGAGTTTATCACAAACCCTAAAATTTATTAGCACTTCTCACAAACTCTAAGAATTCTCTCAATTGTCTTACACAAAAGAAGGGATGAAGAGCAATAACTCAATACACTAATTTTTTTAAATCAAGAATAGTATATTTTCTCATTATTCTAAAGGCCTATGTATAGGTTCAAAACAAATCTTGATACGAATCTCAAAATCTTCTAAAATTTCAAAAATATTTTAATGTATAAAAGAAAATAGTGCAAATTATAAAACTACTACATAGGGCTAAATCTCAAAAATAAACTAAACCGAATTGATGTCCTCATCACTAGGTTACCTTAGGTTTGGAGGACAGGATGAACGGTGTATATCACCCTCAAATGCATGCATACAAGCACAACCTTGGGTGAACTGATTTTAAGAGGCCTCTTTGCTTTAACTTTTCACTGGTGGATCCTAAATAAATTGTGTTATTCTTAAAAAAATTACAAGATGTCGACTCCAACATTTCAAAACTAGAATGATAATTGTGTCATTGAGTTTTCTCTTAAGAAGTTGCATACTTGCATGCGTTATGCTCTACCAATAATCATATTCCTAAATTAACCCTTTTAGGAGAAATTTTCATGTGTTGCTAGGTTGTTGGTGTTATTCATAGATATCCAGTGCATGTATACTTCATATTGGTGGATACTCCTTGTATAATTCTTAGAAAAGTTATTATGCATCTGTGTATCCGGAACATATTGGATATTTTGATACTAAGATATTTGGTGTATACTCTTTGTATTTTTTTAATTTTTTTTTTATCGTTACTCTTTGTATTTTTACTCTATTGTATATTTTAGACGATCCAACATTGTAGAATAATCTTATCAATGTGCTTATTATCAATGCATTTATGTAATTGTCACGTTGTGAAGGATCTGAAGGGAGGATGATATTGTATGGTAAACAATGATATCATAAAAAAAAGAGGATACAGGGAAGCGACTACATACACATACACTTAATAGATGATCACATAAGCTACGAATGATTCGCATAAGCTGTGAATGATTCACAACATTGAAGATTGGATGGCAAGTTTGAGTGTTGATTTTTGCATACAATTACTTCTAAGAGTAATATGTATGATATATGCTATTGTCTTTTATGCTATAATACTACATTCATCTTTGCTTTTTTGGATTAATATCCAATAGTTGATCCCTCACTTTTAAGTAAATTTTTAATCCATAACCTTAAGTTTATTTTCTAATTTTCAAATCAGCCTTTCATGATTGCTTTCTCTTTCACACCACTCTCACTCACCTGTTTCACTGTTAACCATCTAACATGTAACATCAATGCAATTCACCTGGAAAGTAAAGAAGACACATTTAGGACAGCTCGGACACGCTACTTTGAATTAGGTTCTGATATGGACATAGATTTGGCATGTGTTGTTGTTGGATAATTTCCCAAGTCCTATCAGACTGGACCCAATTTTAACTTTGAGTGCAATATCGTAATGAATTAAAGACTTGGTAGTATAGTTTTATAATGGCTATGAAATGTTGTAAATATCCTATTATTATGTATCAATCTAGGAAGCACAAACACAGACACTTCCAAATGGCTAACGTACCCGTGTCGGATGCGTATCGGGGGCCGATACTTCTTGGGTACTCCCGGGTGCATACCCAAGGAGTATCAATTTTTTAAATATTTTTTTGCTACTTTTAGACATATTTATGTTTAGATAAATGCTTAAGGTTCTAGTGTAATTTCGAAAACTCTGAAACACAACAAGTATACCTTAAGATTTTATAGTTAGATTATCATTTTTGTATTTTTATAGTTCGATGACATTGTTTAAATGTTTGCATTTTTAACAAGATAAATATTATTGTTATTTTTGGATATAATATAAAATTAATTTTTATATTTAACGTACCCACGAATGCACCAGTATTCTATTTTTTTTTTGTAAAATCACGTATTCCCGTACTCGTGTCGTGTCGTACTTGCACCCCGTACAGTGTATCCGTGCTTCATAGTTATCAATTCATTTGTCCAGTTATGTATCCTGCTATCTTTAGGGATTGTTCAAAACCTCATGACTTGCATTTATATCTTGTCTTTGTATTTGTGCTACTTTTGACGTTCTTTTCAAGACCAATGGTTTTTGTGTCGTATTGATCAATAGATATGTATGAACAGATGTCAAATGAATAAGATTATATGATCAACTTTTACTTATTTGATCCATGCTTTTGTAACATAACCAGTTTAGACACCTGCACACAGATGTTTTTCTTAAACAGTTAATAATTTGACATAATTACATCCTATCTTTGACCTGCATCTCAAACTATGCATATAGGTAACAATTTTGTCGTGAGCTTAGCAAACCTACCCATTTATCACCTAAATCTTTCTTCTGGTTATAATTTTATATGAATCTTTATATATATATATATATATATATATATATATATAATAAAACACAAAGAAAGCTATCAAGTGACGCTCATTCAATAGGGTTGAAATCAATGGTTCAGATCTAACCTCACAAAACATATTTTCCCGCCCAAAAGTTTTTCCCCAAAACTCAAATTCAAATCCCCAAAACAACTCCTTTATTTATTTATTTATTTATTTGTTTATTTATGTCTCTCTCTCTCTCTCTCTCTCTCATTTTCTCTCTATTTTACTCGGAAATTTATATTTTCAGATTTCAGGTTTGTAAATATTCAGATTTTTTATGCATTTTTTATTGCTCATGTTACATTGAAAATAACAAATATCTCGTCAATAGTTAAATTTCATCATTTTCCAGACTCAAAGTTCTAAAAAGTTGGATTTTACACCCCCATTTATAATTATTTTTCAACATATACTAATGGAAACATGGACTTTTATTTACAACTAATTATTGTTTTACTATTCAAAGTTGAGCTACATAATTGTTGTTTTATTGTTTACAAGACTTTCATATGTTGTATCATTCCGAAGACGTGCCGTAGGCACGTGCCCACGGGCAATTCTAGTATATATATATATATATCCACAGAATTTTGGGCCTTATTCTTATTCTAATTTGCTACAGGTATTTAACATTGGATGAAGCTGACAGGTTGGTTGACTTAGGCTTTGAGGATGACATTCGGGAGGTTTTTGACCATTTTAAAGCTCAGCGACAGACGCTCCTTTTTTCTGCCACCATGCCCAAAAAAATCCACAACTTTGCAAGAAGTGCCCTCGTGAAACCAGTGACTGTCAATGTAGGAAGAGCAGGTGCAGCAAACCTGGATGTCATTCAAGAAGTTGAGTATGTGAAGCAGGAGGCCAAAATTGTTTACCTCCTTGAATGCCTCCAAAAAACTCCACCACCTGTCCTAATCTTTTGTGAGAACAAAGCAGATGTGGATGACATCTATGAATATCTCTTACTAAAGGGAGTCGAGGCTGTCGCCATTCATGGAGGCAAGGATCAGGAAGAACGGGAATATGCAATATCATCCTTCAAATCTGGGACGAAGGATGTCTTAGTTGCCACCGATGTTGCTTCAAAGGGTCTCGATTTTCCTGATATCCAACACGTGATTAATTATGATATGCCTGCTGAGATTGAGAACTATGTTCACCGAATTGGTCGAACTGGTAGATGCGGGAAAACAGGTATAGCGACGACCTTCATAAACAAAAACCAGAGTGAGACGACACTTCTTGATTTGAAGCATTTGTTGCAAGAAGCGAAGCAGAGAATCCCACCGGTCTTGGGGGAACTCAACGATCCAATGGAGGACGGCGATGTGATAACCAATGTGAGTGGGGTGAAGGGCTGTGTGTATTGTGGTGGGCTTGGTCATCGTATCAAAGATTGCCCCAAACTGGAGCACCAGAAGACTGTGGCAATTGCTGGGTCACGAAGAGACTATTTTGGCTCAGGTGGTTATCGTGGAGAAATTTAATGATCATGTTATTGGAATTTGGATATGTGAATAGCTTTAGTTGGAGCAATTTGGGCCACATGTACTAGTGCTGTTTAGTATTGCCAAGGAGTATGGTTATCATGGCTTTAATTTGAAAGCAAGATCTGGCTTGTGCTATTTAATAGTACCTGAAGGGCTTTCATTTTGAGTGCCACTACTGTAGATGGAAGGTTGACCTGCTGCTGTTGTATGGCCGTTTTATGCAGCAGTCAATTACTACTGCAGCTTGGAATCAGATGGGTGAGTTTATAGCATTTAAAGCTAATAATTTTTGTTTCAATTACAGAATATTTAGAAGTTGTTTGCCACTTGAAACTGTTTTGTTCAGTGTTAAGTTGATTATTAATGCAGAAGGGGTCATTTCTAGTTTAGTTTATTATTCTGATATGTATCACTGTTTTTTTTTTTAATAAATATGCCACTTTTCGAAACTATTTGCATAAAGAAAACAATTGCCAAAGTATTTGCGTTCGTGGACTCAATAACTAAACTCGCTATTCCCAACGGCGAGTTTAGTTGTTTCATGCTCGCCGTTGGGACACAGCAAGTTTAGTGCTATTTTTTTGAGAAACTCGCTGTTCCCAACGGCGAGTTCAATTCAAAAATTTTAATGAAGATTTGTCGTTCCCAATGACGAGGGCATTGATTCGTTGTTGTGAATGGGGAGTTTAGTTCAAAATTTTCAATAAAGACTGGCCGTTCCTAACGGCGAGGACATTTATATTAGACTCGCTGTTGGGAATGACGAGGATGTATAAAATTCCACAGAGAGTGAAACACTTTGTTGGACTTAGTGAATTTTGGAAAAAAAAACTCTAGATTTTTTTTTTGAACTAAACTCGCCGTTCCCAACAGCGAATCTAGTGTAAATGTCCTCGCCGTTGGGAACGGCGAGTCTTAAAAGAACAAAAAAGAACTAAACTCGCCGTTCCCAAAAGCGAATCTAGTGTAAATGTCCTCGCCGTTGGGAACGGCGAGTCTTCAAAAAAAAATAAATAAATAAATAAATGTCCTTGCCGTTGGGGACGGCAAGTCTTAAAAAAAATAAAAAATTAAACTAAACTTGCCGTGTTCTCAACAGCGAGTTTAGTGTAAATGAACTCGCTGTTGGGAACGACGAGTTTTTATTAAAAATTTTGAACTAAACTCGATGTTGGGAACGACGAGTTTCTCAAAAAAAAAGCTACACTCGCCGTGTTCCAACGGCGAGCATGAAACAACTAAACTCACCGTTGGGAACGGCGAGTTTAGTTGTTAAGTCCGCGAGCGCAATTACTTTGACAATTGTACTCTTTCTGCAAATAATTTCGAAAAGTGGCATATAAAAAAAATCTGTATCACTTGCTAAAAGTAAAATTCTTGTGGATCTTTGCTGAATAAATTATGGGGGGTGTTAGTGGGAAGGAATCTAAAAAACTCAGTGAGTTATAAAATCACTATGTTTTGAAATGCAAATCAGGATGATTTCAAAATCCATGGGATTGTTATTGTGATTTTCAAATACACAGCTAGTATAATTTAGGAGCCACGCAACTTTTTTTTTCACACACTTATTATTATTGTTGTTATATATGATTATGAGAGTTAATTAAATAATAATAATGAACAAATAAATTGTATTATTTATTATTGTTCAATCAATATATTAGTTTTACTAAACAACACATGCAATTTTCTTTTTTCTAAAATTAATATGTTGAAGCGAAGGAAATTGACATAATTAGTGTATGATATGTTCTCCTAACAACAACTAGAAAAGCGATCTGTCGAGAAAACAGTGTTGGTTTTTTTAGCACAATGATCGAGTGCCTTATTGGTGAAGAGCTAGAATGTTTTTAATCACACTATTTTCAATATTCTGATATAGAAAGTAGTCTTTATCAATCAGTTTGATATGTATAATCTGATGTTATTGCCTAACAACAGATGAGTTTCATGATACATGAGATGAGCATTTGCGCGTTACTAACCTCTGAGTTAGGAGCATACTCTTTTCTTTTGAAGGTCTGTTGTAAGTTGAGGGCCCATTTTGCAAGCTTGGCAAGTGTCTGCTTTCTAAGTTGATTGTCATCAATTTTACATCAGATAATGATCTCACTGTTGCAATATGAAAGTTGAGGTTTTGCGTAACATCTATTTTGAAATCGTGGACAAATTTGAGACTTTAATTTATGTATTCATTCATCTAGTTACAGCCATGCATTTAAACCTGAAATGTCTCATCTATTTAACTTCAACTATCTTTGGCTTTCGCGGATGGGTTTGGAACATGAAGCATGCAGTGACTTGCATGCAGTGCGCAACAAGTATGTTTAGTTGCAAGTGGAATCTTGTCTGAGTTGCTTAAGCGTGTTTTTGCCTTCAAAATGGTTTGTCATTTGGGTGACCATATGTGATCTGCACATTCCTTTTTGTGAGGATCATGTACTGTCATGTAAGCTGGACACGATGTATCATATTTACAGTGGCTTAGTCATCTAAATTGACACAATTTTGAATGGTCTCTGCATTTAGAGAAGGGCTCCGACGTCCGTGTTTCTCAAGTCATCATGTGGCTGTACATTGTCTTTCAAATCCTCGTACTGTAATCAACATGTTGATCTATTGCAATATTTTTCATCCATATGGACTACCAGGTTATGAGCCAAGGCTTGTTTGTAATGGCTAATTTAAAAATGACCATTCCTTATGTTGCCTATCAACGTCATAACATTTGTCTTGCCGTTTCTCTTCCAGACTCTTCCTCTTTGATCGTCCTCATACAAATTTCTGCCCAAACGATATTCTTGGATAAAATCAAGGTCAGATTCTATCAAAATCACGACAAGAAGTGGTCTCTTTCCCAATTTTTTCCCCTTCCTCGATCATTGCTTCTTTCATCCTCCTTGTCCTTAATAGAGGTACGATGCTGGTTTCGTTGGCATAATTATCAAATCTACCCATAAATAAAATTCAAAAGTTTCTATCAAGTTTTGTAGCAAGAATGACACTTTGCTCACGCTACAAAGCTCTCACTGGCTCGCTTAATCATCCATCGCATTGAGCTTGAAGGCGAAAGATAACAAAAAAATTGCCTAAATATACAAGGAGGATGAAACAAGCGAAACAAATCAAAACGTGCATAATTAATTTTCAAAATTAACAATATAATGCATCTCGTGGAACACCTTGATGTAGAATTCGTAACTTGTCATGATTTTATATTCATCAGATCTTCTATATATATTAGATTGATGTGGAATACATATTAGTTAATTTGCTCGCTTTCAATTCAATTATAAACCCAACAACCCCATGTTTGCTTGCAACTGTTTTTTTCGAGGGATTTATAATAGAGTTGGAAACGTCAAAAGGCATAGGAAATTCAGTGTCAAGGCAGGGGCCGAAATCTTATTTACCCAATAATAATTTCAACCACTGTACACGAATGCATCCCTATATCATCATAAGTATAAAGGTAAATGTGTTCTAATATCAATTCATTCTTCCTTGCTTGCTAACCAGTAAGCTTCTTCAACTTGTTCTCTAATGGATAAAAATGAAGCTCCTCGATCCTCGCCATTTCCCTTGCAAATGTTGGCCTTTGCATCTCCTTTCTCTCCACTCCGAGAAACATTGCTCGACTTCCCAAAGTCCCTTATTTTTTTTTTTTGGGTAAATATGATGGAGCCAGGCGACTCCAGCCAACAAACAAATAATATATTAATAAAGAGAAGAGCGTTGTATACAAAGTAACAATTTACAAGCGGTAAAAAGCCACAAAAAATAAAAACATCACGCACGCTGGAAGATGGCAGAAAAATAAATCAGAGATTTGCAAAAAAAAAAAAGGAAAAGAAAATACAATAGCAAGACCACTCTCCATGGAAGTGTGTACATATTATTAGCGATCACAACAGAAAGAAGAAGACAGCACTATATATACGTAACATACATTCTTGATAAATTAATAAAGATGATATCACAAGAGAAAGAAATATGACCAATTCAAAGACCAGATAGAACACTCTCCATGGTTTCGCGAGTTCGATACATTGCTTCTAGAGGAACGGCTTTGGGCAGCGTCAACCCCGTACCTTCGCTCATATCTACCAACTCACTGCCAACTCTTTCCCATTCAAAGCACTGAATCAGAGCCCCCAACACCAGTCCGACAACTCGTTGTGCTAGCCCCTCTCCCGGGCACCTCCTCCTCCCCATCCCAAATGGTAACAGCTTCTGATGCATTTCTTCCCTTTCGAACCTTTCAGGCATGAACTTCTCTGGCTCTGACCAAGTGTCTGGGTCCCTGTGGATCGAGTAAGCATTTACGAGCAGCATTGTGCCGGAGGGAACATTGAAGCCACCTACGACACATTCTTGTGCTGATTCATGGGGGACTAGAAGCGGTCCTGCAGGGTAAAGCCGAAGAGCCTCAGTGATGACTGATTGGAGGTAAGGGAGGCTCGAGAGGTCGGATTCTTGGATGAAGCAGCTGTTCCCGATGTGCCGGTTGATTTCTTCCTGGGCTTTGGCTAGTTTGTCTGGATTGTTGAGGAGGAGTGACATTGTCCATTCGATCGTGCCTGCTGAAGTGTCCGTGCCTGCAGAAAACATGGACTGCACGTACGCAGGTAAAAAGATTGTTCTCTTAGTAGGATATAAAGCTCCAAATGGCCCATAGCAAAATGAAGCGTCTATATATGCACAAGCAAGCTCGTATGGATCTCAAAATAATAATGGATAACCGTAATGTGCACATAGTGAAAATAAATAATTACTTACAGATATGATGGCTTTGATGTTATGATCACTGTAGTAATCTGGATCTGTTTCCTGCAATGAGAGTAGAACACCAATCATTGACTTCTCTCTATTCTCTTTATCATTGTGGTTACTTCGGATCTCATCAATTATCCCCTGCAAAAACTCATTCCAATACTTGCCTAACTCGGCCTCTCTCTTCATACCCTTCCAATCTACCCACCCCATCAACGGAAAAAAATTGCCGATGTTGGATGCCCCTGCAGTCATAAACATCCCTTCCACTGTCTCTTGGAACTTCCTCACCTCCTCCTCTGACGACAAGTTTCCATAGTCACTGCCACATCTCTTCCCAGCAACCATCCTCATCATATTATTCAACATAAACTCAAACAGTCTCGTCTTCAGCTCCACTTTTGTGAACACTCCGTTGCGGTTTGACTCTCTGAAGAGCCTTTTGATCATTTCATGCACTTCGGAACTGCGGACACCGATGAAGGAGGCAAGGCGGTGGGACGATAAGACTTCGATGGTGGATATGCGACGGATGTTGCGCCAGTGAGGGCCGTAGTTGGCGGAACCAAGGGTGGAATAGTTGAAAGATCGGTGTTTGGCGGAGGGGAGTTGGACACGATTTGCAAAAGCGATATCGTTGGTGGTGAAGCATTCATGGGCAAGGGAAAGGGAGGAGACGACGAGGACAGGGTGGGAACCGAAGCGGAGGGAGAAGATGGGGCCATAGTGGGATGAGAGGCGGGCAAGAGATTGATGGAGGGGTTTCTCTAGGTGGTGGAGGTGGCCAACTATGGGGAGAGAAGGAGGGCTTGGTGGGTAGTGTTTAATACTATTATTCTTGGTAGTGAAGGAGAAGAGAAGCTTTGTTAGGACGAGGAGAGAGAGGGAGATGGCGATGTAGGAGAAGGTTGAGTACTCCATTGTTGAAGTTATTATAGGCAAGCAATTGCTGATTTGAACATGGATGAGATGAGATATGTTCCAGTATATATACAAAAAGAGTGACCAGTTTTTAGTGATATAGCAATTGTCTTAGATATGTGCTTGCGTCATACAAAGGATGTAGTCAATTAGTAATCGTGTTGCCTTATTATTATTAGAGGGCACTAGCCAGATATTTTGTTTGATTTCCAACCATGCTAGCCAAATTGACGAATTTTTTCCCAAACTGATCCTCTTTTTGAAAGTTTTTTCATAACTGCCCTATTTATATTTTTTGTTCCCTAAACGATCCACTCGCTTTTTGAAAAAGCGAGTTTGGTTAAAAATAACTCGCTTTTTCAGAAAGCGAGTGTGATACTTTTAATTTTCGAAAGGTTAGACTCGTTTTTTGAAAAAGTGAGTTATTTTTTAACAAGCTCACTTTTTCTAAAAGCGCACTTGATTATTTTGGTAAATATTTTCGAAAGTGGGTCAGCTTGGTAAATATTTTTAGAAAGTGGATTAGTTTGATAAATAATTTTAGAAAGTGGGTCATTTTGGTAACAAGTTCTTTCTATATCACATTGTCAGTTCATCTTCTTTAGACTACTATATATGAAATCGTTTGTTAGAACTTTCTATATCACATTGTCACTTCATTTTCTTTGGTCATGATTTTATAAAGTTAGCAACTGTTTAACAGTAGTCGAGGATATACATAACTTGACATTATTTCAGTATACACATAATTGGGGTGTTTTAAGTTGTCGAGAATGAGCCCATAGATACTCTCAATTCCCGGTATACACATAATTGTCTTTTGACCTATCAATCATATGCGCTGAGTTCTTGCGCCAAAAGTCTCATACTCACTTCCTGAAAAAGCGAGGGTGGTTAAAACATCATCTCTTTTTTATCAGGACAACTATCAACCAAAATAGTTCACCATTAGGTCACGATCTTAGAAATCAGATCAGTGGTTAACAAATATGAGCCTCGACAATAATTTTAACATTTATCCACCCAAATACTGAATTGGCATATGTTGATGCTCCTACCAATAAATCAATGGACAATTCATAAACAGAATGAACAATTCATAAACAACAATATAAACAAAGGAAAGAAAAGTGATCAAGAGAGAAAATTTCTTCTTTATTGGGAAAAAATATACTCGGGCTTTCAAAACAAGTGCAAGAAATACAAAACAATATATTATGAGCAAACCTTAGTCTGCTGACAATATTCAAAACTAGAGAACCATGTCTCATCAATTACCACGTCAGGCTTTTGTCTATAACAGCAGCCATGAACGAAGTTACAACCACCCTTTTAATAGAAGAATTTTTGGCGCAAGAACTCAGTGCATATGATTGATAGGCCAAAAGCTAAGATTGATTGGGAGTATCTATGAGCTCATTCTCGACAACTTAAAACACACCAATTATGTGTATACTGAAATAATGTCAAGTTATGTATATCCTCGACTACTGCTAAATATTTGCTAACTTTATAAATATAAATAATTTTATGTATGAAGATCTTCTGTCTCTTGGTGGATTTAATACTTTAAATATAAATAATATATATTAAATATATAAAGTTTATAAATAAAAAAATTTGTGAAAGTGAGAGACGGATGATAGGTCAAGAACTCAGCGCATATGATTGATAGGTCAAAAGACAATTATGTGTATACCGGGAATTGAGAGTATCTATGGGCTCATTCTCGACAACTTAAAACACCCCCAATTATGTGTATACTGAAATAATGTCAAGTTATATATATTCTCGACTACTGCTAAACAGTTGCTAACTTTATAAAATTATGACCAAAAAAGATGAAGTGACAATGTGATATAGAAAGTTCTAACAAACGATTTCATATATAGTAGTCTAAAGAAGATGAACTGACAATGTGATATAGAAAGAACTTGTTACCAAAATGACCCACTTTCTAAAATTATTTACCACATTAATCCGCTTTCTAAAAGTATTTACCACGCTGACCGACATTCAAAAATATTTACCAAAATAACCAAGCGTGCTTTTTAAAAGCGAGTTTGGTTAAAAACAACTTGCTTTTTCAAAAAGCGAGTCTAATCTTTCGAAAATTAAAAGTATCACACTCGTTTTCTGAAAAAGCGAGTTATTTTTAACCAAACTCGCTTTTTCAAAAAGCGAGTGGGTCGTTTAGGAAATAAAAGAAATAAATAGGATAGTTAGAGAAAAACTTTCAAAAAGAGGGTCAGTTTGGAAAAAAATTCCAAATTGACTAGCTATTTAATATTTTATTATTTTTCAAATAAAACATATTATATAATTTTTGAAATCAAATTTCTTTTAAGGATCTCTTCATATTTCAAATAAAACATATTATGTAATAGTTATTTTCTGGAATATTCATCTGCACATATAAAATATCTAATTAAACTGATGCCCTAAAATATATATTAACACTACAAAACAGAAGAACTAAATTAATTGCATAATAACCCAAATTAAAATTCAACAAAAGTATAATAAAATCAAATTCAATTACAATTTAATTCAAACCTAACCCACATTAATATAACCCAAATTAACTAAACATAGCCCGCTACCTTCTCAAAACCCAAACTAGCCCACTACCTATTTAAGTTAATTAAACCCCAAACCAACCCACTACCCATTTGATTTAATTAAACCCAAACCAACCCATCTCGTTAACCCAAACCAACCCATATCTTCAGAAACAGAACCTTCTCAAAACCCAAATTAAAATTCTCCAAGCTTTCTCTCACATTGATGGAGAAGATGAACAGGACAGAAAGCAGGAAACTGGGAGGAACGCGCCGGAGATGGGTTCTCGAGTGCAGCGGCGAGCTTTTGAAGGCCAGGACGCACAAGAAGGAGATCAATTTTTCCAAGTATTGAAGCAATTTATTTTAGAACAAATCTATAAAAGAAATTTGAAGTAATGGTAGTCTACAATTTGTGATGTTTGTTATATGCTAAAATAGAGCCGTTGAGATTCTAGCCGTTATCCTATTTTTCCCCAATTTTCTTTTTGCCGAGCCCCCCCCCCCCCCCCCCCCCCCCCCTAACTTTGCCTATCACTGTTCACGATCGGCAAAATGGCGAGCCAATTTGGCTAGCCGTTGGAGAGCCAAATTGGAAGAAGCTAGCCAAATTTGTCAATGGCTGGCTAATTTAGAGAGCCCTTTAGAGCATCTGTAGTCTGTAGTCATTGTAACCAAAATATGGGTATTTAACATTTAGAAATAAAAATTGAGTTGCAGCTACATTCGTTTGGATCGAAAATTTGGGTAATAAATCCAAAATAGTAACGTATGGTGAATGACATGTTCAAAATTTTGTATCTCAGCCCTTGATCCCGTCCTTTGAATATCTTTTATAAAAAAAGTAAAATGCGGACAAAAGATGATCTCCCCGTCCAAGACTTTTTTTAATAAGATTTGTAAAAATAAAAAAATGTATGCATATGTACACATAACAATTCTTATAGGCCCATTTCATCTCAGTCCTTGATCCCAAAATTCATACCAATCTCAAAGTAAATACGTACGCATAACAGTTACTATAAGCTTTCCTTCAAAAAAAAAAAACAGTTACTATAAGCCTAATTCCATAGAAATACCCTTCAAAAATTGGGAAGAATCGGACGGGAGATCAAATCCTGTTCGAGACTTTTTATTAAAAAAATTGCACGGACGATAAATTAGTTTCCATCCGTTTTATTTTTTTAAAAAAAAATTCAGACAAAAGATCATCTCGTCTATTAAGTTTTCAGATAAAATTTTGAACGGATCGAAGATAATCTTTCGTCATCGTCAGCTATATTTTCCAAATTTCCATATATTCTCTCAAATATAGTTGGCTATTGTTCACCTCAAACCCAGAATTTTAGTATTTTGCCAACCACTGTAGCATTATTTTTTTCAAATTTTGCCAAAAATGGATATTTAGCAAATCACTTTAGATAGTTCCATAGATGTGTGCTAGGGTATCAAGTCGATTTTTTCCAAAATGACCAACTTTTTGAAAATAAATACCAAACTGACATACTTTTGAAACTAATTACCGAACTAACATACTCATTATTTCAAACAACAAGTTATTCGACAATGAGCTCGCTGTTTGAAACAGCAAGTTTAGTTATAGAAATTTCTCCAATACTTAAAAAATTCTCGTCAAGTCTCAAAACACTAAAGCTAAATATCGAGTTTAGCTCAATTATGGTCGCTGTTTGAAATAATAAGTTTAGTTATAGGAATTTCTACAACATTTGGAAAAATTTTACCAAATCTCAAAGTACAAAAAGTAAATTCGTTGTTTTAAGTTGTTTTAAACAACGACCCTAACTGAACTAGATGGGCTGTTTGTTGAAATAGTGGGTGAGTCAGTTTGGTAATTAGTTTCGAAAGTGGATCAGTTTGGTATTTATTTTGGAAAAGTATGCCATTCTGGGGGAAAATTATATAACGTCATGCATGATGCTGCAAAATGTACCCTGCATTTCTAAATTATAATATCGTTTGTATTACTTTTGATGTACTAAATTAATATATTTTAGACAAACTAATATAGAATTATTATTTTTTATAAGACATTTTTTGAAAATATTTGCTGAAAGATGACAGTTGCCCAAGTATTTGCGCTCATGGACTCAACAACTAAACTCACCGTTCACAACGGCGAGTTTAGTTGTTTCATCATCACTATTGAAAATCAACATGTTTAGTGCTGATTTTTAGATAAAAATTTTCAAAGAAAACTCGCTGTTCCCAACGGTGAGAACATTCAAAATTTTCGAAGAAAAGTCCAACAGAATGTTTCACTCTCTGTGAAAATCGCTGTTGGGAACGGCGAGGATATAGAAAATTTTACAGAGAGTGAAACATTCTGTTGGACTTAGTAATTTTCGAAAAAAATTCCATAGATTTTTTTAAACCAAACTCGCTATTCCCAACAGCGAGTCTAGTGTAAATGTCCTCGCCGTTGGGAACAGTGAGTCTTCTTTGAAAATTTTGAACAAAACTCGTTGTTCCCCAACAACGAGTCTAATATAAATGTCCTCGCCATTGGGAACAACGAGTCTTCTTTAAAAATTTTGAACTAAAAATAGCATTAAACACGCTGTTTCCCAATGGCGATGATGAAACAACTAAACTCGCTGTTGGGAACGGCGTGTTTAGTTGTTGAGTTCATGAACGCAAATACTTAGCCAATTGTCACCTCTTTCTGCAAATATTTTCGAAAAATGTCTTATAAAAAAAAATAATTCAACTAATATATAAAGTCCTCAACATAAAATAACTGGGCCCGATAATTCACGCACACAGTAGTTGTCTTGGATTCGTACTGCAGCATGTGCTAAATTTATATATTACTAGTAGGTTACACGTGCGATGCACGTCTTAATAAATATACTTTTTTTAAAAGTAAAAATTCATACGTAATCTGGATTTGATCTAAAACCTCATTTACAATAGTTATGCAAGTGCATTGCACAGGTTGGTAGATGGACAAATTACACTAAGGCCTTCTTCCATTATAGCAGTAGAGATAAGATAAACTAATAATATAAAGTCCTCAACGTAATAAATGGGGAACAATCTTCCGATAATTCACGCACACAGTAGTTGTCCTCAACATAATAACCGGGAACAGGCTTCCGATAATTCACGCACACAGTAGTTGTCTTGGATTCTTACTGTAGCCTAAAGTAGAGCACAAATTTTGTCGTTTTACGTGATCTCACTTTCGCATTTTTTTTTTACCAATTTTGCTTGCGCTACAGTAGGCTGTTCATACTTTAGTTAAAATCGATTACCGAACCGAACCGAACCAAAATTTACCAATTTGGTTCGGTTTTTCAGTTTTTTGGTTCGGTTTTGATCCAAACCGGAGTATTGTCAGAGAGTTCGGGTCGGTTTTTGGTTGGCTTCTAAATAAACCGAACCGAACAAAAAACCGAACTTTGTTTGGACCAAAATAAATTCTACCCTTGGGATCTAGGGTAAATGGGATCTAACGGCTAAATTAGGCTCCCGACTTCTCAACTTCTCTATTGAGCGACCTAGACATTCTCACTTCTCAATCTATAATATCTATTAATGACTTCTCCAGTTCTCCAGTTCTCCTTCTCAGTCTATTAATTCGGCTTCTCAACTCTCAAGTCTCATCTCAAAATTAGATTCTCTATTTCACAGATCAATTTCTCTATCTCAATTCTCAATTCCTTTAACCCTAGACGTTCTCGACTCTCGACCTCCACTCTCGATCAGTCGATCTCCATGCTCGGCTCTCGACTCGATCTCCATCCCTCCTGGTCTCCTCGCACAGTCGCACTCTCGACTTTCGAGTCTTGACTCTCGATCTCCATCTCTACTGGTCTCCTCTAGTGCCGTTCGGCCCGTTCCCCCGACCGCCTTCCTCTAGTCCCCTGGTTCTCGCATCGCGATTCGCAGTACCTCTCTCCTCAGTCCTTGGCTCCTCGCAGTACTGTTGGGTTTATGTCTTGCATACTAGGTTGGATAAGAAGACGATGAGACGATGGAGGAATCGAGACGATCAGAGACAGAATGGAGGCAAGGAAACAGTCAGCAGCTGTAGTTGCAGAAGTGGCAGTCGCCGGTCATAGGGTGCAGAAGTCCACGAGAGGGGGACGGTCGACCGAACCTGGGTGGCGGCGACCGGTAGCAGCGCTGATGGGTTTATTGGGTCGGATTTTGGAGATTCGTGAGAAGCCCAACTTGTTCTTCAAGTTAGATTTAACGGCTCCGATCATAGGGCTATCTCTTCAGGAATATCTAATGGTTATTGTATCAAGATATTAAACTAAGTTTTCTCTAGATCTCTATATATTATTGTTATTGGCCTCCATTGAGAGCAAAGAGAGAGAGAGTACTTCATTGAAGGTGATGCTTGAGAGTTTTTCTAATTGTAAACAACTAGTACTTGCTGGTGAGATTTGAGAGAGAGTCGTGGTGAGAATTGTAATATTCTTGTATCTTCTCTAGTTGAACAACATCTTGAGTTTCTTCTCCCCCGGATTGAGGCGAAAGCCCTAACCGAGATAAATTTGTGTGCTTTGGTGTGTTTGGTATGATCTCATATGTGTTTGGTGGTTTGTGTTGATTGCATCGAATAACTCAACAAGATCCTAGAGAGGGATTTTCGGTGGGAAATCCCTAACAAGTACTTCTCCATCTCAAACTAAGCTGCTAAGGTATAAATTAATCTTGATATTTCTAAGTGTTAAAATTTTAAATTTGTAACTAGAAAATAATAAGTTTTGGTTTATACTTTTGTTTGGTTTAAATTGGTAGATTTGATTCGAAGACTTGCTGTACTGTCACCTGTGAACTTTTCTACTATTAGTATGGATTTTGATATGGATAGACAGGATAGTAGTTTTCTGACAAGGTTCCTAGAAATTGTAAAGAATGTATAGGTTATTCTGATTTCTGGGTTTTAATCATCAACTTGCTGTTAGATAACAATTTGTGTCCTGAAACTTGCATTGCTTCCTAGTAGATGCCCTGCCTTTGCAGGTAGTTTAATATCATTTACTTTTCTGTTAAATGGATACTGTATTTTTAAATTACTACTTTAGTTTAGTACTGTGTTGATTCCGTCTTGTAGTTTTACACAGTAAGGTTAATCAAACAAGTAATGCTAGTTTTCAAATGGTGTAGCTTTTTAGTATTGGTTAAATTTGTTTGGTGAAAGACTATCGAGTGTTTATCTCAAGTATGGTTTGATCGAGCTTGACTGCATTCGATTTATATCATAGATTTCAGTTGGGTTCATGTTCATGATATTTGGAATTAGATTGAAGATATTATGTTGCTACTTTAGTTTGAAAATTATTTTTTAACCCATTTTTGATTAAAGGCTGCTCGGTCAAAGAAACTTATATTGAAGTTGTTTAAATTCACTCTATACTCATCTACATGAGAAACTAGTGAGCTGATTATCAATAATTTTTTCTCTTATTCGTTGAAGTCTCATATGCCACAGAGAATGAAACTAATAACATTCTTCTTATATTAGTTTATGTAAAAGAGATTTTCTTGCTGAATGATTTCTCTTCAGTCTGTTTACCATGCATTGTTTTGTCTAGTAATTACAACATGCTATCTTCAGCATTTCTGAAGTCTATACATTTTAAGAAATTTACAGCATCGTAGTTTTGATTTGGATGGAATAGCTGCCATGTTATTTTGGATAAACTGTCTTTTCTCATGCTATGTTGTTATTACTGCCATCTCGCGGATTCTGTTCTTGTCAGCATATTTGGCCTCTTAGGAATCTAATCTTTGTTCCTTGCATAGTAGGGAAATTGTTTAAGAATATGTATTACTATCTCATTTCTGACGTTCGACATTCATTAAGCAGTAATATATCACCCCAATTAGTAAGACTGATACAATTGTATTAATGAAAATTGGACTAGTTTCAGCTTATATTATCAACTTATGTTTTTATTTTTAATAAAGCTCTGATGCTTTATGTAGTATTTCTTATGAGTAATGTGTTAACGTTCCAGGTTGATATACCTATACAGCAAAGTTACCTTTGGTATGGTGCAAGCACTGGGGATGAAGGAGATTCACAAGTATGTATTACTAAGTTCTTAAAGCACATTTACTTACAACTTTCTGATTTATAAATCCCATGGAAATGTACTTGCTTACACAACTTTTGGGGCTAAACATTGATTCATGGTAACTTATTTATATTTATTTTGAAAGGCATCTAGTGCTTATATTTTTCAGCCAAATGGCGCTCCTCCTACACCCGTATCAAGAATAAAGAGTTGCTTCAGTTTGCTACATTTGCTCAGTTTCAACAGAGGTACATTTTGATTGTTGCTTCAATTTGCTATATTTTTGCTACATTTTGATTGTTACTTTCCTTTGCTATATTTTGCTTCACTTTACAGTATCTGGTAATTGCTTAAGTGTTAGAGATGAGGCCTGCAAACTACAAAAGTGTTACAGAAACAGAAAGTCAGAAACTTGTAATTTCAAATTGTAAAATATAGCTTCTATAGTTGTAAATTGTAATCATTTGTAACTTGTAAATTGTAAGCTTTTTTTCTAGTTGTTACTGTAATTTTGTAGTGTAAAAATTATGAGTACATTGCTAATTGGCTGTTGTTTGCTTAATGAATATTGAATAATAAGTCTTTCACTCAGAATCTAATATAAACATTCAAAATTGAAATACTTTCTTAAGTTCGGTTAGTACGGTTATTAACCAAACCGAACCGACATATTTCGGTTAAAACTAAAATGTAGATGTTCGGTTCGGAGTTCGGTTTTGAATTTTACCAAACCGAAAAGTTCGGTTCGGTTCGATTTTGTTCGGTTCGGTTCAAAACCGAACCGATGAACACCCTTACGCTGCACTGCTCATTATTATTTAAGCTAAATTTAAATAAAAAAAAACTCACTGAAGTATTGGCCATTTTAAAAGAAACCAAAAAAAAAAAAAATTGTTCACAAAAATCCGCACTCAACTATATTTTCAAGGCACGAGTGAGTGAGACTTTTTTATAAAAAATTTGTAGTATAAAAAAATTGTAGTGAAAACATAGTTGGGTGTAATTTTTTTTAAAAAGGTTTAGTGAAGGTTTTTTTTAAATGACCTTGAGGTTTTTTTACATTTAGCCTATTATTTATTTATTTATTTTGCTCAGTCTCTCTCCTCACTTCTGAAGTGATTTTGTCACTCAATTAATGTAAGCAATTCTAGTTAAACCCACGCTCTTCCTTGTCCTTGGCCGATGTGGGCATTTCAAAACAAAGCCAAAAATGAAGCAAGAGTGCAAGACTGATTAATTTACAGATTAAGCCACACTCTCCTCCCTCTCTAAACTTTCCTTTGATCACAAACATAATTTACAAATTCTTATTTAAACCAAAAAACATTTCTATCGTCTGGTCGACGTGGGACTAAGTGCTAAAGCTTTAAGCTTTGGTTCAGTTTCGGATTTCTTTTTTCGGTTTTTTTTAGGTTCAGGTTTTTTTAGCATTGGTTTTATTTTATTATTTTTTTATTCATTTTGTTTTTTTTTTTCCGGTTTTTTTGGTTTTTTTTCAGTTTAAGTTTTTTTTTGGTTTAATTAAATTAAGATCAATTTAGTTTAATTAGTTTAAACCTTATTTAATTGAGATTAATTTTAAATAGAATTAAAACTTAAAAATTGTTTTAAATTAATTTCGCTACAGTACTCTTACAACTCAAACAAACCTAATCTTTCATGAAAAACTATTTCAGCCACAGTAATCGTACATCCAACCAAACCACTTTTTAGAAGCTCATTTTCACAATTTTTTTTTCCTACAATAATCTTACAATTTTAGAAAAGTTTTATGTGCAACCGAACACTCCCTGAGCATATATGCACATTTGTAAAATAATAATAATTGATGAATGTATATGCACAGTTTTGTACTTTTTTTTTTGATTAATCGGATAGAGTCTTACGACTCCAGCCATCACCAAAAAATATATTAATTACAAATCAATCGTTATATTTTACAAGCCGTAAAACAGAGCAAAAAAGACAACCAACAACAGATCGAAAATAAAACACCAGTCGGATCCCAAGGGGAAGCAAAGATATCGAGTAAGACTCGAAGACGCTGAAAACGAACAGATGCCGCGGGCGCTCCACGCCGGATAAGCCAGTCACCAGAGGAGACGCTGCGACGAGGCTTACAACGACATCCGAAGGGGAAGGGGGGCAAGCACCAAAAAGTCCCCAGACTGAAGCTCGGCAAGGGACCCCCGCTGCCCAGGTGCGAGACTCCCTTGCGGAAGCTCGCTGGGTAGCGCAAGTCGGCCGCTGACATCGACCAACACTCCTCAACCCCCTACAGCGAGGAGAGTACCGAAGGAGCGAAGCACAAAACGAACGAGACAAACGCACAGAGTTGCAAAAATAAAACTGCAGCAAAGGGATAGTATGCACGGAATAACAAACAAGACAGAACCAGAGTCATCCAGACAAAAACAGCGCAGACAAAGCCAATGATTGCTTCAAACAGTAGCAAAATAGTAAGAAGTCCAAAACAAAACATAGAGATCAGAAAGTCATACACATAATCCTTCAGTCATAACCAAACCTATAGCCATACACAGATGGAGAAACAGAGAGAGTAGAACAATAAACACTTCCAATAAGGCCGAAGCCCAGAGCATCAAGAGATAGAGCATCAGAAGCACAAACCCAAGTGCAGAGAATCCAGCAGCTTAAGAACATCAGATACTATAGGTTAGTAGACCGATAATTACAACCAAAACAGAACCAAAAAATATCTAGACCAAAAGCATCCCAGACAAGGCCAAAGATCGCCTCTCAAGCAGCACAACAGCAACTAAATAAAGGCCCAGAGGACCCAAAAGGTAGTGAATCAGAAGTACAAACCAAAAGACAGAACACCCAGCTGCTCCCCTTAGGAGAGATCTACCCTGGGAGCAAAAGAGAGAGAGGAAAAGAAATGGTGAGCACAATAGTAACATAATTCAGCGGTTATAAAGCATGAAGGTTGCAAAGACAACGAACAGAGTCGTTTAATCTTTGATAAGCAAGAGAAGCACTGACTTTGAAGTTCGGGCCCGAAGCCCAGAGCTTAAAGAGAAATAAAAATTCATCAATCATAGCAGTTAGAGAGGAACTGCAATGCTGGAACAACCTGATGTTCCTTTCCTTCCAAATGATCCATATGATGGTTTGAACCGACAACATCCACGCACTTCGAAACGAAGCGTTCGAAGGCTGATAAGACCAACAAGATGCTAATAATGGAGGGATCGATCCAGTTTCCCACGCAAGGGTGCAAATCTTCCACAGAGGGAGGATGACAGGACACTGAACAAAGAGATGGTTAACATCTTCTGATTGCTGAACGCAAAGCGGACAAAGCTGCCCCCAAGCTAAATTTCTTTTGTTAAGAACCTCAACAGTAAGTAATTTGTTATAAAACGCAAGCCACGAGGTGATCTTCACCTTAAGGGGAGCACAGGAATCCCAGAAAAAATAAGTGACCGGCGATTGAATGCCTTTAGAGTTAAGGAAACGATAAAAAGATCTAACAGAGAAAACACCGGCTGATGACCAGCACCAAGCGATGCCCTCAATAGGCCTCCACGCATAGTTATTGAGGGAATAGATGAGATCATTAAAATCATCTGAGAGAGAGTGGGGAAGGTCAAACACGAACGGGATGATCCAATGTCGAATATCGTCAATCAAAATGAACGATTCCGCAATAGTAGCTGACGGGTTTGCAGCCATGCGAAATAAGAAAGGGTACGCAGAGAAAAGTTTGGTGTTACCGATCCACAAATCAGTCCAAAATTTAGCTGTAGACCCATCAGAGCAGGTACGAGAGATACTACAATGAAAAGCGGCTGACGCCTTCCAGACACCTTTCCAGAAAGAGGAGGCATGGGGAAAAACTGCAGAGGGGAACTCCCACCAATTATAAGGAGAGGATCGATAACCCTTGATGCACCGAATCCAGGGTAAATGATCGAAATTATGAAATCTCCATAGCCATTTACCTAAGAGGGCAATGTTATGGTTCCTAAGATCCAAAACACCTAGGCCCCCTTCCTCTTTGGAAGTGCAGATCAATTTCCAATGGGCAAGGTAGGAGCCAGGTTTAAAGGAGGACGACCCAGTCCAGAGAAAGTTACTTCTGATTTGATCAATCCTCTTGATCACCCAGGAGGGGATGAAGTAGAATGACATCAGGTAAAGAGGCATGGCAGAAAGCACTGAGTTAATAAGGATCAGTCTGCCACCTCGGGAGAGCACTTTACCAGACCAAACATTGAGCCTAGCTTCCACTTTATCAATAAGCGGGAACCAGTCAGCTTTAAGCAGCTTGTCCCATCGAAGGGGGATGCCTAAGTAAGAGATCGGAAAGGAAGCAATGGGACAATTAAAGAAATTGGACACCTCAACCTGGCGGTTTGGGGATCCGCTCAGCCAGAGAATAGAGGATTTTTGGAAATTGATAGTTAAACCGGATGCCATTTCGAAGCAGTAAAGGAGAAGTTTGAGGTTACGCAGGGAGTGGGCGTTCGGTTTGGTGAAAATAATAGTGTCGTCTGCATATTGCAGGTTGAGCACCCCCTTAAAAAGGGGGGAAGAACCGAGACTCTCTATCATATGCAAGTTCAAAGCATTCCGAAGGAGCTTACTAAACACGTCGGCTACGAGGGAAAATAGAAGAGAGGATAGGGGGTCCCTTTGACGGAGGCCACATTTAATTTTGAACTTGTGACCTTCCGAACCGTTGATAATGATCGAAGAGGTACCTGAGTATAAGCTGGATTTAATCCAAGCGATCCATTTGGGGCCGAACCCACGGTTGATAAGGATGTCAAGGAGAAAATCCCAATTAACGTTATCGTAAGCTTTTTGGAAGTCAAGTTTGAGGAGAATGCCCTCAGAGTGAGATCTATGACAGTGGAAAATGATTTCCTAGGCCGAAGCAACACTATCAAGAATAAAACGATCCTTGATAAATCCCAATTGGGCTGAGTCGATTAAGGGGGAGATGATCGCGCTCAGTCTAGAGGAAAGGACTTTCATAATGATTTTGAAAGATGCGTTGATCAAACTAATAGGCCTGAAATTAGTCAACAAGTGTGCTCCCGCTAACTTGGGGATGAGCACAATGTGCGCATAATTGATGCGGTCAAAAGAAAAGCAACCCTGGTGAAGATCTTGAAACAATTTGAGAAGATCCTCCTTAAGCCAATCCCAAAATTTTTAAAAAAAGAAGGCAGAAATTCGTCAGGTCCCGGTGCAGAATCGCTTTTTAAAGCGAAGACAGCCGATTTAATTTCTTCCATAGAGAAAGGGGCTTCGAGAGAAGAAAGATCGTGAGCTTGGTTACCATAAAGTTGGAACCAATCGAGCTCGATTGCACGATGTTTCTGCGAACCAATAAGATTTTTATAGAAAGAAAGGAACTCCCGGTGGATTTCTCCGTCGGTGGTGACGTCCACCCCCTGAATGGAAATAGAAGAGATACGATTGCAACATTGCCTATGGGAGGCAAAGTTATGAAAGAAGGCGGTATTGACATCACCCTCCTTCATCCAATTAACACGAGCTCTTTGAGCCCATTTAATATGGTCTTGATGGAGGATATCAGCGTAATCCTGCTTGCAAGATCGACGTTCCGATCGATAAGATTCCGACAAGGGACCCAGCTCTTCCATCTTATCGATGGACTCGATGGATTGAAGAAGGAAGTTTTTAAGGAAGTTAGTGTTGTGTTGTCTCTCGGAACGCCAGATTTTGCAACCATGCCTGATAGCTTGGAGCTTGAGAAGGATGATGCCCAGTCTGGATGAATCGGTGACTGAGGCAAGACATTCCACCACCAGACTAACGAAAAGTTGGTCTTGTAACCAGAGCTTTTCAAAGCAAAATTTGTGCTGATGATTGAAATGAAAGTTGGAGGATAGAGCGGTCGGAACGTGATCAGAAGAAGGGTTGAGGAGAGCCTGGGAGAATGATCGGTGGAAACGGGCGATCTAGGTTTGCGAGACTAGGAAACGATCAAGTTTGGCAAACGTCGGGGGGTTACGCTGATTGGACCAGGTGAATGACCTACCTGAAATTGGTAGTTCGGATAATTGCAGCTCACGGATGCAATCATTAAAGAGACAAGATTGGGAATTAGAGGAGACTGGATTTGACCTTTCAGAAACAAAACGAGTGACGTTAAAGTCACCGCAAAAGATGCAGAGATCACTAGAGAAATGATGTAACGAAAGGAATTCGTTCCAGAATAACGGCCGCCTCTCAGAGGAGGAGGGGCCGTACACCGATATAACGGTGAGAGGACAATTGAATTGCGTCCATAGAAGTTGGACAATAAGAAAGAAGTTAAGACGTTGCACCGCAATAAGCGAGAAGATCGTCTCTTTGAATCCAAAAAGGATCCCTCCCCTCGAGCCAATAGCGTCTAGTGAGATCCACTTGGAAATCATGGATCCACCTATGGCGCTCAAGGTCGATTGGGAGGGCGACTCCAATTTGGATTCTTGGATGGAGATCATGTCGCAGTGGGAAGAAGAAATTAAATAAAAAATCGCCCATTGCTTAGACGGGCAATTCAGACCACGGATGTTCCAAGTTACACTAATCATGAGACTGACGGTGCTCCAAGACTCTAATACGTTCCTGCCTCCTAAGGGAACAGATTCAAGGGGAGTCAGAAGGATCGATCAGAAATCCCATGTCCTGCGCAAGAGCAACAAGTTCGCTATTAGAGAGCGAATCAAAAATGGGGAGGTATAGAGACCCTAACTGATTATGGGGAATCAGGGGAAAATGAGACGACGACGGAGGCTGCAGCTCGAACTTGGCAGCGCTGAATCTAGCAGCAGAGCTAGGCGCGTCGGAGGCCAAAATTTTTTTAGCCTTAAGGCGTGCACTAGTCCTGATGAAATGATGAGGCAAACGTAAGGGGAGCTTGATCCCAGAGTCAAGGCTCTCCATCTCCTGAAAAGCAGAGGAAAGAGAGGGCGAGGCGCCCGAGGTGATAGAAATCAGAGATTGGAAGAGAGCCTTAACCAGCTCGGTGGGATCTGCGGAAATGCCATCCGAAGACAGGAGAAGAATGGGGGTAGAGGGTTCCAAAATACTTCGGGCCTTCGTTGCAAGGGTTGGAGAAATCCAACCGCAGAACGAAGACCCGAACGGGTCAACCCTAAGACAGGGCTGGACACGGAGCGGAACAGTATAAGCGTGACACAAAAAACCCAATTGCAAGAGCTTAAAGACACATTCTGCAACAAAGAAAAAATCAACAGAGGAAAACTTAGCGGAAGGTAAAGATAATACCTGTTTGGCCTGACACTCGCGAGAAATCTCCGCTTCCTCTTCTAACAGAAGGGGGTCCTGATCCACCCAAGCGGAATCTTTGGATGATGACGATGACTTGAGCTTAGAGGGAGAGAAGGCTGGATCAGAGTTCCTCGGAGAGGGAGAGAAGGCTGGATCGGGCCATCCTGAGCTGTACGCAAATCGGAAAGAGGCATCCGATCAAGAAACGCCGAAACCGACCCATTGCTCCTGATATTGTAGATGTTCCAGATAACGAAAGAGAGCACGAGGAGAGAGAGGATGAGAAGGAGAGAGAAAGAGAGGGCTGTAATATCCCGAACGGATATTATATTGAATAATTGTTATTTTATTTTTATTTTATTATTATTTTGTTTTAATTTCAAAATCGAATTATTTGGTGATTTTCGCCTGGTTTGTTCACAAACATTGTCGGTCTATGTACATCCGTAGTACATCAAATTGGTAGCGCAATCCTCCGAATTGATAATAAAACTTATTTTATTATTATTTTCAAGATTAGATTATTTTTATACGAATTATATGAAGATTTGCGGTATATGCATATATACGTACGTATGCGCGTTATAGCAAATTGTACATTGTGCAAATTGGAGTATTTTTGGACAAGGTGTTTATCTTGTCATCACAACCTAATTAGATGGTTAGGGTTTGATTAGGAGGCTTAATCTAGGATTTTTGTATGCATGAGAAGTTTAAGTAAAAACCCATTCTAGAAACCTTCTCTCCACCACACCCTACCTCCACCAATTCCCACCTCCCCTAGGTCAAAACCAGCCCCATTTTATGGGGGGGGGGGGGGTTGTGCAATTGTGTGTGTGCACATTTGCACTCTCCACCCTTCTCTCCACCTATAAATACCCCCTCCCTCCACTTTTGTCTCATTTTAGAAAGACAAAAAGAAAGAAAGGAAAAAGAATGAGTGAACTACTAACTTGAGAGTTTTTTCCTTGTAGGTTTAGTAGGAGTTCTAAGAGCTTAAGAGAAAGAGTAGGAGTGCTAGCTAGTCCTTCCAACAAGAAAAGAAGGTGGGGGTTTCTCTTTGGGTTGTTTGTTTGTTTGAATTGTTGTTTTGGTGTTTCTTCTTCTTCTTATCTTCCTTGTTTGTTTTTGTTCTTTTTGTATGGGTGTTTTTGTAGTAGTGTGGTTGTATGTGTTTCTTATCTTGTATGTTGTAGCATTGCAAAAAGGGAAAGGAGTGATAAGAACTTTAATGGAACACACATAAGAAGGAATTGTAAGTAGTTATTGTTTTGATTAATAAAAGAACTAACTACTTGGACTATTTCACTAAGCATATGGAACAATGGCATAAGAAGATGAATGGTGGAGTTTGGGGTTGTTTTGTTGAATGAACAACTTGACATGAACATATGCATATGTGTGTACATACCCATTGGGATGTAGAACTCAACAAGAACTTTGACATAAGCATAGTAGAATTATTTTATGCATTGAAGATTGTGAACTTAATAAATAAGTCCTTTTCTATTGCTCTCTACTTGAAATGCTAACTTTGGTTACAAAAGAAAAAGGAAAAAGAAAGGCATGCTAAGTAGGGCTTGTAACTCATTATGTGTAATTGTAGATCATAAAGAAGGAAAGAAAGAAGGAAAGATAAATGGTCCTTGTAATAGCTAGTAACTAGTTATCCATGCTTAGATGATTAGAAAATACCATGCTTAAATGTTATTCATACTTGAGTTAGTAGGTATTCATGCATAATGATATTCATGCTTAAAACATAGTAGATACTCATGCTTAAGTTAAGGTAACTATCCATGGTTAGTTGTAGCAATCTTTATGTTTATATTCTATCCATGCTAGAATTGTTGTAGAAACCCATGCTATGTTGTAGGTTGATACTTGACTAGTATACATGTTTAGAGTGTTGTAGGTTCTTACTAAAATGTACACCATGCTTTATGTTAATGCTTAAAGTAGCATACCATGTTTAGGAATGATGTATACCCATGCTAAGTCTATATACATGCTTAGAATGTTATAAGATTTATGTTAAAATTTCCTACCATGTTTAGGAATGATGTATACCCATGCTAAATCTATATACATGCTTAGAATGTTGTAGGATTTATGATAAAATTTCCTACCATGTTTAGGAATGATGTAGACCCATGCTAAGTCTATATACATGCTTAAAATGTTGTAGGATTTATGATAAAATTTCCTACCATGTTTAGGAATGATGTAGACCATGCTAAGTCTATATACATGTTTAGAATGTTGTAGGATTTATGTTAAAATTTCCTACCATATTTAGGAATGATGTATACCCATGCTAAGTCTATATACATGCTTAGAATGTTGTAGGATTTATGTGTTGATTCTTGATTTTGATGATCACAACACAGTGCATCATGTGTTTATATTATACAGCTGACATTACAATGCAGAGACTAAAGACAATTCTAGCTGAACAAACAGACAAGCTCAAACAGATACAGATGAAGAAGACAAGGATCAAGCTTCAACTCAAGACTCAAGACTCCAAGCTCAAATGTTTTATAAATATTGTATTTTATTTCTTGTTGAGTCTTAGTATGATGTAAAGCCTTGTCAACACACACACACACACACATACTTAAAATTTCATCATGTGTGTCTCTTAAAACCCCCAAAAATAAGTCAAAACAGTTTGAAGAATTTTAACATTTAAGTACCAGTCGACTTAAGCTCTTGCCAGTCGACTGCCTAGTACAAAACTGTTTAAAATTATTCAAACTCTGATCAGTCGACTCATATGGCAACCCAGTCGACTGTTCAAGAGTTTTTTTGACCGTTTTCTGTTTTTCAAAAACGAATTTTTTCAAACTCAAACGGTCTGATTCGTTGGTTGACAGTTATGTAACTGCTTTCCAACGTTCAGAAGATCAAAACTCTTTATATAGAGTCTCTTCTCAAACAGAAAACTTTACTTGATTTCTTACAAAAACACCCGAGCACTCTTGAGAAAAATTTAAGTGATTTTCAGTAAAGAACAAAGCTTTCAAGTTCACACACTTTGGTTCTCTACACTCAGTCCAGTATAGCATTGAATTCGCTTTGGACTGAGTATAGAAGTCAACCTATTTTTTTAGCCACGTGCATCAACACATACAACAACAAGGCTATAGGTTGATTGTAAAATTCCTCTTGTACTCTTGCTCTCGGTTGGAGAGTGTTTTTGACTCTTGGTTGTAGAGTCGGTGTCTTTTCACTCTTGGTTGAAGAGTGGGTCTGCTTTCTCTGGTTGAGAGAAAGGACTACGGGTTTGACAAGGTTGTTGTCGTAACGCCGTAGGGTATTCTTGTAATTTTTCAAGAATAGTGGAAATCTCAAGTGGGTTGCTTGGGGACTGGATGTAGGTCGGGAGGACTGAACCAGGATATATCTTGTGTACTCTGTGATTGGTTATCTTGTGGTTGCATTTACTTTTGTTTAATTAAACTCTGCAAAACTTGTCTGGCCAGTCGACTCAGCCTTGTATCAGTCGACTGATCAGTCTCGTATTAGTTATTCTCTTTGTCTCATCAGTCGCCTGCCTTATCTATAAGTCGACTGCATCGAGAGTTCAAGTTTCTTTTATTTGGCTATATCAGTCAACTGGTTCCCTACTAAGTCGACTGTGCCGTGAGAAAGTATTTATTCCGCAATTTATTTTTAATAAACACTATTCACCCCCCCTCTAGTGTTTGTTGCTTAGCCTACAGGATCCAACATTATGTTAAAATTCCTACCATGTTTAGAAATGATGTAGACCCATGCTAAGTCTATATACATGCTTAGTATGTTGTAGGATTTATGTTAAAATTCCCTACCATGTTTAGGAATGATGTATACCCATGCTAAGTCTATATACATGTTTAGAATGTTATAGGATTTATGTTAAAATTTCCTACCATGTTTAGGAATGATGTATACCCATGCTAAGTCTATATACATATTTAGAATGTTGTAGGATTTATGTTAAAATTTCCTACCATGTTTAGGAATGATGTATACCCATGCTAAGTCTATATACATGCTTAGAATGTTGTAGGATTTATGTTAAAATTCCTACCATATTTAGGAATGATGTAGACCCATGCTAAGTCTATATACATGCTTAGTATGTTGTAGGATTTATGTTAAAATTCCCTACCATGTTTAGGAATGATGTAGACCCATGCTAAGTCTATATACATGCTTAGAATGTTGTAGGATTTATGTTAAAATTCCCTACCATGTTTAGGAATGATGTATACCCATGCTAAGTCTATATACATGCTTAGAATGTTGTAGGATTTATGTTAAAATTTCCTACCATGTTTAGGAATGATGTAGACCCATGCTTAGAATGTTGTATGATTTATGTTAAAATTCCCTACCATGTTTAGGAATGATGTAGACCCATGCTAAGTCTATATACATGCTTAGAATGTTGTAGGATTAATGTTAGAATACCTACCATGCTTTGGAATGTTGTATGTTCATACTAGTGGTGATTAATCATGTTACGTAGTGGAGATCCATGCTTAAGGTGGTAGTAGAGATACATGTTCTAAGTAGTAAGCATCCATGCTCAAGTTATAGCTTATGCTCAAATTGTAGTAAGTTTCATGTTTAGATTGTAGTAACTATCCATGCTTAAGATTGTTACAAGTGCATGCTAAATCGCATTCATAATTAAGAATGTTGTAAGTTGATGGTTATGTCATATATACCATGATTAGTTGTTGTAGGTTGATGCTTACAATTACATACTATGCTTGAATTGTCATAGGTTAAGTAATAAGAAAGAGTCATGTTGAAATTGTAGTAGTAACTACCTTGTTGTAGTTAATGTTAGTAAGGAGCCATACATACTTGAAGGGTATAGGGTGGCATCCTAGTTAAATAAGAAAGCGGACGTATGTTCTAGGTTGTTCTAGTCAACTTCGAAAAGAACCCATGGACTCTAGTTGTGTGAAGTCCTAATCGGAATTGGACCATATCGTGGGGACATTCCTCATCTGTAGGAGTAATAAGGATTGGAAAGATCACTAATAATAGTTAGTTTGATAAGGGTTGTTATGTCGCCTTCGGGCTTTTCATTGGTAGAATACCTATCATAAACTATTAGTAGATTCTTCTGTTGCTTCTAGTAATAGAAGATCAAATTGCTAGTAAGCACGTTTGGTTGCTTCTAGGTTTGATTACCTGTATGGTTGTCTGCATATGGTTGTGCTCGTACGTGGCTCGACTGGCCCGTGCATAGCTATTGGTTTCATACGTGGCTTATTTGGCTGGTATGTACGTTGATTCTCATACGAGGCCCGCCTGGCTTGTAGGGAGTGGTTGGTTCATATGTAGCTTATTGGCTCGTATGTGGTCAGCTTACCCGTATATAGCTTATTAGCTAGTACACAGTTGGTTGTGCTCGTCTAGGGTGATATTATTACCCTAAGGGCTATCGACCATCAAGACATATGTTTTCTTACCCCTAAGGAACTGTGGAGGAGTCACTCCTTGTGTACCGTCGGATCTTAACCGGTGTAGATTGATCGAGGACCAGAGTATAGACGGAATCCATGTTCAGGGTAGTGGCGTGCAGGTATGTTCGCATTGCCGGGATCTTGGATCGATGGGCCAGGAACCGGATCCCGAGGGGTTCTGGTAAGTCTAGGTTGAGCAGCCTAGTAGAGTTGTCTTGCGAAGTCTAATTTAAGGCCTAGCTGGTTGTGGTTATAATATTGTCGTCCCTAGGAGTGTTCAGGGCTAGGGACATCATTAGGGTAGTGACTTATAAAGATCATTTACTTAGACCCTTTGCCATAAGAAGAGGAGCTGGTTGTAGGGGACGCCTCACGACCTACTTGTCCCTTGGGGCAGACCTTAGGTGGTGATATTGGGTTGTACCTTCCCGTCAAAGGGATACGTACGGTGCCGTCTCACAAGTTGGGAGCACGGGTTGCGTATCTCGCGCTGTTAATTCTTGAAATACCGTGACTTGGGGTGCCACAGGATGCATTGCGCAGTCTTGCGCTTGCGAGACCCCAGGGGTGCCACAGGGTAGGCTTCGCGCTACCCTGCGCTTGCGAGACCCTATGATTTTGGATTTTAGAATGAGGCCCGATATACTGGGCAATAGTGGCAAACATGGACACCACTATATGACTGCAGTAACGGAACTAGACCGTACCTGTAACCTTGTTTTGAGTGAGGTCCGGCATGCCGGGTAGTAGTGGCAAACGGAGACACCACAAGCAGACTGCATAGGGGGACTTGACCCCTTCTGCAACCTCACTAGTCACAGGGTATTATCAGGAACAGGATTGTGTACAATTAGAAATTCATAACGCGAGTTCAATCCCTATATATGGAGAAAACGGCTTGAGATAGGGCACATGTAGTATGGGCTGCATGTTGCTTCGGAGACTTGCTGACATTAGAATAGGAGCATCCTAGTCTTAGTTAATGTTGCGTTAGATTCTAGTCATAGCACTCACGAATACTTAAACTACACCGGCACAATTGCCATGTTTTTGTATGTTGTTTGGGAGATTCGCTGTTATGTTATCAGCCTTAAAGTGTCAGTGAATACTGATGTCCCCACTTCCATAGGTACTGGATCGCAGAAGTACTAGTGAGAGATTCAGGAGGACTCAAGGCAAGGAAAGCAAGGAGTCAGTGTCATGTTTAGTTTCGCTGTAATGTGGGGGTTGATTATCTATTAGTTGAGAAGTACTCGGGTGAGAGTTACCAAGTGTTGTTCTTTATTCCTTATACTCTGATGTAACTTTGTAAAGGTATTGTTGTAACACTATTGTAATGTATTGCAGTTGTATGATATTCAGACTTGTAATACATTGGGTGTTGAAAATAAAAGTTTTAAATTCTCCTATTTTTTCTGTGTATTGTGACTAATTGAAGGAAAGGTCCTGGCTCGTGTCTCGTTTCCCAGTATATGAAAATTGGGGCACTACAGGGCATTGTGGACGACGACGAGGATGAGGAGAGAAAGTGCGATGGCAATGAGGAGGAGAGGCACGAGAATGTAGGTGAACATTGGCGGGATTGGGTCCCACCATCTGCGGCACCGGTGGCGGTGGTGAGGTCGTTCATCCCATTTCGGATTTATGCCTTCTGTTTCTTTTTTTTTTAGGCTCTGTTTGGTTCAAAGGAGGGGAGGAGAGGGGAGAGGAGGGATTTTAATGGAGGGGAGGGGAGGGGAGAGAAAAGGAGGAGAGGGATTTAATAAAGACTTTGTTTGGTTTAAAGGAGGGGAAGGGAGGGAAAATAATTATTTTCTTGTTTGGTTCACAAGGAGAGGCAATGGATTTTATAATAAAATTACTTTTATACCCTTCACAATTACATTCCCTAATTGCATTCCAAAACCATATTAAAATGGAAAACTTTTACATTTTCTTATTAATTACATTTTCTTATTAATAACTATTATTGTTTAATATATCCGACCCTGACCTAATATCAGTGTTCAATCTGAGCCTTTGTTAAAAAAAATCCACACCTAGGAATGAATATGACAAAGTAAGTAAGTAATTAATAAATAAATAAATATTAATTAATCCTTCAAATTAAGTTACAAATTACAATTAACCATGCATATAGAGAATCAGAGATATCTAAGTGAAAATAACATGAATATATAAGACGATCGATATTGAACAAATAATTCACAAAGAAAATTAAGGACCCATTTAGTTTTGTTAAAGCTGGGCTCATTTATAGGTTTGTTTGAAGCTAGGTACATTAGAAGTTTAGAACTTGCCAGCGTGTTGTTTAAATTAAGCTTGATTTGAGCTATTTTTTAAGCACTAAACAAGCTCAAACAAGCCTTAAATAAGCTCAATCCAAGCTCAAAATAAAGCTACGTTTGAGATCATTTGGAGCTTGATTACAGGGTGAGTATTAGATTAATATTATGGAATAATGACTCTTCTAAGTTTTTTTGTATAAATATACTTGCATGTTAAAGCAAAAAAAAAAGGCTTAGTAATTGACTACTTAGTAATTGACTACTTATTTTCTATCAGGAGTATAACATCTTAGTAATTGACTACTTATTTAAATGAACATAAAGATTTTTGTTTAAGCTTATTTATTTATTTATTAATCAAATGAGTTTGAACGAGTTTTTATCGAGCTGAACCTGAACTAAACTTTGAGCTCATGAGCTTTTCTTATAGGCCCATGAAGGGTAGCAGTTTTTGGAGTTGTTTCGTGTCTGAACTGTTTTGGCAATAATAGAGGTGCCAAGGTATTCAAAATCATTGTCTGCCATCTTATAGTGGAAGTATTACTTGCAAGGTTACTTTTGTATGTGATGTTTCAGGTTAAAGTATAAATAAACAGGATTTGGACCAGTTCAGTTAATCTTTGACAGCTACCAATTACCATTACAGAAGCTGCGAAGAAAGTTCCTGATATGCAAGAGATCAGATAGTGACTGTGTAATCGATATTGAACAAATAATTCACAAAGAAATAAAATGAAGGAGGGCAATTTAGTCCAATCACATTAAAAAATTAGACATAATTTCTCTCTCCTCCAAATCCCCCCCTTTTGGAGGGAAGCCAAAATTGGCTTAGGAGGGGTGTTGCACCCCCCATTTCCCTCCACTCCCCTCCTAAAAAATGAACCAAACATGAAAAGTTTTTAAAAACCCCTCCTCCCCTCCATTCCCCTCCATTCCCCTCCAACCAAACACAAGGAGTTGATGAGGTGGGGAATTTTGAAGTTGGAGTGCAATGGAAGGGATTTTTTTTATAAAAAATATATATATGCCCTCTTTCAAAACTATTTGCCAAAAAAAGGACATTTGTCAGACATATTGTGCTGGGGCTCAATAACTTAACCCCTCATTCCTAATTCTTAATGGCGAGCTTAGTTATTTCGTGTTTGCCGTTAGAAATGGTGGGCATAGTTTTTTTTTTTTTTAGAGAAAATCATCGTTCACAACGCCGAGTGTAGTTCAAATTTATCAAACAGGACTAATCATTATCAACAGCGAGGTTATTTATACTAGACTTATTGTTGGGAATTACGATGTTCTTTAAAAAAAAAATTAAACTAAACTTACCATTGGGAACAGCGAATTTAGTGTAAAGCACCTCGCCATTTTCAACGGCGAGTCTTGTTTGAAAATTTTGAACTAAAAAACTCTCTGCTGGACTTGATGAATTTTCGAAGAAAAAAAATCCATTGATTTTTTTTTTTATTTTACTAAACTCGCCGTTGGAAACAGCGAGTCTAGTGTATAGCACCTCGTCGTTCCCAAATAGCGTGTCTTGTTTGAAAATTTTGCATTTAAAATCTCTTTACTGAACTTGGTGAATTTTCGAAAAACAATCAATCGATTTAAAACTAAACCCGTCGTTGGGAACAGCGAGTCTAGTGTAAAGCACCTCGCCGTTCCCAATGACGGGTCTTGTTTGAAAATTTTGAACTAAACTCGCTATTGAGAATGACGATTAAATTTAAAAAAAAAAAAAAACTACACTCGCCGTATACCAATAGTGAGCACAAAATAACTATGTTCACTTTTGGGAATGACGAGTTTAGTTGTTGAGTTCCCTAGCGCAATTAGTTTGGCAAGTATCATCTTTCTGCAAATAATTTTGAAAAAAGGCATATTTTAAAAAAAATTCCAAGGGAAGCTTGTTGATAATGAATTTCTTCCCAAACTAAGCAACTTTTTCAAACAAATTTCCAACCTAAGCAACTTTTTCACACTAATTTTCTGGGTGAGCCACTATATGTCATGTAAGCTACAGTAGCAGTTAAAAATTGCGGCAATAGAAACCACATTTCCCAACTATAGCTTTTTATTAAAGTTTTTGAGCTTGTTGTATTTTTCATCTGCGACGACAATGCAAATCGTTGTCGTAGTTGAGAATAGTGACCGTGTTTCAAAACATTGGAAGTTGGAGGAGAAAGAGTTGAGAGAGATGAAGTGAATGAGAGAAAGAGAAGTCCCGATACATTAATCTTAAGGCTGCAATTCTCTATTGTGGCCTCGATACGACTTTTATTTAAAATGGGAACTGCAGCCTCTCTTTAATGAAAAAAAAAATACATATATTTTTTTCTTTAATTGTATACTTTGTCTCCACCACTTGGCTATTTTAAGACACAGTCGGTATTGTCAATTGGGACAACAGTTTATATTTCTACCGTAATTTATAATTGTAGCAACAACTAACGTGGTAGAAAGTGGTTTACCTACGGAATTAGTTGGGGTGGGGGGTGGGGGGAATCGTTTTTAGGACTGTGGGTCTTTGTTTCGAAGGACGCTGGTTCTTGATCGTCAAAGGACTGTCCGAAGCATATCTCTCTGGCTCCGTTTGGAAACCGAGGTGATTTTTTTTCTTTAAAAAAATTGAGTTCTTCTATGATGCAAACTATTAACTACTTTAACAACTTTTAGACAACCCCACTAAAAGTGGAGTTAATTTTAAATATATTTTAAGTTAAGATTAGTTTCGATATTTTTTTAAAACAAACCAAAAAATAAGGACCACTACTTTTTAATCTTTTTTCTCTTTCTTATTAAAAAAAATCTTCCTTGTAAACGAGCAGGAGATTGAGTTTATATTGGTTCTCAATTTGACCCTACCGATGGACCAAAACTCTGAAGTTGTGGTAAGGGTGAGAGTTTTAATATTTATATTCTAACACGCCTCCACAGGTTGAAGGCCATCTTTTTGGGCCAAGACCTGAACTATACTGCAATGAGATTCGAACATGGGTTACTCTGATACCATATTAATGATCCTACCAATAGACCAAAACTCCGAAGTTGTGATAAGGATGAGGATTTTAATATTTATATTCTAGCTAGGAGATTGTGTTTCTTAGTTTAATGATGCAAGTTTCTAGTTCAAATTTAAAGAACAAAAGACCGAAGTAAGAATGGTAGTTAACCCATATTTCCTTAGCGTAGAACATGCATAACTTAAAATTGAGAACCAATATCTCTAGTAGTTGCCATATCACCTGTAGTTGTATTTGTATGAATGCAAGTTTCTTAGTTGAAATTGAGAACCAATATATTTGAAAGAGAAAATATATTGAGTTTATATTGGTTTGAACTAAGAAACCAATATTAACGAGCAGGATTTTTGAGTTGGTTTGTGCATTACTGTAGTTGTATTTGTGTTTGCATATTTGGAGTAGAAATACAATTATTGCTCGAATATTGTAATTCGATATCCACTAGTATTTTTCACGTGCATCACACGTTTTGATAAGAATTGGAGTATTTTCACGTACGATTTATGTGCTAAGAAATAGCTTTGGAGTTGGACGTGCGTTGCATGTAATTGAGAAAAAATATTTTGAAGGAAAAGCTACAATTTGTACATGCAATGCACGTATTTATAAGTAAAATTTGAGCTGTACGTGCAACATGTGTGTGTTTAGTGTTAAAAAATATTATAAAATTAATTTACACGTGCATTGCACGTATTAAATAGGTGAATTTTTTTTATTTGTTTATTTTTGTTGTAATTAATTGGAGAGTTGGAGTTGCACGTGCAACGCACGAGTTTGTATGTTGACAAATGACAATCTCAACTCTCCCATTATAATATTAGAGATTAGAGATTTCAGTATATTACAACTGTTGGGATTTAAACTCAACAAGTAGTACACACACATCATATTCTAGTATTCACATGCAAGAATGTTTAACTAGCAATTTTATTAACAAACTAGGTTTGCCCGTTGAAACGTGCCTACGACACGTCTTCGGAACGGTGCACATTGTTTGATCATATAAAATAGTTTTGGAGGTCCAGCAAATTAATTGAAGTAGCCAACATAGAGCAAAAAACATGTTATATGACTTTTTTTGATTTTTTTAAAATTATTTTTAAAATTTTAAATTTTTAAAATTTTTAATTTTTTTAGTTTTTAATTTTTTTAAAAATTTGTATTTTCTTAATTTTTTGAATAGAAGAGGGAGGGAGAGAGAGGGAAAAAAATTTAATTAAATAAATATAGGAGTTGTTTTGGGTAGGAGATTTGAATTTGAGTTTTGGGGGAAACTTTTGGGGGAAAAATATGTTTTATGAGGTTAGATCTAGGCCTTTGATTTTTTGGGGATTGAAGGAGAGCCACTTGATAGCTTTCTTTGTGTTTTATTATATAGATATCAGTATAAGTTATAAAAGGAGTGACTAAATGGATATCCGAGACCGATATTCAACTAATAAAATCTCATAACATTCCCTCATTATTATTTCCAAATTGTCTTCCAAACTGTCAGCAATTATAGAACAACAATAGAAGAAAAACTACGAAAAATGAAAGAAATTAAGAAAAAGAAGAAGGTAAAAGAAAAGGTGATTGTTTTGTCGATGTACAGAAAAATTTTAGAGAGAATATCAAAAAGAAATTGTTGGAGAATAAATGTGAGAGAAATTAGGGAGAAAATATTTCAATTGACGAAAATGTCCCATTTTTTCTTAATAATTTTTTATTACCTATTAAAATAAATATTACAAATCGTATGCCTGTAAGCGAATGTAGGGTGGTTACAAAAGATATTAAAAAGTTATGTTAGTTAGGAGTTTGCATTCTTAAAAAAAAAAGAGGGAGGGGGGGGGGGGGGGGGGGGGGGGGTGTTGACATGTATACCCCTAATAAATATAATAATATCATATATATATCCCTCACAAATATGTATTTTCGTATATGCCCCTAACAATTTGGACTTTATTTCAAATTTACCCCTATGTTGGATATTACTAAGTTCATCCTTACGAGACAAATAGAAATCTAATTAAAAGATCAAATTAAATAATTAAATTAGAAAAGATTTAACAGTTTTAAGAAAAAATAAATGAGGACGGTTATAATTTATCATTAAAAAACAAGATTGATGACAAATTTGGAGAAGTAACGTGAGGAATAACATGTAGTTCTCAAAGATGCATTGTTAGTTTATCCATTTTTTAAAGAAATATAAAGAAATTTTTAGAAAAGTTAATGTGTCTTCGTTGGATTAATAATTGCCGGAATTTACAAGAATGAAGAAGATAAAGTTTGATTGGTAGAGAATATAATATTTCAGTCATTTTTCATCAAGTCCCGTTAAAAAACTGAAATTTCTATATTGTTTTGTGTTTTTTTAATTAGAGGGGTAATTAAGAGAAGTGATATATATTGTTGGGGACAAATATGAAAATACATATTTATGAAGGGCATATATGATATTCAAGTATCTGTTAGGGACATATATGTTAAAAACCCAATAAAAATACATTGGATAAATTTGAGGAAGGCCCCTATGTGAAATCAATTTACATTATTTTCTATTGCTTAAAATTTTTATTTCATTCTGGATTCTCCACCATTGCATATTGTGAAGGGGGTATTTGATGCTCAAAACCATTTATCACAAGAGCAAACTGTCGACAAGATGTAAGCGTGTAGGTAAATTGATTTGGTTTGAAAACTAGTATTTTTTTTGTAATACCCCGCAAAAAAAATTGATTTTTTTGCATTAGTAAATAATATTAAATTTGTAAAGTTGACTATTTTGACTATTTTCACGAAACTGCAATTTTGCACGTGCAATACACGTGCAAAGTTATGAATTTTGAATTTTTAAAATGTTATGATTTATGATTGATTTTCCTCTTTTGTTTATGATATTTTAATTTTCAGATTTATTTGAATCAATTTAACTATTTTACGAATTTGTCAATTTTACATGTGCAGAACTCGTGCAAATATTTTTGGAGCAATTAACCAATTTTATATTTTTAATAAATTCTCCTACTTATAATTGAGTATATCCTAAATTTTGGGATTTTTCTGTGTAAAGAAACTATTTTTATAAATACTTTGAAAGATATGGGCTTTTATGTCAAAAAAAGCCGTTTGTATATCAAACAAATAATAAAAATTCATTTTTGCGCACTCTTGGGCTGGCCATGATCATCATTAAAAATAAAATCTATTTAAATTTTATTTAGAGTTGATTTGGTAAAGATTTAAACAAATATGGTATTATTGCAAATATGGAATTTATGTTGGATCTTGTGCAAATATTTTCTTGGAAAGTAAAAGTCAGATATTTTAACTAGAAAATCTAATATTTGTTAGTAAATATTATTTCTGAATTTTCTGGATTTTTACTAATATTTTATGATGTATTTGCAAATATTACAAAAAGAATGACTTTTGTGCAAAATTGTCATCCTGAGTACAAATCCGAATTTTCTTTATTTTTGGGCTGTGCTGGATTGCTGGACAACTCAGTAGTAAAAGGATTTGATTTGATTTTAACTTATTTAACTTATTTTAACTACTTTATAAAGAAAGGTTTAAATATGTAAAGTAATAATTTGTTAAGGGATGTTTCCATAAATTTGTAAAACCCTAGAAACTCCAGATTTTTGCCTATATTATAGTCACTACAGCCGTCCCTCTCCTATGCAAAAATAAAATATATTTATACCATTAATTTCTTGGAGTTTCAAAGGAGTAATCTTGGATTTTACAAAAGAAGGGCTTTTTCTTATTCTTCATTAATTCGATTGGATCTCTTCAACAAGGTGAGTGACGTATTTTGTTTCATTTTATTTTGTGTATGTCGTATGTGAGTGATGTAACACCCCGCAAAATTGAAATTACAATTTTGCCCCTGTGTGTTACGCACGTGTACTTTGTAACGTGTTTTTACCGCATATTTTCGATCACCGACTATTTATACAATTTCTATATTGATTTTTACCTTACTTTGAGTCAACAAAAATATAATATTTCAATCTTTATATTCTACGTGCTTTTTACGTGTTTCGATGCACGTGCTTTCTACGTACGTAGCAATTATGCTGTAAAATTAATAAATATATTTTTATTCTTATTATCTTTAATATTTTTCTGTTAATAAAATCAATTTCGCATTTTAATATTTTACGTGCGACGCACGTATTTTCGGTAAACGTATTTAAGCATATTTGATTTCAAAATAAATTTCTGAATGTGTATAACACCCGTAGTTTTCAAAAATATATATAATATATGTTGGTATTAAAGTATAGCTATTTTGTAAGATTATATGCAGAATGTGGCTTGGTTTGGAAAATGTGGTGAAATGAATATATGGTGTGAATGTGATGGGGGCCCACCTTATTTGAAACAGCAAATATGCTGTTTGGAAATTAGCCAATGGGGGCCCACCTACAGTAGAACTCCGTATTTTCAAATATTATTTTAAATATTTGAAAATGAATTAAAATGATTTTCTGGAGATTTAATAAATATTTTCTAAAGAGTTATCTTTTTGCACGTGCAAAACACGTGCAAATATTTACTTGAGAGGTTCAAAAGTCAAGTTTTCCTTATGAAAAATCATTATTTAATATTTGAGATTTATTTAGTATTTTTCCAGATTTTTCTGAAATTAATCGGAACTATTTGCAAATTTTGAGAAAAGAAGGACCTTTTTGTAAAATTGACATTTTTAAGGGTTAAAGTGCAGATTATATTTTCTGGACGTTTTAAACAGTACCAATTGAGATTTAAGAGTATATTTTACTTTTAAATCCTAATTTAAATGATTTTGATGGAATTTCCAAAAAAATAGAACTATATGTATAAAGTTGTATTTTGAAGGGATTATTTTGCAAAATTGTCGTAAAACCCTAAAACCTATTTCCGGATTGTTTAAATAGACCCTTCCAGCCGTCATTACTAAAATACAGAATTTTGAGATTTATTTTGGAAGAGCAAGAGGAATTTTTTGATCTCGCAAAAAGGAAGGCTTTTCGTTGGATCTTTTCAATTCAAAGGTGAGTGATATTGTTTTATTTTGATTTGTTTTGTATGTAATATGAACTTTGTTTTGTGGTTTGATTTAAGTGAACAATTGTTTGATTGTTGTTTGGCATGTATGTTTATTTAGTACCTTGCATGAAAACGATGCAATGGTTGTTGTTTGTATCATATATGTGAAATCTAAGAATGTGGAGTAGATCTTGGTTCATAAAATTGTATTGCTAGAAATGCATGTTTATGATTTGAGTATGGTTATGATCAGATGGAGGAACATCTGGATCTTGTGTTTACAAATCAGATTTGGTTTTGAGTTGTGGAAGATATTGAGTATTGAGAAATCCTAATGGAAGAATTAGGAGTTGAGAACATGAGAATTGTGTTTTAAGATATTGGTTGATTGGAGGAAATGTATCCAAACTGAGGATACTTTGAGATTGTTGTTTTATTTGAGTACAAATTATTTTAGTGAACAATGATTGCTTTTGGAAAACCCTAATTTTGATTATCGTATACAACCAAAACTAGGCAGACTGTAGGCCGACAGTCGACTGGTAGACTTTTCAGTCGACTGATACGACCCAGCTGCTGTATCTTTAGTTTTTCTTGAAAATCCGTTCTGGACAGTCGACTTAGACCCTTTTCAGTCGACTGGTACACTTAGAATTTATTTTTAAAGTTAACGTAGATTTTTCTCTGGTAAGTCGACTTATGACCTTTTAAGTCAACTTATATTCTATTTTAAGTCGACTTATAACACTTAGAATATTTTCTTAAAGATTTCTGGAATTTCTCTCTGGTAAGTCGACTTATGTTTTTATAAGTCGACTTATGTTCTTATAAGTCGACTTATGTCTCCTTTAAGTCGACTTATGTTTTTTATAAGTCTACTTATGATCTGGTAAGTCAACTTATGACTTTTATAAGTCATCTTATATTGTTGGTAAGTCAACTTATGTTTTTATAAGTCATCTTATATTGTTGGTAAGTCAACTTATGTTTTTATAAGTCATCTTATATTGTTGGTAAGTCAACTTATGTTTTTATAAGTCATCTTATATTGTTGGTAAGTCAACTTATGATTTTTGTAAGTCAACTTATAATACTTAACTTATTTTCTGAAAGTTACTGGATTTCTTTCTGGACAGTCGACTGGTGAGTTTTGCAGTCGACTGTAGACACTTAGATCTTACTTCTTAAAGATGTTAGTTTTTGTAACGACCCGAAAAATAGCATATGGCTATTTTGCATCGAAATGTGTGCGCGATTGAGAATTTCGCGCGAATATGTATTTTCCGATAATAATTATTTTTATCGAGAAATATAAGATATATTGTCTACTTTATTTTATCATTATTATTTTCGAAAATGAAATTATTTTATACGGATTATTACAAAGTCGTTTTAATGTATTTTGTATTGTTGGTGCTATTAAAGAATAGAGTTGGGGTTTGTTTGAAATACTTTGGAGATCTGGGGGGCCTAGTTGTAATTATCCCTTATATATATATTTATATTATATATTTTTTTATAAACCCCCCCCCCCACCCTTTTTCTTCTTCTTCTCCATCTTTCTTTCTTTCTGTTCTTTCCCTCCCGAACCCGCCGAACCCAATCGGCCGATGGTTCCCCCGGCCAAATCCTCCTCTTTTCTTCGTCATCTTCAAATTAATTCGGAGGGTATGCTAATTGAAGGGTGCTCTAGCTCGTGGCGGAGTTTGTTTTTCGAAAGGATTTCGAAAAGGTAAACCCTAGATTTTATTTTTGTATAAAATTTAGTGTGGTAAATTTATTTGGAGTAAGAGGATTATGGTAGGGAGATTAGAAGATGTTAGAGGTAATAGAGGCGAGAAATTAGCATATTATTAAAAGAGTTTGCATGTTGTTAATAAATTAGGGTTTTGGGTTTGTAAAAGAAAATTATATATGTGAGAATTATCTCCTTTATAGTAGTAGAATTTTAGTAGAACTATTATAATAAGTTGGGGGTCATTTTGGTAATTGTTTGGGGAATAAAAATCCCTTAGACATTAGATTATTACGTGCATCGCACGTGTATCCCAAACATTCAATAAAATGTCTGTGTGATAGTAAGATAATTAGTATTATTGTTTTCCCGTGGCTGGTTTGAATGATTTGAGCCTTAATTGCGTTAAAATTTGATAATAGGATATGTTGGCGACTTTGGATGCGGGGTGGCGCTTTGAGTCTTCGCGGGACAATTTGTGAGTATGAATTTATTTATGTATTCTGTGTTTTAAGAAAAAAATTATAATAACCTGAATGGTTAGTATGAATTACGGATAAGGCGTGTTTGGATCGAGGGTTTCAGAACAACGTATATGTGTATATGGGGATGAATTATATTTATATGATGATATCAAATATGGTGAGTATGATATCTCTTATTTTTACGCACATGGTGCGTTATGAAGATTTTAAATTACGATTCGCTACGTACTTCCGATTTCGTATCTTAGTGTAGCATGGATGTTTTGAGCTAAGAATTCGTGTGGACACTCTTGTATGTGTCCACCACTATAGTTTATATTTCACAAATTTTCGAGGTCGTTGATACCTCAAAAAATTGTGGAGTGCAGCTGGTCTGAAAAGGGCAGAGCTGAAGCCGATTGCTTTTGGACTGAAGTCCAGAAGGTCATAACCAATTGTATATGTATGATATTGCTATGAACTTTGAGAGTAGCTCTGGGTATGAGTTTATTTGATGATTCTCAAGTTCTAGAAATTCTAGAGTTCATTAGTAAAGGGTCGTGAACGCTCTGCTGGAAGAGTGGCATTCGTGTGCTATGATGGAAGAGTCGTATCTCTTTGTGTGAGATGAATTTAAACGAAATGGTATATGTGTAGATTAAGAATCTCAAATTTCATGAGCACGGAACTCAAGGTCAACTTATTGTTGAACTTCGAGGTGGGCTATGTTCAGCCTAGTATAAGTTGACTAGTTGGTGAAGATGAGAGACTGTGAACTATTGTTAAGAATTTTGGGAGTTTGACCAACTAGAGAGTCGTAGTAGGGAGTCATAGCTTTCTAACCCATCTGGAGTTTTGTAATTCCAGTTTATAGGTTGAGAGTAATGATTTTCCAAAGATGGAACTTGTGTTTTCAAGAACTCAAATGATAGAGTCTGAAAGAGTCAAATTAAGAAGTCGGAATAGACACTCCCACCTTCCCATAGGACTCGGAATCGAGAATTTCCGATGAGTGAGCAAACTCTTATGATATTGGAAAGGTGCAGCGAGTGCAAGAAGAATGTACTATTGAGAGTACATGAGGTTTTATAGTATCAAGCAATTTTGTATTGTGTGTTGGAAGTTATGGACGTGCAAGCTAGCGACCTGTTGATTAGACTAAACTTCAAGTTTAAGTTGACTGCAAAACGGTGGGACCGTTGACTGCCATACGGTGGGACCGTATATATTTATCGTCACAGCTGTTGACTGCAGAGCGGTGGGACTGTTGACTGCCATACGGTGGGACCGTATATATTTATCGTCACAGCTGTTGACTGCAGAGCGGTGGGACCGTTGTCTGCCATAGGTGGGACCGTATATATTTATCGTCACAGCAGTTGACTGCAGAGCGGTGGGACCGTTGACTGCCATACGGTGGGACCGTATATATTTATCGTCACAGCTGTTGACTGCAGAGCGGTGGGACCGTTGTCTGCCATACGGTGGGACCGTATATATTTATCGTCACAGCTGTTGACTACAGAGCGGTGGGACCGTTGACTGCCATACGGTGGGACCGTATATATTTATCGTCACGGCTGTTGACTGCAGAACGGTGGGACCGTTGACTGCCATACGGTAGGACCGTATATATTTATCGTCACGACTGTTGACTGCAGAGCGGTGGGACCGTTGTCTGCCATACGGTGGGACCGTATATATTTATCGTCACAGCAGTTGACTGCAGAGCGGTGGGACCGTATATATTTATCGTCATGGCTGTTGACTGCAGAACGGTGGGACCGTTGTCTGCCATACAGTGGGACCGTATATATTTATTGTCACGGCTGTTAACTGCAGAACGGTGGGACCGTTAACTACAACCTCATTGCCACGATCTATCGGGAACAGGAAGTAGACCAAATTAGAATGCATTGCATAGCGAGGGTTCGAATCCCCAAACTTAGAGACAATGGCTTGATTTGGAAAGTATGTAGTATGGGATGCATACATTTTCAAAGTCTCGCTTGCATTAGACTAAGTATGTTGGCTTGACCTGGGTCACATGTAGTATGGGATGCATGTGCATCCAGAATCTTGCTGACATTAGATTAAGTGCATCTGTTCTATATTCTGTATTGTTGCATTAGACTCAGGTCATGGCATACACAAACAGTAGGAAATTAGGATACACGTTTATTTTCCATTTAAGATGAAGTATGGGTGTGGAAGTGATGTATTGCAAAACGGGATGATATATGTTGTAAGAAATGAATGAATGCGGTGTTGTGTGATATGAGATTGGGAAAGAAGATAAGTCGTGAGTCTGTAATTGCAATGAAAGGTAAATATGATGCAATTATGTGATAGTAAAGTATTTGTGAATGTAAAGCTTTATGGAAAAATAAAGCTATAGGAATGGTTGCTCAAGGCGTAAAGAGATGGGCCTTAAGTGACAAATTGGAATGATTTCCAAACTTATGATAATTATGCTGTGAGCAGGTATGGATATGCATGCAGGAAGTGATGCAGTGAGTATTTGATGTGAAATTCCATTTATGATATTTACATGTTCAAGTTTATCTTGGTATTCGTAAGTTCATTCTGTTTTACTTATAAGTTAATTTATTTGCTTATTAATATATTGTACTCACACCAGAAATGGCTAACCCCTTAGTGTTTGGGGGTTAGGGGGTCTCTGAACTACCCTAGCCCCTACTGTTACAGGTCCTCAGCGGTGCAGAGGTGAGGTGTAGGTTCAGGTTCCGGTGGAGTGGAGCTTCACTTTACTATTTGTTGTTATGGCTTAATTGTAAATAGTAAAGGTTTTATGCTCTAAATTGTATTTCTGATGTATAAGTATGCGGATGATGATAGGGAGTAGAGTGTGGAGTGGCATGATATGGTTTGGACCCGTACCCATCTCGTTGTGGAGCACCGGGCGCTGTGGTAAGCTTTTACAAGTTATTTTTCTAAAAACTTACTACGTTTTCAAAAGGATTTATGGTTTTTAATTGATAATTGATAAACCGTTATGAGTTTGGCCCCCAGAGTATATATATATATATATTGCCTGTGTGATGATGCTCATTTTGGCCTGGGAAGCCCGTGATTTTATTGCCTGTGATGTGAGCTACGGAATTTAGAGCAGAATTCCGTAAGCTTTTTGTGTTTCGGGGTAGAAATTACAGGGGAGACTGCCGAAATTTTCCCTGAAACACAACTATCTTAGTTTATGGTTAAAGTGATATAGAAATTGGAAGAATTGAGTTTGGAGTCAAAAAGAAAAAAGGGCAGGCGCTATAGTTGGTATTACAAACTGATATTTGTAATTACTGCGGGGTAACTCTGTATTGAATAAAAAGTTTTAATTTTCAGCATTTTGTGTATCGTGACTAATTGAAGGAAAGATCTTGGCATGTGTCACGGTTTCCCAGTTATACGGGAATCGGGGCGTTACAGTTTTCACTCTGGACAGTCGACTGGTGAACTTTTGCAGTCGACTGGTACTGATACTTTTCTAATGTGTTTTGATGTTCTTTAAAAGACTAACTCTTTAAATGTTTTGGATCTATACTCTACTCTTATGAATACTATTCTTCTATAGAACATACGCTTTCACTATAAACTATGGTTGGATTTGGATTATGGAATTTATTAAAGACTTGAGTTTTGTGGAGTGGAGAGATTTCCTCTTGATCATTTGACGATGGATTAGTGAGTTTTGGTTCTATTTGAGATTTATTGAGAAAGGCCTGAGGGGTCTTGGTTAGTTGTTGTTTTGAGTTATTTAGATGTTCGCGTGATGAAGGTCTACGGGCCTATTCCCGGATAGGCAGGGAGATGATTCTCCGGATAGGCAGGGTGCATTTGTATGTACCGGGTGTATCTGCACATTTCGTGGGGGTACACGGAAGGGAGATAATTCTCCGGATAGGTAGGGAGGTAATTCTCCGGATAGGCAGGGAGGTAATTCTCCAGATAGGCAGGGAGATGATTCTCCGAATAGGCAGGGTGCATTTGTATGTACCGGGTGTATCTGCACATTTCGTGGGGTACACAGAAGGGAGATAATTCTCCGGATGTTGTTTAGACTGGGTACATTTGTATGTACTGGATGTATTCTTGGTTTTATGCTTGTGTTTTCCAGTTTTCTTATACTTGACACTTAGGCTAACTTCACTTGTTGTTTTCATTTCATGATGTTTTCACGCTTTACATCTGTTGTTATTTCTCATTCAGTTATCCTTGTTGTTAATACATGCCATTGATGATTTTATGTTTTATGATTAAATTAGGTTGTTTTGTTTTTATATCACTCACACCATTTATGACTGACCCCTTTAGTTTGGGGGTTAGGGTTCATCTCTAGCCTCATGTGTTACAGGTTGTTGCTTAGAGTCGGGAGGCTTGGATACTTGAGTTAGTTTTGAGATAAACTGTCATAATAGAGCTTTGTGTAAATTTGTGTAAAAAGAAGTATTGTGAAAAGAAAGTTGTAATTCAAGGTGTTTGTAATTCCGCTGTGTTTGAAAAAGATTGTTGTAATAAAAGTTTGGAATAAAATTATTTGTGTTTTTGGGCTATGTGTACTGTTACATTGAAGTTGATGCTGGGATTGTGCCACGTATTTTCTAAGTTATTATATTAGAAATTCGGGGCGCTACACCTACATATCTTCATGCTGGGTAATTTTTTCACCAGATGTTTTGGACCGGTGGAGGGAGTTTTGGAAGAAGAAAAGATTGGAGAGTTTAGAATAGGAAGGGTTTGGGAGTTGGGTTTTTGAAGAGGTGGGGAGATGAAAAGTGAGGAGTTAAGGGAGTTATGTATATGAAGAGTTGGTAAATTAAATTTAGTAATTTGTTAGGTGTGAAATTATGCAATTAGAATCCTAGCAAAGACCTATAAATAGCCCACCATTCTACTCTCTTCTCACACCAAAAAGTAATCAAGAAATAAGGGAAAGGAAAAGAAAGAGAGTAAGAGAGTTCTTGTTCTTGGAGTCTCTTGCTAGGAGGAGAAGAGGAATTAGGAGTCTCGGAGCTAGAAGTGGTGATCATCCTTTCAATTGTTCAAGCTTTCAATCAAGGTGGGTGATCCTATACTTTCTAAATTATAGGGAATGCATGCTATTATGATTAATGAGTAGTATAAATTTTGATGTGATAAATTAGAGTGCAAGTCCATGTTTTTAGGTATGCTAAATTGTAGTGATGTTACTATTAATTAAGAAACAAATTGATATCATGAGAAAAAGAAGTAATGAGTATTTTCTCATTTGCATGTTAATATAGAAACTAGTAATTTTAAAAGTATTTGGAGAGATTTTCCTTATAGTTGAAAGGAGTTTTGCAAAATGGAATGGGTATGAATAACTTATTTTAAATTATTGTAAGAGAATACAAATTTTCTAGTTCGATTAAAATGAATTACAATTTATAAAATAAAAGAGAAGAAATAGATTTGAACGTTAGATGTATTATCAAATATGAATTTTTAATACATGAGTTTCTGTTAATTTTCAGTCTAATTAAATTATTGTAGACTAATAAAAGATTTGATTAAAAGAGAAAACTAAGTTTTACGAGATTAATGAAATAATACGAAATTGGAACAAAACCTTTCGGGTTGCCTGTGAGTTATTAGGTTCGGGTAGCCTAGTGGTCTGACCTTGCGCTGCTTAGTGGTTGGGATGGGTTCGAAACCTGATAACCCAACTTTCTTTTCTGCATTGATTTTTTTTTTTTTGGAATAAAATTTACCAAGAAGTGAGCATAAGAAGATTCAATGAAGGAATAAATCAACAAGTCCATATGGACTTTATGGTTGGCGATGGCTTGTTGGTGGCTTTGTTGGTCAAGGGTTCGAAACCTATAGACCACAATTGTTTTTATTTTTTTATTAAGTGTTTTAATAAAAAGAGTACTAATGTAGTTAAAAATTGAAGAAAAGTCCTAGTGTTCACATAATATAATCAATAGTTATAAGAGATAGTTTTGAGATTTTTAGTGCATAGTCGAAGAACTAAAAAGGGAAATTTTTTTTGAATAAAGATTTGAGAATAAATTCTAGTATTCATATAAAATGAAATGAAATTGGTTGAAAATATAGCTTTAGAAATTTTGGAGAAAATAATAGTAACTTTGAGATAGATTGATATTTGTCTTCAAAAAACTAAATTGTTGAAGAACATGATTTGCATCATTAGAAGAAAAGTAAAATGTTGGTATGTAAATTAATTGTCTTTGATGGGATAATTCATTTGTGTTGAATACTTGATTATTATATGTATTTAAATTGCGAATGAGATTGCAAGTGATAAAATCATGTTTGTGAAAAAGATAAATTTTGTGAGATCGATGTTGAATAAAATGGTTTCATAAAAAAGAATTATTATTAAGGAATCATGAATAGTGCTAAATGAGACATAGAACAAATTATGGATAAGTTAGAGACATGAACATAATAAGTTTAAGACATGATTATTAAAGGGTATATGTACCCATGTTTCTTGTGCATGAAAGTTTATGATTTAGAGTTAGTAAGACCTCGGTACCGGCATTATTGAAAGAAAAGATTTGAGAAATGATCTGCAGATATGGCTTTGGAGCCATCTCGTATTTGTTGATTAAGTCCGGTAGGAGGTAAAAACTAATTCTATGAGTGGAAAACTATTCATGTCTTGAACTAAGAAAATTAGGCACTTAGAGGAAGTTGTAGTAAAATAAGGGAAACGTAAGTGGGGTGCTCTATATAGTCGGCGGTGGACTCCAAGACTATAGACCCAGTTGGCGGACTGAGGTTGCCCCGTGGGAGACGGATTATTATATTTTAATCCGGGACTATGAGGACGGGTCAGCGGTGGACTCGGGGATCTTGAATAGTCGGACGGATGGGTTTTTGGTGTTTACCGTCTCCAAGGTATATATATATATATATATATATATATATATATATATATATACTGGGCTAGAGGGTCACATACGGGACGATTCGCACGATGTGGAATCTGTTATAACAGTCGGTGGTGGACTCCAAGGCTGGGATTCAAATTCGTGGAATAGTCTGAACTTTGTTTTGCTACCGGATAGTTTTCATGGCGAGGGATCGAGCCCTGTATTGTGAAGAATGTAAGCGCTTGCCCTCGGACCTATGTAGTATGGGATGCATAGAATCCGAACAAGTGTGCATTAGTGTCATCCTAGTGTAGAATGGTATGCATTAGGCATTAAGACATGACATACACTTATGTTTAGAATAATCACTTTTGACACTTTACTTGTTCATTCAATCTTTTTGTGATTTGTTAAAGTATGAGATCGTTATACTATTCCCGGCATAGAGAGGATAGCCGTGTATAACATTTCGTCAGTTGTAAGTAACTGACGTGCCCACAGATTGACATGCAGGTAATGGACTATTCTTGAAGGAGAAAGGATAATATGATGCAATCAATGGCTCAATTTATAAAGTTGTATAAGTTATATTTTTGTTTTCAAATGTTGTAATCTTTGTTTCTTTTGCTGTGTAAAAACCAAGTGTAAATAAACTCTGATGTACTATTGAAAAAGTTTTAAAATTCCTTGTAAAATTGTACGAAGTGAAGTAAAGATCCTGTGAAATCTCGAATTTATCCTTATCTGAAATTCGGGGTGTTACAAGTGATATAATTTATTTTGTTTTATTCTTGGAATGTGGTATGTGGTATTTCATCTACTAGAAAGCATGTTAGGGTTTGAGTATGAATATGTACATGATGGATCGAATGGATCGTTGAATTAAAAATTGATCTTTTGTGAACTTTAGTTATCCATGAATAGATTTGCATGTGTACGGTTTGAGATTCGTATTATTTTGAGTTTGGTGAACACAACTTGATTATGATAATATTAGCCTTGTATGTCCATGAGTTAATAATGATGATGGGGTTTGAGAAGTTTTTGAGAAGCATTAATGAATTATGAGTTCTTGTCTTGAGAATTAGATTTGGGGAAAATTGATTGATGCAATACAACTAAATTGGAGATTTTTGGGAATTGTGGAAGGTTTTGCTCAAATTGGATTCCTTGAACATTAAAATTTTAATTCTGAATATGCTGCTATTTCTAATCGAAGGTTTTGTGGAATTTTCTTTAGTGCACGAACATGCACCAACGATTTACATGAATTTCGTACTTCATTGTTATTAAAGAAAATCAACAATTTGCTATTTTTATTAATTTAAAGTTGTTTTGATTGTTTTATGGACTCTTTTATATCCTCCGTATCGGTTGAAATGAGCACAACTAAAAACTGCAGTCTGTAGGTCGACAGTCGACCGGTAGAAATTACAGTCGATCGTCATTACCTGGCTGCTGTGTTTTTCTTGTTTTCTTGAAATTTCATGCCGAACAGTCGACTGAACCATGTTTACAGTTGACTGAGTCTGCTCTGTTTCATATTTTCCTAAGATTTGGATTTTTACTCTGGACAGTCGACCGATGACCTCTTACAGTCGACTGTTAGTACTTAGAATTATTTTATGTAAAGTTCTGGAGTTGTCGTTCTGGACAGTCGACCTATGGTTTTTATAGTCGACTGCTATACTTAGATTTATTTTCTTGAAGTCTTGGATTTTCACTCTGGACAGTCGATCGACTCATGTATATAGTCGACTGTTACTGATGTTCTTGAGTTATTCTGATGCTATTTTAAATAAGTTATTCTTTAAATGTTTTGGAACTATAATTTACTATTCTAAACCTTATTTCCTATTGAACATATGTTTCCAAATTGTTTATTAAAGTATTGTTAATGGAAGGTTTGGTTTGGATGGTTGAGTGTGAGTCCCTAGGGGGTGTGTGGGACCTTAATATACCGGCAGTTGAGATATTTATGTTTGGGCCTGTTGATGCATTTCAGTTGATCAGTTGTTGAGTTAAGTCCGGTGGTGTACACCAAGTCTAGGTGATTCGTAAGTAAACTAATTAACTCAAAAGGTTAAGGACATGCACTAGTGGTGATATGATGAAAGGGAACATGAGTTATGAACCTCAGTATGGCTCGCGGTGTGAGATAATCCCCGAAATTATCCAGGTGTGAGTGAAATAGTCTTCGAAATTACCTGTGGTGTGAGATTGATCTCCGAAATTATCGGGGTCGAGGCGACGCACATGTGGTATTCATGTGATGAGGTGCCATCGCTTGCAGTGTGGGGTATTCACGAAGATTCTCAAGTGTGAGTGAAATAGTCTCCGAAATTATCTGTGGATAGAGATTGACTTCCGGAACTATCGGGACATGGGCTAATACTTACAGTTTATCTTTATCTCGTAGTAGTCATCGTAGTAGAATTATTGCATAGCGGGGGATTAAACCCTACAATGTGGAGACGTTAAGGGCTTGCACCGGACCTATGTAGAATGGGATGCATAGAATCCGACAAGTACGCATTAGAGAGTCAGCATATAGAATTGTGTTTTCTTGACTTGGTTTTATGCATGTGTTTTTCTGTTTTCTACACTTGACACTTAGTCTAGTTTCACTTGGTGTTTTCATGTTTCATTGCTAGGTCATATTTTATGTATTCTTGTTTATTACATGTAGTTTATGATTCCATGTTCTATTTATGTTGTTTGTTTTTATGTCACTCACACCGTTATGGCTGACCCGTGTAGTTTTAGGGATTAGGGTTATCTCTAGCCTCATGTTTTACAAGTGATTACCTATAGCATTGGGATTTGGATGCATGAGATAGAATGATAATAGAGCCTATGTAATTTGTAAAAGAAAGTGTTGTAAAAAAAAAAATTTGTAATTCAAGGTGTTTTTGTATTCCGCTGTGTTTTGTAAACAATTGATGTAATAAAAAGTTTTAATTTTTCCTGTGTTTGATTGCTATGTTTATGATTACATTGAAGTTGATGCTGGAAATTGTGTCATGTATTTCTGAGATATTATGTCGGAAATTCGGGGTGCTACATTTTTCGTTTTCGGCAAAGGTGTAAAAGTACAATAACCAAACACTATCACATTTTAACATTCTAAAATAGTAATATGATAAAGATGAATGGATTTTCAAATTTCCGTGATTTATCATTGAGTTAGAGCATCTGTAGTCGTTGGTTATATCTCCAAAAAAATGGATATTTTGAAAAAAAATAAAAATCATTTGTAGTCGTCGTCTATATACCCATTTTTTTAGGTTTCGAATGAATAGGAGACGTCTATATATCCATATTTTAGAAATCAGAAGATGATTTATCGTTTTATAGTTGGGCGGTAGATGATTTGTCGTCCGAGACAAAAATTTTAATTGGAAAAGTGTCGGCCGACATATGATCTGCCGTTTGAATTATTAAAAAAAAAAACACAAATAGGAAGATCATCTTCCGTTTCTGAAGATAGAAAAAAAAAATCTTTGTGTTGGACGGTACATCTTGCCGTCCTTCACATTTTTTTAAATATTAATTTCGAGACAGCAGATCAACTGTCGTTCTTCACAATATTTTTTAAAAAAAGTTACAATGATCTTCAAACAGTATATCATCTTTCGTTTCGTCAAAAAAAAACCCAACTTTTTAGTATAGACGACTGCAGCATTTCTGCCATTTGCTATTTCCAAAATTGCCATATACCCATTTTTAAACTTAAACAACTACATATGCTCTTATAGCTCATATGGTTAAAGAAAGGTCACAAGTTGAGACCAGGTTACAATGTATCCAATATTCAAGAAAAAACTTCTTTATATTTCTTGAAGTGATTGTAAAATCATTTGGATAATGCATTTAAATATGCTTGCATGATTTTTTTTTTTTTTTACGGAAAAGGTGGAATAAGGCCACCCTGTTTAATTAATAAGAATTTAACAAAACAATCCCAGCATACTGGGACAAGTTACAACCTACAGATAGGAAAAAAAAACATGAAGCGACATGACCAGTACATATAATCAGCTTTCACTCTAAACTACGAGGACCAACTAATTGTATGTCCGTCAAGTAAGCTTCGAGCAACCACCTCCACGGCACGCACACACTCACCTGAAGCGAATCAAGCGGGATTTGAAAATTTGCCGCTCCCATCCTTTTACCTCACCAAAGCAACTTCACACATGGCCCAATCGGAGTCGCACCCAAAAGGAGAGCCGTGGAGAGGGTACTCACCTCTGTCACGCTATAGCTCTCATCAACAATTTCCTACCAAACTAAACACTCGGTCACCCTAACCACGAACACTAACAAGGAGAGAGCCGTGAAGAGGATACCTTCACCTCTCACACGCATCTACTCTCTCTAGTGATTTCTCACAAACACTAACAGACACCAGCACAGAATAGAGAGAAGTAACATCTTTACTCTCTCACTCTCTCACTCTCTATCTCACGCAAAAACCGAAACAATTACAACTAACAGAAGCATACCTTCCCCTCTCGCCCCTACGGGTGGTGGACGTTGTAGATTGCAGGTTTATTGATGAGGGCGTAGTGGCGGCACTATTGAGAAACCTATGGCCGTTGATTAACAGGTGTCGAATTCAGGGTGCGACTACCCCACTATCGATCAAAAACAGATACATCTCCACCTCAACAATTTCTACAGAACACCTCATGGGGGGACCCCGTCTGCGGGCTCAAGCCCCACCTAGTGTTGTAAAGGTGCGCACCTATGGAGGGACCCCGTCTTTGGGCCCTAGCCCCATAACCGTGCAACACCGATCCCAGGCACCTCCTCCACTCCTCCACACAACAATAACCAGATCAACCCGCTGCCGTCTCTAACTCCGGTACTACCATCACACTTACTCTCTCTTCTTCGCATACACAACCAATAACTCAACATCCAAATCGCAGCTGCAGATCATCGCTGTTGGCATTAAGTGCGTGGACTGGGGCGACATAATCGCTCCGCGACAGTTGAGACAAGCACCCCGGAAGTTGAGACAAGTGAGCGCACATCACGAAGGGACCCCATCTTTAGGCCCAAGCTCCACAATCGTGCAAGACAACTTAACTCCCGGCATCTGCACACGCACTACCAACCCTCGCAAAAACAAGCCGAGAGTGTGGACATGGTGGCAAGAGCACAGAACATCCGGGCAAAAAACTAGCAAATCCGCCCAATCCCAACCTAACCTCAACCCCAATCCCAAACAACACACCCCCAAACCCTCACCAACAGTCGACGGGGGGTGGCAACAGATCCGACCGTCGGACGTGGTCGACGGCCCACCACGGAGCTAAGGCCGACAGGGCTTTGACGAGAAGGTAGATCGGGGAGGTGGACTGCGCATTTGGAGTTCAGACAGATTTGAGAGAAGGCGAGGGGGTGGGGGAGTTGAGAGAGGGCGAGGGGGCGTGGCAGGGCATCGCCCGACGACCTACGCCGATGCCAGTTGGAGGTCGACGGCGGGAGGAGGCTCTGGCGCGACGCAGTCGCTCCGCGAACTGAGGGAGCTTCACGACGTACTGGGGAGGCTCGCTGGTGTCGTTGTCGTCCGTGAAGGCACACTGGAGCGGCGGCGTCGAACAGCCGCCACCCATCTGTCGCATGAAGATGCGAACGGAGAAGGGGCATCTTCTCCTCGAGACGCGACTGGAGAGGATCTCGTCGCCCATTGGATGGAGGAAGAGTAGGGGGGACGACGGGGGGCGGGGGGGCGGCGGCGTTGACGGCCAGCCGTCACCGCCCTTAAGATTGTAGATCTAGGTTTTTGGAGGTTTTTCGCCTTACAGTTGAGGATTATGTTTTGTTATTGATCATGCTTGCATGAATTTTTGATGTAGCAAGTTCATATATGAACATCTGGACGATTATTTCAACATTCTTGCTCAAATCGAAACAAACTAAAAAAAAATTAAAATTACTCAAAGAATCTAAGGATTTACTTGTTCTCTATGCATTTTCTTGTATCTATCTAAGAGCATTAACAATAGTTTATGTAAAAAATAAAAAAAATAACAAAATAGCAAAATGACAAAATGGCAATAGCAATTTGAGCGATTTGCTATAGTGGTAAATTGTTAAAAAATAACAAAATTGACGAAAAATTGAACGGACAAAATATGATGCGTCGTCGAACGACGCTTTTGCAAATGAGCAAAAGTATCGGACGAAAACATGAAGTTTCTTCCTATACTTTTGCATGTTCAGGACTAATTAATAGATTATTAGGTTAATTAATAGGTTAATTAGGTAACTAAGCTTAATTATATAATTAATTGCTTAATTAATTAACTAATTAATTATCTAACTAAACTAATTAACTAACTAACTAACTATATATGCTTTTAAAAGAAATTTTAAAATTTTTTTTCGGACGAAACATTTGGATTATAAATATAATAAAATTTTAAAGACGAAAGGTGATGATGTTTTGTCTCCTATAATATGCATTTTACCAAATTATTTATCAAATATAGCATTTTACTGTAACGAAAATAATAAATTGGCACACCACTGCAGCACATAGTTTGTTAAAAAATGACAATATCTCTAGATGCTTAGAACAAGAAAATAAATCTCCCTTTCATTTTCCTTCGCATTTTCTTTCTTTACAAGTCCCCATGCTACCTGTGTTCAGCATATCGGCATATGTGTCAACAGACTAGAAGATGTTCCCTGTCTTGTACAATTCACCTGGTCATTTTCCAAGTAATGTTACGATAAATAATAATTAATATCCGGGCTCCGAGTCTGGATAGGGCTGTAATTCGGACCGGACGGGACCGGACAGTCATATGTTCAAACTCGGACCGAAATTTTATTCGGACCGGCTTATGTCCGGCTCGGTCTAGATTAAAAAAAAAAAATTATAGTCCGGACTCGGTTCGGTAAAGCATCAGACCACAATAATACTCGGACGGACTTATGTCGGCTCGAGCTTGGAGAAACATCGGACCTAGTAATTTGTTCAAGTTCAGTTCGTATAACAATTCGGACGGTCCATGGTCGGGTCATTTCTTGAGCCGGACTCGAAGGGACGACGGACCGTCCTGTTCATTTTACATCCATACGTCTGGAATCTTCGAGCTCCTCACTGCAATCTCAATCTTCCTGCCCAAGAAAAAAATCAGAAATTAAAATAAAAGATGCGCGTCGCAAGAATGAAGGATTTTTATATAGAGAGCATGAGCATATATCTAATTTCTAATTTATTATCTCTAATTTTATAATGGAAGAGTTAGAGTTGTTCGTTTGTATATAACCTAACACGGATTTTTTTTATAAGACTTTCGAAAATATTTGCAGGAAAATGACAGTTGCAAAAGTATTTGTGCTCGTAGACTCAACAACTGAACTCGCCGTTCCCAACGGCGAGTTCAGTTCAAAATTTTCAATGAAGACTCGCCGTTCCCAACGGCGAGAATATTTATACTAGACTCGCTATTGAGAACAATGAGTCTAGTTCAAACTTTTGAAAGAAGGCTCGCCATCCCCAATGGCGAGGATATTTATACTAGACTCGCTATTGGGGACTGCAAGGATGTAGGAAATTTCACAGAGAGTCAAACATTCTGTTGGACTTAGTGAATTTTTGAAAAAACTTCCATATAAATTATTGTTGAACTAAACTTGTCGTTCCCAACAGCGAGTCTAGCGTAAATGTCACCGCCGTTGGAAACAACTAGTCTTCATTAAAAATTTAGAACTAAACTTGATGTTCCCAACAGCAAGTCTAGTATAAATGTCTCTGCCGTTGGAAAAGCGAGTCTTCATTAGAAAAGTTTGAACTAAACTTGATGTTCCCAACAGCGAGTCTAGTACAAATGTTTCCGCCGTTGGGAACGAGTCTTCATTAGAAAAGTTTGAACTGAACTCGCCATTGGGAACAATGAGTTTCTCGAAAAATTAGCACTAAATTTGCCGTGTCCCAACAACGAGTATGAAACTACTAAACTAGCTGTTGAGAAAAGCAAATTTAGTTGTTGAGTCCACAAATGCAAATATTATGACAACTGTCCTATAAGTGCGAATATTTTCAAAAGGTGGCATATATAAAAAAAATCACCTAACACGAGCATCGCTTGTACATAATTATTACTAGTATAATGTACGTGCGATGCACGTTTACAAAACGTATAGTCACCAAATTAAATGAATATATAACGAATAAGAAAAGAAATAATCTACATTTGAATGTTTTGATTTGGGCTACACGCGCGGTGCACGTTTATATTTGTTGGATATAGTTTGGATGTGTATTGGACGGATTTATTTGGTTACAAAGTTAGGGTTTGTTTGTTACAAACTCCAACCCTCCCATTCAAATAGTAGAGAGTAGAGATAAAAGAGGTTTCAAATTCGAGGTCATACTATATCAAAATTTTTATTTTAAAAAATATATATTTATCAAGGCGGAATTTTTTGCCATACTAGGCCACTTTTTGAAACTATTTGCGATTTTAGGCCAGTTTCCAAACTATTAGCGTTCTTGGCAGATTTTAGGCCACGTTAGCAGCAGTCGCTATTGGGAGTAGCGGCCTCTTCATAGCGACCAACACATTGTACTCCCACACTTAGCAGATTTGAGTGTAACTAAGGTCGCTATTGTCAATAGTAGCCTCTTCTAAACGAGGTCGGGTCACTATTTTCAATAGCGACCTCAGGTGGAGCAAACAATTGTGAAGTATCTTTAGACGAGGTAGCTATTGATAATAACGACATCGTTTAGAAGAGGCCGCTATTGATAATAGCGACCTCACCTGCGCCCAAATCTGCCAAGTGTTGGAGTACAATGTGTTGGTCGCTATGAAGAGGTCGCTATTCCCAATAACGACCTCAGGTGGAGCAAACAATTGTGAAGTATCTTTAGACGAGGTCGCTATTGGGAATAGCGATCTCGTTTAGAAGAGGCCGCTATTGACAATAGCGACCTCAGCTGCACCCAAATCTGCCAAGTGTGAAAGTAAAATGTGTTGGTCGCTATGAAGAGGCCGCTATTACCAATAGCGGCTGCTGTTGACGTGGCCTAAAATCTGCCAAGAACGCTAATAGTTTGTAAACTGGCCTAAAATCGCAAATAGTTTCAAAAAGTGGCCTAGTACGGCAAAAAATTCGATTAAGGCGTGCATCGCGCGTGTAATTACTAGTACTAGTATTATACACGTGCATACGTGCACGTGGAAAAAATTGAAGGGATAATGAAAAGGAAAAAAAGAAAATAATTTCCAAACCGATCCACTTTCGAAAATATTGACCAAATGAGAAGGATAAAAAATAATTACCAAACTGATCCACTTTTGAAAATATTTACCAAACTGGTCCACTTTCGAAAATATTTACCAAATTGAGTCATTTTGCCAACACGTGCGCTGCACGTGTTGGCTTCAAAATGACAGTCGCTGACACTAAGCCCCTTTCCCATTATAATAGTAGAGATTATCGATAGCATCAGGTGGTCTCAGGCAAGCATGAGACCCAGATCCAGAGCCAGACATATTTGTTTGCAGGTAATCAAAATCTTATATCTTATTGTTTTTATTTATTATTTTCTTCATTAAAAATAATAAATGAATTTAGGAATTGGATCTTTTTCGATTTCGCATACGACATGATTTGTTAGTATGGATTTCAATTGAATTGAAACCTTTTGGGTATTTTTTTTGGAATTAATTTAGGAATCTATTCAAAGCAATTAGGGTTTTGGATCTAAGAAGGTCAATTGGGTAGGTTTTTTATGTGTTTTTCAGAGTACTGTTGAAGTGGAACCTAAGTATTATTGTTTCATGTAGTTTAAAGATCATCAAACAGTAAAACAAGTAATCGATAGATTTGGAGGAATTATGAAAATAGGAAAGATTACTGTCATGAGAATTACTAAACTCAAAGCTTGATTCTTTGTTTTTGATGACTTCATCGACGTATATGGGTTGAAAGATAATTAGATTATAAGTATTTTTCTTTATCAAATAAAGCCAATTATAGAGAAATACGGTAAAGTATAGTGCTTGTGCCTTCTTCAAAAGTATAATAGAATAGGCCATTGTCACATATGGATCGACGAATGTCCCCAAGTGCATGTAAGTCGGGCTTATTGTTGAGAGTCGGTCATAGAAGTAGGTGTTTTGCTCAACTGCATGTTGCCAACCTTATTGAAGTAAAGCAGTCGTGTATCATCTCTTGCCATACATTGAAGTTGCACTTGGACTGAACTTCTCGATCACGAACTTGATGTTGTTGGATGAGTCTATTTTAAAATATCCTTAAGTGCATGTAACTCAGGGGCTTACTGTTGAGAGTTGGACATAGAAGTAGGTTTCTTCTCAAGTGCTCGTTGCTGACCTTATTGTGTTGAACACTGGAAGACAATAAGAAAATTAATGTAACTAAAAAGAAGTAACACACAATAGAGAAAATAGTACTAGAGCTATAATTACTCTTAAAAAGTTCGACACAATACTGGGTAAAGTACTCTGCCGTATATAGGCATACACAGGGAGGCCACATTGCATAATTTTCTCAACAAATTCCTAAAGAATAGGACAATTAACAATCCATAACTAACAGACCAACACTTGACTTGGTAATAAGCTAACAACCCTTTATTTACTCTAACAACTCAAAATAGATAATAAACTTGGTCAAGACCACCTGCTGGTGTTGTATTCTAACACTGTCCCTCAACACCAGCTTTCGTTCTTTCTATTATCCCGAGCTTCTTGCAGAGACCTCCAAGTTTGTTGCTATTCAAGCCTTTTGTGAGCAAATCTGCAACTTGGTTTTCTGCCTTAATATGCTCTAATACAATTTCCTCTTGCATAACTTTTTCCTTGCTAAAATGATAATGCACCTCCACATGTTTAGTTCTTGCATGAAAGATTGGGTTCTTTGCCAAACGTATTGCTGACTGGTTATCGCAATACAAAGGTATTGCATAATCTGTTGGTTGATGCAAGTCCTTCAATAATTGTATAAGCCAAGTGCTCTTTTGAGCTGCCATTGCTGTAGCTCGATATTCTGCTTCTGTTATTGACAAAGACACAGTTGGCTGCCTTCTACTGTACTAAGAATTTCTTAAGACCCGAGCTTAAAAACATACATGGTAGTTGAGCGTCAGGTATCATGATCACCTGCATAGTCAGCATCACAATAACCAACTATCTTGCAATCTCCACCTTTCTCATATAAGATACCATAGCCAAGCGTACTCTTAACATATCTCAAAATTCGTCGTACTGCTTCCAGGTGAGACTTCTTTGGATTTTGCATGTACCGACTCATCACACCAACTGCATAAGAAATATCAGGTTCTGTTAAAGTTAAATAGATCAAACTACCTACCAATTGTCGATACATTGTTACATCTTCCAAATCTCTCCCTTCATGAACACACATTTTGGCGTTTGGCTCCATCGAAGTTGAAATTGGTTTGCAATAAAGCATTCCAAACTTCTCCAACAAATCTTTGGAATACTTTTGCTGATAGAGAAAATCATTCTTGAGTACGATCAATCACTAGACCGAGAAAATGCTTGAGCTGACAAAGTTCTTTCATCTGAAAACGAACTGATAAATTCTCCTTTGTTCAACATTTCTTCTTCGCAATCTTCTGTTATGATTAAGGCATCCACATATACTAGTATAATAGCTAGCTTCTTTCCATTAGCTTTGACAAACAAACTAGAATCTGCAGATGTGACTGAATAACCACCATGAGCCAGTAATTTAGCAATCTTACCATACCAAGCTCGCGGTGCCTGTCAGTGTAGTTGAAGGCTCGCCTCGGCTCAGCCTCAGGCTTAATAGCAGTTTGAGCCTCAAGCCTCAGTTAAGGCTCTTCCTTTGTTTGAAGCTTTAGTCAGGCTTGCGCATGGACGCGCCTTAGCAAAGGCTCAAGGCTTGCGCCTCAAGCAAAAGGCTCGCCTGAACATAACAGACCCGACCCGACCCGTCTTCACTACCCGACCCATCTTCATCCCTTCTCATATTTCGTAACTTCCTCAATTCTCTCTCACATTCTCATCCCCAATTCTAAATTTTAACCCCAATCTCCACCTCCCTAACTCCTCAATTTGCACTCTTCTTCATCAATTTCTCTCCTTCTCAATAACATCGGCGGTAACAGCGAAGCAGCTCGCCGGTAACACAACAACATACAGCAGATCAGCGGCTATAGCGGAAGCAGATTGGCTGCGCCAGTGGTCGTCTTACTCCTTAGTCTCCAGACTCTACACTCCTATTCTGGATTCTTTCCTTTCTGATTTACACTTTTATGGTTTCTTTCTTGGGTTTTCGTCTATCTTTGGTTATGATGTTTTTGCAAGTTACTTTGAAACAAAATTATGAAGCTAGTTCATTTAATAATTTACTATAATCATGAAACCATGCCTTACTCAAACAATTGCAAAATAACTCAGTGTAGAGCATGACCAAATTTTATGGTCGGCTAACTTTATGTTATTGTTGTAATATTTCAAAATAACTTACCATTTACTAAGACTGTAATACTGTAATATTGTATGCCCATTAATGCAATATTCAATTTGATACTATTGTAATTTTACTGTATGCTCATTACTATAATATTGTAATACTGTATGCTGTACGGTAAGTATCTTCATTGGTAATACTGTAATATTGTATGCTTATTACTATATGAAACTATGAATTGAAGGTTAACATAATATCATTATAGTTTTATAGAGGAACACATCGTATAACTTTTTCTTTGGGGGCAAGAAACACATTGTAATTATACATTACAGAGGAACACATTGTAGTTATACAAAAATGATAACTTACACAGTTATTTTGATCATTGTATGATATATTTTGTTGCTATGATGTTATCTTGGTTATATAATCTTATTTATAAATTTTAAAAATCCCAAAAAGTAATAATGAGCCTCGATTAAGTGAGGCTTATGCCTCAAATTGCGCATTGCGCCTCAGGCTTTTTATGGGGTAGTAAAATTGCGTTGCGCCTTACGCCTTCGACTACACTGGTACCTGTTTTAACCCATGAAGCGCCTTTCGTATCTTACACACATATTCATGACGATCTTGACTCTGAAAGCCCATCGATTGATTCATGTAGATCTCCCGATCCAATTCCCCATGTTGGAACGCGCTCTTCACATCCATTTGCCACAAGTTCCAATCTTTGTTAGATGCAAGTGCAAGTAGGACTCGTACAGTCATAAGCTTCGCAATTGGACTAAAAGTTTCATCATAGTCTATGGCAATGTTGGCATATTTAGGGTTTGGCGTTCTGGCTCTTGTTGATCTTCTAAAAGGAGATGGTGCTTCTTCTTCACTAGGATCCTCTTCTTCGCTTGGTTGTTCATACACACCAGTTTGCCATGGACTCCGAACTACGCCTGGCTTGAGGTCAGAACCATTATCTTCATCTTCAGGTTCTCCTAAACTCAGTTGGATTTGAGTAGATTGCAACTCATCTTTATAACATCTGACTCTGGTAGTATCTTCTTCTCTGAGGACCATCATGAAGATGCTTCATCAAATACCACATTCCGAGATGTGTAGCACTTTCCACTTGTAGGATCACAGCACCTCCACCTGTTTCGTTGATTATCATATCTTACAAAAATACACTTAACAACCTTCTTGTCCATCTTGCTACATAAATGGTTAGGTACTAACACATAACATACACAGCCGAAAACTCGAAAATAGCTGACTGTAGGCTTCATATTCCACAATTTTTCAAAAGGTGATAGAAAACATAACTTTTGTGGAGGAAGCCTATTGATTATGAAAGCTGCAATCTTCATTGCTTCTGCCCAAAATCGTCGTGGAACATTCTTCGCATGAAGCATACTTCAACATATTTCTGCCAGGTGCCTGTTCTTTCTTTTTGCTACTCCGTTTTGCTGCGGAGTGTTAGGACATGTGAACTGATGGCGTATTCGGTGCTTCTGAAGAAAATTGCTGAACTCGCTTGAGATGTGCTCTCCTCCAATGTCGGTGCGTAGACAATGAACTTCTTTGCCAACTTCTGCTTCTGCTACTTTCTTGAAGTCATTGAACTTGAAAAAGTTTCAAACTTTTGCCTCATGAAATAAACCCACATGTACCTTGAGAAATCATCAATAAAGGTCACCATGTACTTCATCCCACCAACCGAGGCTTGCTTGACGGGTCCAAACACATCAGAGTGAATTAACTCTTAATGGTTTCTTTGTTTTAAATTTGGACTCTTCATACAATAACTGATGCACTTTGCCATGCTGACATCCTACACAGACTGTGTCTGTTTTTACTTCAAGTTGGGGAAATTCTTTCAGCATTGATCTTTTCATCGTCACATTTAGTTTGTAATAGCTAACATTACTTAACCGCGTGTGCCACAAGTCAACCGTCTCGTTCTTTCTCGTCTTGTCTACATATGGAGTTTCTGCAGACATCACATAGACTGACTCTAACCTCCGTCCCTTCATCACCGGTTCTTCTACAATCTTAAGGTCGCGATAAGCCTTGACATCTTGCGGACCAAATAGAACAAAATGACCAGAAGATGTTAATTGTGATACTGAAAGAAGATTTTTCTTCATACCTGGAACATGGTAAACATTTTGCGGCAACATCTCATTAGCACTATACTGGGGATGGACTATTGTAATTATTACCAATGTGAGCTATTGGTAACTTCGAGTTGTTGGCTGTCACTACAACTCGGTTGCCCTTGTACTCTGACAAATTGTGCAACTTTTCTTTGTCACTCATCATATGATTTGAGCATCCAGAGTCAACGATCCAATCTTTCTCATAATCAATATATTCAGACGTAGTTGCTGTAAGAGCTAACTCATTCTCTTCTACCACAATAATACCTCAACATTCCATTCTTCTTCATTTTTTGGAAGTAGCAGCGTTACTTTCCACTTACTTTTTCTTCGACCAACAAGCTTTCGCCATGTGACCCTTCTTTAAACAATTGTAGCACTTCCCTTCAAACATTCTATTGTTGCCAAGATTCTTCGAGGCCCCCCTGTACGATTACATCCTTCGCTTTGATGGCTTTTTGCCTTGTCATCATTCTTTTTAGACCCACCAAATGTATGCCGCTTGGGGTTTCCTCTGCTTTTATTGGCGTAGAGTGCTTCCTCCTCACCTTCAGCGAGATTCCTCCCATTTTCTTAGCTAGTGCTTCTTGTCCAGTAAGCAAATTTTCGAACTCAACAGGTGGTGGTTGATTTTGCCATCCTTGTATTGCAGCAACAAAGCCCCCATATTCAGGCCTTAAACCATGGATAATTATTCTTTTCATCCCAGTTTCCCCGATTGGAGCTTTCGGATCCAACTCAAAAATTTCGCGGCATAGTGACTTCACCTTGTGAAAATACTGAGCGATCGGCATGTCGCGTTGTGCTAATGACAAAAGTTTGCTCTCTAGAAGTTGAAGCCTTGTGTCATTCTTCTTTGAGAAGAGCATGGTGAGCGTATCCCAATCTTCTTTGGGAGTTTTGGCATCCCGAATATGTTCTAGCACATCTTCGATCGTAGTCTTTAAAGCAAACATTGCCTTGCCCGCTTTTATCTTCCATTTCCGTAGAGTAGAATTTGCATCCTCTGCATCTAGTTGCTTAACTTTGCTTCCATTGACAACCTCCCACAAATCCTGGCCTTGCATGTAAGACATCATACATGTAGACCAAGTATTGTAGTTCTGATTGTTGTGTTTTTTTATTCCGCTAACAACTTGAAGATCACTCATCTTGTCAAGAGAGAAAGCTCACCAAAATATGATGCTCACGATAACCTGGCTCTGATACCAGATTGTTGAACACTGGAAGACAATTAGAAAATTAATGTAACTGAAGTGAAGTAACACACAATAGAGAACATCGTACGAGAGCTATTATTACTCTGAAAAAGTTGGACACAATACTGGGTAAAGTACTCTTAGGCATACACCGGGAGGCCACATTGCATAATTTCCTCAACAAATTCCTAAAGAATAGGGTAATTAACAACCCAAGAATAACAACCCATGACTAACAGACTAATACTTGACTCGGTAATAAGCTAATAACCCTTTATTTACTCTAACTACTCAAAACAGATAATAAACTTGATCATGACCACCTGGTGTTGTATTCTAACATATTGACTGCTGGTGTTGTATTCTAACATATTGAAGCAAGAAGTCTTGTATCATCAATTACCATGCGTTGAAGTTGCATTTAGATTGGACTTCTCAATCACGAACTTGATGTTGTTGGATGACTTTGTTTTAAAAAATCACGAAATTGACCATGGTTGATACAAATTGTTGAGATCAATCTGCAACCAAGAGATGGATTCTTTGAGTGGATAAGTACTTAACACAACAAATTATAAATAAATAGTAGAAGCCACTGTAATAATGCAACCTTTATTCAAGATGAGAAGAGAGAATCGTTTTCAAGAACGAGTTTATGACATGTTTTTCATCGGACTCTACTCTTCAGAAGCATTCAACTATTCCTAGTGATGACTATATGTTGAAGATGATCTATCGTAATTCCAATAAAATATCCTCAACATTTAGTCGATTGCCCCCCTTAAAAAAAGCATTGAATCGATTGTGAAATTCACAGTTAAATGGGTAATAGGTTTGTTAGTTTCATTGAAGAAGAAGAAGGGGAAGCTTGGAAGTTAAAGAAAGAGTACTAAAGAGGATAAATGAAAGATAGGGTGGACGAAGAAGAAAGATGTATAACATAAGAAGGTCAAAGATGGGGTTCGACCCAGTTTTGATGTCATTAGGTATATTTGAAGCTGGAGAGTTCTTAGTTCTTACAATACAAGCTTGGCAGTTGGATAAATAGTGTGGTTGTGAGAGCTTCCTCTCGCCTTGGTTCACTCAATTTTCGAAAGCAAGTTATTGGTAATTATCATCACACTTGATTCATGACTTATTCTCGTTGTTGACTGATAGTGACATTCTTATCAAAGTGTGGTTGTATTAAGTATAGAAAGACTGGAAAAGTCCCACATTGGAGTGGTTAGTTATGTTCACAGAGTTGAGCGAGTATGGCTCGTATAGTACAACCTGTGTTGCAGGTCAAATTTGAAATCTTTAGATGTGTTACTAGTCAAGTCCTGTTTGAATTTGAACTAATATGATCAGTTATTGTGCTGAGATGTGTCTCAAATTCAAATTTGAGGTTCACTTTGAATGAGGAGCATGTGGGATGTGGTTCATATGAATTTGTTCTGACCCATATGAGAACATTGTGTACATTTTGATTGACTAACTTCCGAAAAGAAAGAGGAGACAAAGATATTGTGATAGTATAACATGCATATGGAGTGAATGTGGACAACATGATCTTTTCTAATTCAACCTCTATTTCAATGTGTCTTCTGTGAGTTAATGTGCTTAGTGGAATTCAAATTAAAAATCAAAGATTTTACCAAAATGAGGTCGTGCTAGATGTGGTCTATATGGGTTTATTTACACCCAACAAAGATATACATTGATCATCTGGATTGGTATTAAGACAAAGAAGAAACTGAAATGCAAGTAAAGAATTGAGAACTGTGGAATTAAAGTTCAAGTATGAATTAATCTTTATATATGGGTACAAAAGATGAATTTGTTGAGGGAGTACATACTAGTTTGACTGAGAGAGATGTAGAGAAAATTGTGCCCATTCTTTGTTGTTGAAAAGAAATTTTTACCCATACACTGATGTGTTTGAAGAAATTTTCTACCATTATATTGATGTGTGAACTTGTCCATTAGAGATTTGATAAATTGGTCACCAGTTCTATACATGATCCCCAAACAGGGATGCTCTCGGATACGATTTATCTGATTTGATCCAAATCCGAATCCGAAATTGACACGGATATGGATATTAAAAATCCAGACCCATTCGGATTCGGATCTGGATAACAAAACCATTTTTTTGGGGATACGGATCTGTTCAAAATTTTCGGATTGGGTACGGATAATTGAATTATTAAATATATATGTTTATCTCCAGATAAAGCATAAGCTTAGCTGTGATTAGTTGGTTGTCTCCTTTTATTGCCGTTGTGTTTGTAGCGGTTGTTTTCTTTTATAGCCCTTGTGTTGACCTTAACATTTTTTTGCTCCGACCTTTTAAAAAAATTATTTATAATTATGTAATGAAACAGAAAATTAATATTAGACCCATGAGTTGGTCCTAAAACTTATTCATAGTTATATATATACTAGTTTTCATACAATCTTTATACATTCCCTTCAAAATTAAAATATTATCATCAACCATCTTTACACCCACTCTATATTAAATTACAATAATCTATGATGTCTCAATTATAACTAAGCTACCCCTCTTTTTTCTTTGTAATTAATATAGCAAGTTAAAATTTGTCATATTCTATTCGATTTTTATTTTTATTTTTCTCATTTATTTTATATAATATCAATTTAATGTCCGAATTTGTATCCATATTTGATACACCTTATCCGATTTGCATTCATATTTGAAATTTGCAGATACAGATATGACCTTTTTTTCAAAGTCATATTTGTATCCGTGTTCAAACCCGTCTTTAGAATCGGATACGGATGTTGGTATAGCCAATACCAAATCTGAAAGCATCCTTAGCCCCAAAGCTAGTACAACGTGGACTGAGGGTCATGGTCGGATATTATTTGTTTCAATAGGTTCCAACAGTTCTTGATTTTATGTGAGATAAAGAGAAGAATTTTAATGCAGAAGAAATCTAGAGCCTCATATGTCTAACAAGGATAGATCAAAATAATGGTGATAACCGAAATGGAGGTTGAATATTTCACCTATAACAATATTGATTCCCGGAAAGAGGAGTCAAATGTAGTCAATAATTTACTCCATTTTTTCAGTAAGATGATGCACCTTTTGTTGTAAACTATTTATTATTTCTTTTCAATGAAATATGGTTAGGTTCTCCATGGCTTAATAATACATGAGCCATCTTAAGTGAACTACTTAACCCTGTTGGAAAATATTAGAAAAATAAAATATAATAAATATGATTATTTATTTACTCATTTATTATTGTTAATCTTGTCCAAGTCAATCTTTTTTTTATTCATGGTCAAACTAACCTTATAACTAGTTATGACTCATAAGTTTGGCGGGTTAATTATTCTTATAAATAAGTTGATTTTATTTAGCTTTATGGATCATTAAAGTAATTTATTGTAAAGGTTAATTTTGTTTTTGTCGTCTCCTATAATAACAAGTTCATCTTCATGAGAAGTAACTGGGAGCATGAAAAAGAATATGCAATGAATTAGATTGGTTCTCCTCACAAAAATTATATTCGTACTTCTACTTTATTATGTCCTCTTCTTTGGGTATATTTTAGCTTATACGACAGGTGTCCCTAGCCAAGTGACTTTTATGGGCATTATATCACCATAGAAATGGGGAGGATACTACGCCTTAATGTACTTCCTATAGGAGTAAAACTCCAATTAGTCAGTGCTCCCATGATCACTAGTCCAGCTTGTGTCTAACCTTGGAAGTAATTTTTTGGGAACAGCTGCTCGAGAATCAGCTAATGAGGTTGCTACTTAGCTCAAAAGAGTATGATCATTCTAGCTCTAAAGCACTAGATCCTTTCAGAACTTTAAAACTAAGCGAGGATGCGCAAGATTAGTACTAGGACGGGTGATGTAAGCTAGAATATGTCTAAAGAAAGAAGAGAAAGATAAAGTAGAAGTGGAAAATATTTTTTGCTAGGAGGAGCAAGAGAACCAATCTAATGCATCGGATATTCTTTTTTTTCTCATTAAAATGAACTTGTTTTTATAGGAGTTGACAATTAACCCCTACAATAAATCACTTAAATGACCCATAAAACTAAATAAAAATTAACTTGTATATAATAATTACCCCTCCAAATTTATGAGTCATAACTAGCAATAGCGGCTAGTTTGACCATGAATATAAATAAGATTGACTTGGTCAAGATTAACAATAATATATATATATATATATATATATAGGGGTCGGTTCGGGTGAGAACCTAAGGGCCTATCCGAGCCATTCATCTGTGTAATCTTAATGGTCAAGATTTTTTAAAATTAAACAATAAGATTAATTAATTTTTGCATTAAGATGTCAATCCCTTTAATTAAGGGATGGGGACCGCGTAATAAAAGGAATAATTATAAATTGCCTTTTTTTTTGTGCGACGGTTAAGGCAAATTTGGTCAAACTGGAGAGAGAAATAATTTATTCACGTAATTTATTCTCGTAAAATATTTATTCCCAAATTAATAGCAACTGCAGAATCATTCACCATTTCGTTCCTTACAGTTACTGTTTATTAAAGTTGCTATTTATAATTATTACAGTTGCTGTTTAAGTGGTCAGGTATTGCTGTATAATTATTTCAGTTGCTATTTATAGTTATTACAGTTGCTATTTGTAGTTATTACAGTTGCTATTTATAATTATTACAGTTGCTATTGAGAAGATTTTGTATCCCAAATTAATAGCAACTGCAGAATCATCAACAATTCGTTCCTTCACCAATTCGTTCACCAATTGATAAACAAACAATAAATATGCACCAATTCGTTCACCAATTCGTTCCTTCACCAATTGATAAACAAACAATATATATATATATATATATATATATATATATATATATATATATATATTCCTGCTAAAATATGCACTACTTGTATCTACTTACAATACAGTCAGTTGCTATATAGTGAACGAATTGGTGAAGGAACGAATTGTTGATGATTCTGCAGTTGCTATTAATTTGGGATACAAAATCTTCTCGAATAGCAACTGTAATAATTATAAATAGCAACTGTAATAACTATAAATAGCAACTGTAATAACTATAAATAGCAACTGAAATAATTATACTGCAATATCTGACCACTTAAACAGCAACTGTAATAATTATAAAATAGCAACTGTAATAAACAGTAACTGTAAGGAACGAAATGGTGAATGATTCTGCAGTTGCTATTAATTTGGGAATAAATATTTTACGGGAATAAATTATTTCTCTCTCCAGTTTGACCAAATTTGCCTTAACCGTCGCACACAAAAAAAGGCAATTTATAATTATTCCTTTTATTATGCGGTCCCCATCCCTTAATTAAAGGGATTGACATCTTAATGCAAAAATTAATTAATCTTATTGTTTAATTTTAAAAAATCTTGGCCGTTAAGATTACACAGATGAATGGCTCGGATAGGCCCTTAGGTTCTCACCCCAGGACATGGTTCTCACCCGAACCTTCTCCTATATATATATATATATATATATATATATGTATGTATATATATATAATTTCATTTTTCTAATATTTTTCAACAAACCTTATAAAGGAAAGAAAATGAGATAAAGAAAAACCCAATTACACATTTGCTGAAGTGAAAGACTGCTTACAAAGTTACAATATATAAATTAACAACAGGGTTCCAATGAGCCTTCCTATTATCAAAGTTGCTTAGACACTTGGAATACTCTCAACCTCAAATAACTGTAAGTGCACACTTGAACATGAATGCTCATTTAGACTAGAAACTGTGGAAACATGTTTAATCCAGATGTTTAGCCAAAATATTCATCCTGTTTTTAGAGGGCAAAGAAATCCCGTGACTTCATCAAATGCTGAATCATGCGTTTTTCTATAACAGTAGAGCCTCTATACCAAATATTTTGGTAGGCCATACTTGACAGTTTTATTTCCACATTTGCAGACTACAATAACATACATTAGTTTTTTTTTTTTGAATAAATTATTATTATCATTGAGTGAATTAATGGGGCTCTGACCGCACACAAAAAAGTACATGCATTATGCATGCTAATAATCTCCTAAATATATATATAGATGTAGATCTGAACATATAGGTTGAAATTTCATTATCAATTGAGGCAATTTTTAAACTGATTGACATGTTCAGAAATTTCATTATCAGCTGAGGTGAAATTTCATTATCGAGTGAGGCTGAAATGTCATTAAACATTACTATTTTTCTTTCTTTCTTCTTTTCCTTGATTTCCATTTTCTTCATGGTCAACCTAACTAGGCCTGCGGTTACCAAATTCTCTTGGAGACCTATTTTCCAAGTTGTTGTGGTGGCTAGAGCCTACTTAACGAGATTTATGTTATAACGTAAACTTATCAAAGTTTGAGAAAGAGAAACTTGAAGAGAGTTGGCAAGGAATTTGACTTATAATTGAGAGATCTCAAGTTCAAAACATGAATGGACCACCAAAATTCAAAAAAAGTTTTTAAAAACTTGTATAAAATAAAATCTTTTACGGAGTTTTACCTTTGTTCGATGATTATTGTCTAACATATTTGTTCATGAAGTACTTTTTACCTTTTGTCTAACACATTCAAGCCCTAAATGTACTTTCTACATTATCTGTATTCTATTTATGTTTAGAGTGTTAATACATTTGCTGTAGTAATTTGTTCATTATGTTTCATTTTCAGCTTTTTTACATTACAATTCCTTCGTGTGCCAAACAGTAGTAGTTTTATTTCATTGTCAGATGAAACAATGAGTCAGCCACATGATGGACATCGGACCTTTTTACCATTTGGAAATCCTTTTCGGATGATCTTTGCCAAGGGATCCTATCTATCACCGGTGCTTGTTGCACTCCTTACTTCTTTTGAGAAAACTTTGGCAGAAAGTTTAAAGAGACTCAAGCCTGAAGATATCTCTGACGTCTTTTCCTTATCTTGGTTGAGAGATGCAATGACCTTCTTGTCCGAGACCCACATTAACATCAATTCGTTGATCACTGATCTGGAGTTCCCTGTTTCTGACTGGGAAGAGAAGTGGGTCGACTCTTACTTGGACAGCAGTGTGAAGTTGCTTGATGCTTGCATTGCATTAAATTCCGAGTTCTCACGATTGGATCATGGACAGCTCTTGCTCCAATATGCTTTGCATGTTTTACACTCTCACAACAATTGTCCTTCATCTGAGCAGATCAATCGGGCTAATTCCACTCTTTGTGATTGGACTCATCAGATTAACTCAAAAAACTCCAAGCTTGAAGATTGTAATGCCATCTTACAAAGGCTTGTGGAGTCTGTTTATTCAGTTAAAGTCAAGAACTCAACCAAAGGGAAGGGGTTGATGCGAGCCTTACATGGAGTAAAGGCAGTCACTATATTTGTCTGCAGTGTCTTCATTTCCGTGCTTTCTGGTTGCACGAAGCCTGTAACATTGGTTGTGCCAAACAAGTTCCTTTGGGTAGAGGCCTTCAATGATTTGCAAGCTGATGTTTCAAAGGAGATTATGAGTCGGATATCTGGAGAAAAGGCAGGTACACTGAAAGAGCTTGATACTGTTCAAAGGTGCATGAAAAAGTTATGTGTTTCAATTAACTCCAAAATTTGTGAGACTGGAATCACATACTCCGAAGATAGTAATGGCCATGAAGAAGAAGAGTGGTGGAAGAAACTTGTTTCTGAACTAGGCGAGAGTGTGGAGAGGTTATCTTTAGGATTAGATCCTTTGTCAAAGCAAGTGGGGGAATTCTTCCAGATTGTTCTAACTGGCCGTGATGCTTTGCTTTGTAATCTTAGAGCTTCCGATGATGTAATAATGAGAAAGACGAATGAAGTAGATGAATGAATGTAATGAGATCGTCATATTTTCTGCATGCATAATAAAATCATATGTTTGCTATAACATGTTGCTTATTCTGCTGTACTGGTTTGTTGTTCGTGCATTTGATCATCCTGAATCAAAATTAACCATGAATTTCACAGTTGGAAGGAAGGAAGAAGGTTTCCAGTCGAGGATCTGCTGTTACAAGGATTGGCATTATTGTATGCGTGCTTGCAGCCAAAGTAGTTGGGCCTTTTGCTTTAAGGTAATTTTTTTGTGAATAGCGACTTGACTTGCTTGACTATGTTCGTTGGTCCACCATGAGAGTTTGTTTACTGCTTCCAGAAAACATAAACATTCTTGAAAAGCAAGGTGAAGCATCTCGTATGTTATGTTCCTGGGGGAATTGGTATAGACAGTGACACATTTGATCCAAAAGGACATTGTTTCTTTAATTAATAATCATTTAATTAAACAGTGTAAAGTTTCTATCTTTTTCCTCAATAATAGAAAAATAGGATGATAATTATTAATTAACCAGATATAACTGCATAAATCCTCTGTCAGTCGGGTGTTTAATTTGAATATGGAATGCTGCAAATTATTGGCCGTACTTCTTCAGGTTCTTGCAAATAAATGAGTAATTAGAGTTATCTGCAATTATTTGTCAACAAATTACTCACCACTGTAACAAGTTAACAGCATGTCGTTAGCCTATATGCAATTGCAGTCACTCACACCGTCTCTTAAGATTGAGAAATGCTACATATACTACATATACGTGAGATTCTACTCCAAACTTAGATGAGGTTTTTTTTTTTAGTGATTGTTGGGTATTACACATTTATCTTCTAGTGAATAATAGACCCACCAACCACTAAAAGACAAGCCCATGTAAGTTTTGGGTAGAATATCATGTATGCGTAGCATTTCTCCTTAAGATTGCCTTGGAATCGGCCTCTTCATAGAAAAATGTAGCCCTGAAATGTCTTCTTTTTTTGATAATAAAGATGACATCGTCATCGTTCCATTAATGATAGATTAATGAAACATAGTAGACCCAATTATATAGAAATACAAAATAAGTAGATAAGTCTCGCATCTCAAAAGTCTAATGCAACAACAATCAAAAGAAAATACAGATACAAGAAACACAAAACAAACATCCATCCCCACTTCCTTGTGTACTCTGCCAATCTACTCTCACTCCATGCGTAGCTTCTTTCTGTGTCCTGCCTGACCTGCCCATGTATAAATGAAACCGTAAATTTGATGCATAACGACAGGAAATATATGATTGGAATTATGAAAATAAAAGTTATTTCGATCTAGCCACAAGCCCCAGATTGTCGTAGCCACTGACAGATCCCAGGCTTCCCTATCCTCTTTTCTTATGCTACCCCCTCCCTATGTCCCAAGCCTCGAAAATTGAGGAGGGACTCTGTAAACACCCAAACCCACGACTGACAACCTCCCAAGTTAGTTTTGCCCTATGACAGTTGAAAAAGATGTGATCAGAGTCTTCATCGCCATTGCTGCATCTAGAACATTCTACATCAAGCTGCATGCCTCGCTTCAATAAATTTACCCTTGTTAAAATAACATCGTTCGACACCAGCCATAGGAAAGCTTTTACCTTCAAAGGCGCCTGTGTATTCCATATAATCTTACTATTTTTGTTTCTGATTCCTCCATTGTTCAATTTGTTGTAAAGGGATGCTATCGAGAAATTTTCGTTAGATTCTAAGCACCAAGTCCTGACGTCTTCTGTGCCTTCAGTATTCCTTCCTTTAGTTCGAATGAATCTATTCAGGCTGTGTATTTGTATGGTGCTCTCCTGTGACACCTCCTTTCCCACCTGTAGCTTCAACCTGTCATTTCGCCAAACATCCACGATTAGCGAGTCTGTAGTTACCATACTCCTTGTTGCTTCCGGGAACATACTCAGAAGAGTATTGTTACCATACCATTTATCCTTCCAAAAGCGTATATTTTTTCGTTCTCAATTCTAACTGAGGTATTTTTGTAATGTTGTGATCCTGCTAAGTCCCTTGCCTAAATACACCTTAACGAAGTAATTGCTGGGTCGAGTGTGAATCCAAAGTGTTCATAAATGTGGGAACACGTTAGATAAGTTGAACTGTTCATGACCGAGCACCAACAGAAGAAGTCAGAACAGGAAGATGAGGGTGGTTCACCGCACTGCATCATATCGACGAAATTTGATCAGGTTCTGAGCCTTTTTTGAGGTTTTATATCGTAGCGTAGCGTAGCGTTTGCTGTGTTGCACCCGTCATTCTTCCAAGAGAACATCAGTAAAAGCTTGTACTTCATATACTTGTCGCAGAAAATTTCATCCCATCAATCTATCCTCAGCGAGGACTCTTTATTATTATTATATATATATATATATATATATATATATATATATATATATATATATATATATCCATCTAAATCTTTTCCATCTAAGCTACAACTCGGTGGCTAGCGAAGAATTCCAATTAAGAGTAATTTGTAGGGTAGAGTGGCAAAACAGGAAGCATGCCATGTGCAAAAATACTGTAAAGAAGCACTCCCAGCTTCCTCCATTACCTGAGCTTTCAACTTCAACAACCTCACGATCACGTGACTGCGATGAATCAAGATGGGGGGGGGGGGGGGGGGGGGGGGGGGGGGTAACCCAATTAAAGTATTGGTCTCCATTTCTACGATGCTTTTAAGTTTGGTAGCTAGGTTTCTTAATTCTGCTTTCTCCTCTTTCCAACTAAGAAATGCATTGACATACCAATTTGATTCCCATTCACATGCAAATCCACATGCTATTCATTCTCTTTTGCTGCATCACTTCACTCCATCCCAATTCCTCAATGATTTCATTTCCCTACTTCTGAAAAAAAGTTTTAATTTGAAAGCAACACTTAACTGAAATAATACTTCCCCGAAAAATATTTAACTGGATAACATAGTAATGTAGGGTATGGCGAGCACCGAAAAATTAAGGCATTGCTAGTTCTCTAACAGCCCTAAAGGTCAAGAAAATGACATGTCGAAGAAAAACAGTTCATCCATGAAGGTACATGAACTAATTTGACGAAGTAGGGGAGATCGATGTTTCAATAAGTTATGAAGGAAGTTAGAGAAATTCCCTAAAGCTAATTATACAAAAGAAAGGAAAGCCGACGTAGAATTTGTAGGGTTCTTGCATTTATGTATCATGTTACCGAAAAATTCTTCGTTCATCTTGTCCATGCTGGTGCATGGCATGAATCAGAGCATTCACAAAAGAGATCTTGCTCTACATGCTTGCGTCAGGCATCTTGTTTTGGAGAAAAAAGAAAAGATAAATAACAAATAAACTAGTGGTAACTAGATATCGTTTAAACTTTAATTGAAATAAATCCCAAATAATTTTGCTCGAGAATTAATACTAAGCTGTTGTAATTCACCAAGCTGTCAAGCTCCATGTCATCTATCCCAAATCATGATCGATTTCAAAGCAAACAAATGCATAAGAAATTGCAACTATCGTGGTTTTTCTTGAATAAAGAGCTGCGTCATCTCTACTACTATCTCTACTACTATAATGGGAGAAGGCCATAGTGTAATTTGTCCATCTACCAACCTTTGCAACGCACGTGCATAACTATTGTAAATGAAGTTTTAGATCAAATTCATCTACCAACTCTAGCAACGCACGTGCATAACTATTATAAATGAGATTTTAGATCAAATCCAGACTACGTCTGAATTTTTATTTTTAAAAAAACTATATTTATTAAGACGTGCATCGCATGTGTAAACTACTATATATATATATATATATATATAGTAGTTTACACGTGCGTTGCACGGGTTGGTAGATGGACAAATTACACTAAGGCCTTGTCCCATTATAGTAGTAGAGATATAGTAGTTTACATGTGCGATGCACGTCTTAATAAATTTAGTTTTTTTCAAAGTAAAAATTCAGACGTATTCTGGATTTGATATATATATATATATATATATATATATCTAATATTATAATGGGAGAAGGCCTTAGTGTCATTTGTCATTTTGTCATTCTACCAACATGTGCAACACACATACATAATTAATATAAAGAAGATTTCCGGTTCAAATCTTCCATACGTCAGAGTTTTTATTTTTATTTTTTGAAATTATTAAAACGTGCATCGCACGTGTAAATTACTAGTAATAATATAATAATGGGAGAAGCCCTTAGTGTCATTTGTCATTCTACCAACATGTGCAATGCACGTACATTATATATGTAAAATATAGTAATGGAAGAAGGCCTTAGTGTCATTTGTCATTCTACCAACATTTGCAATGCACGTACATGACTAATATAAAAGAGATTTCCAGTTCAAATCCTTCCTACATCAGAGTTTTTTTTTTGTATTTTTTGAAATTATTAAAACGTGCATCGCACGTGTAAATTACTACTAGACTATAGCTTCATAGATAGACATCCAGTTACTCATCCCAACCCTTTACCATTACAGCTCAAGGTGCAACCATCATGGTTATCTACCCCTCCGAATTTAGCTCCCTACAACAACAACAACAACGAAAAAAGAAAAAAAAAAAGAAGAAAAAACCATGTGCCAACGATTTCCTCATTTTCATTAAAGTCAATAATAAGTGCCAGATTTCATATTCCGAATATTCTGCATGACAACCTCTGAAGTCTGAATCGTAGTAGGTTTACTTCTTACTTTACAAAGATAATGGCTTCCTACTCCTTGGTCCCCTACTCCTAGTTCAGTAAATGCCCTAAAATTCAAAGCATTGTATACATTGTTTATGCGAAGTAGCAAGTTAACAATCTGTGGTTGTTGAGGCTAAATTCAACGGAGGCCTGTCCATATCGACCATGACCCATCACCATTCCGAATCATTAATATGCTGTTATCCACAAACATTTCATGTAATGAATTTGACGTTGTCGCTAATTTACATGAGTATACAGGATTTGTAGATGACATCGGTAAATCAAAATGTGCAATTACGTGGATTTGTTCATGTTTTGACTAAACATGAACGATCAACTTGACATGATCACCTCACCTTTTCTGATTATCTAGCATTATCACAGGTGGCGGCTGTAGAAATTTTAGTGTAAATAGTATTTTTAAAAAAATTATGTTCATTCATCAAAAAAATGTTAAAGAAAAAAAAAAGTGTATATATTACGGGACATTTGGTGATGAGATCTACTATTTTCTAACATATAGTTGAGTAATTATTTGTATAATATGTACAAGTTGAGTTGCACACCTAATGAGAAGAAGAAGAAAAAAACTCATACTTGTAAAATAATTAGATAGTCATTTAGTTTGTAATGATAAATATAAAAATAATATTAAGAACATAAATAATGAGATTAAATTCAATTATATATTTTCAGTATGAAAATGAACTTTCTCAAACTAAAATTAGATATTCAAAAAATTTAAAAATATATAGTATAACTTTCAGGGCAAGCCCTGAGTTTCCGGGGGCCCAAGACGAAAGGCCCAAATATATATATATATATATTGGGGGGGGGGTCTAATAACAATATAATTATTTTATGCACAAAATACGTGATTATATTTACAAGGGGAATTCAAGTTTGGGGCCCCTAAAATTGCAAAAAATTTGGAGGCCTGAGGCAGCCGCCTCACCAGCCTCAAGGTGGGGGACGGCCTTAGCCCTTGATAACTTTATTAACGACATTAATGAAAATTTATTCACAATCCAAAACCAAGTTATATTTTAAAAAAAAAAATGGAAAATTAAGATAGCTACTTTCAGAAGGTTGAACCTAGTTCTCTTACAGTAGAGCTTGAATTACCTAACCAAAATGTCAAGTTTCTAATTTGTCAATAAAAGTATATAGACATTATATATATATATATATATATATATATATATATATATATATATATATATATATATAATAATTGTATAGATATCTAAGTCTTTCTGATTTTGCAAAAAATCAGGTTGAGCGGCTGCTGATCACCTGGGTCCAATGTGCATGCGCCCCTGATTACCACTAGTTGTTAGAACAAGAATTTCATAAAACAGAAATGCTAACAATAATTGTGAAGAGTTACAATTACAAGAAATAAAATAATAAACCATACAATACAATACAGAGTCGAGATTTGAATATCTCTGTCCTTAAAGCAATTTTTGCCCCGTAGTGTGACGGTGGTTGACGAAATACCTCTCAGGATACAACTCTATTACCTTTCCCTGAAGAGTAGCACCCTAACTTCAGAGATCTGATCGAACTGGAGCTGTGTTGTATTCTCGATACTGACTCAGAGAGGAAGAAGAAGAAGAAGAAGATCCAGAATGGTTTTTTCAGAACTGTACACTCTGGCAGACAAAATGGACTGGTTTTATAGAAGATTGAGAGCAACTGAAGGGTCCATTACTCTGTAACAGCAGAATAGTGATTTAAAGACATAACTGATGAGCCACCAGTTACTGAAGTTGAAAAGCCTCAACAATATACTGGGGAAAAAAATATAGGCCAGAGCCAAGCCGAGCCGGGCTCGCGCGCGCGTGTGTGTTTGTCATTTTGGCTAAGTCCTCTCTCTACTACACATTAGTGGTAACCCCCGGGCCACGCCATTTAGTCTATTTTTTAAATATATATACTAGAAAAAATTTTCCCCATTTCCAATATGGAACTATCCATTTTCTCCCAATATCCAAGTTAGTACATTTCGAGCACCCAACTTTGGACCAACATTTCTCATTCATACGGAATTCATTTTTGGCACTTGAGTACATTACGGAATAGTACTTGACGAGAGGATCATGATTCAATCAATTTCCGGCGCTGCCGGTGGCCGGAGCCCACCGGAATCCGGCCCGAAAAATCTGCAAAAACCTTTTCCAACACTAGTACGTATGACTGTTAATTAGATTTGGACCACCGTCAATTAAATTTTTTCTGACATTGTAAATTCTACAAATACAAACTATTCTAGAGTAATGGAATGAACCTGATAAAGTCATTCCCAATCATTTTGAGTATTTGGTTGTTTTGATGAAGAGCATCGACGACATAGAAGATGGTTAACAGACAGACTGATGGCAACCCCTAAAAATAGGGATCCAACCCTAAAAACAAGAATTTTGCCATCACCACAAAGATATGGAAAACCAAACAATTTTCTCATCAAGTAGAAAAAATAACTCAATTGGGTTATTATTCTGTTCGATTGCGGATGGCAGTGACAGTAGATGGTGATCAAGTTAAGGGATGAGAGAAACTGCACAATTTTGACATATTCATGTCAGATGGAGTGAATGTCTGAGCTTTCTCTCGTGCCATTAGGCTTGGAGGTGACGTTAGTGTTACCGTTGGTGGTGACGACAATTATGGTTGCGGATGGCGGTGACGATGGACGGGGGACAAGCTAGGGGATGAGAGAAATGACTCAATTTTAACGCATTCTGGTCAGATTGAGTGTGTGCTTGGATTTGCTTTGGCTGAGTTGATGGACAAGTAGAATTAGCTTTTGTTTTGTTATTATTTTTTAGCAGAGAACTTTCTTGTGCGGGGCGAGTTCTTTTTTTTGCTGAGAATAAGTTTCATAACTCAGTCTATTGGAATTCATGAATTTCATAATTCATCTTTTGATTGTATATTTAGTGAAACTATTTTTAATGAAAAGAGAAGAAATTTGAACCACTGTTAATCGGAAAAAAAAAAAAATAATAAAACTCAATTATCAGACAAAACCTTTACACAAATGGCGACACGAGCACGTAAAAAAAACTTCCCAAGCAGTTACAATTTTACTTGACTATCTTCCATGGACAACAATTTCAACTTCTCCCTCATAATCTTCACTACCTCCCCCATAGATGGCCGATGAACTGGCCTCTGTCCAATGCACTTAGCCGCGATCCCCAACATAACCCTCACCTCATCCTCATCAAACTCACCTCCTAATTTCGGATCGACAAACTGTCCCCCTCCATTCTCTTCACCTACAAGCCCCACCACAGCCGTCAGCAATTTTTGCTCCTCCTCGCAAAATGCTTCCATCCCTGTCACCAGCTCCAAAACCAACACCCCGAAACTATACACGTCGCTCTTCTTGGAAATCAACCCTGTCCTAATGTAATGGGGGTCGACATAACCAGGAGAACCCATCACCCAGTTGTCACCTGACCCGATAACAGTCCCGGAAAACCCCATCCTAGCCGACCCAAAATCGCATAGTTTCGGACTAAATCTTTCATCCAAGAGCACATTGGACGATTTGATGTCGCCATGTATAATTTGTAAGTCACTCCCTTCATGAAGGTAGTCCAATGCCAAGGCCAATTTAAACGCGATAGAAGTTCGTTGAGACCAAGACAGGGGAGCTGAAACAGAGGAGTGGAGGTTGTCGTGTAAGTTTCCCTTAGGAATGTATTCGAAAACAAGAATTCCTTCTTCGGGTTTTTGGTCACAGTAGCCGAGAATACGGACAATGTGAGGGTGGTTGAGTTGGAGGAGGATGTTGAGTTCTTGGCGAAACGCAAGGTGTAGGCGTTGACTAGAATGGTGGATTTTGACCGCAACGAGGGAATGGGGATCGGAAAGGGTTGTTGAGTAGACAGTGCTAAAACCGCCATGCCCGATAATTTTTGCTGAAGTGAGGGTGGAGGTAATGGTGTCCATTTCGGTTGGATTGAAGCGATGAATTGAGGTTTTGGAAACAGAGCAGGGTTGTTGTTGTTGTTGTTCGACATCATGATTAGGAGAAGAGAAGTTGTTGAGTTTCGCGATGAATTTGAAGTAAGCAAAACAGAGGAAAGAAAGTAAGAGGAGGATTAATGCAAAAACAAGGGCTATGGCTAAGGCTATAGCCATTTCTTGTTTCTTCTATTTCCTCTGTTTTTTTTGAGAGGGTTGTTTCTCTTTGTATATAGAGAAGACTTTTTTGTGGAAGGAGTTATTTGTAGGGTAAGAAGGCTATTAGTCCTTGTAGCTTTTCTTAAGTTTCAACCAACAATGTGATCATGGGTTGCTAACTAATATGACAAGGGAAGGGCACTTGGTCTGTGTCTTTGTTTAATGTAGCAAACAATAAATTTGGTAGGGTATTGGGTAATGGGTAGGTTATGGGTTGGATCAAGGTGGTCCTAATTTCTTCAATAAGAACAATCTAGGGAGAATTGCAATGCCCTGTTTTGGTATGCATAGTTATAGTTACAGTTTCAAATTTTGGGTTTCTATGAATTGGCAAAAAATTATCAATTGAGTAAATAAAACCGCGAAAAATTGCTGTGAAAAACTTTACTTGAGGATATAGTACTTATTTATTTTCTAATGTTTAGCACTTGACCCATGTTTTGCTTGAAAAACTTTATTAGTTAAAATCTATGATTTCCAACTAGTAATATAAATGTAGAAGAGTTTATACTCGGTATGAGATTTGTTTAGTTGGTAGTGTTAGAGGTGGAGAGGATCGTTAGTGGCATCAGATCGAATGTCCAGATCAAAGACAGGTCTGATATATATGGATTGTCTTACTTATGTGAAACTGACAACCTAACCAAATCAACCAAGTCAGAAACAAAGCTAGTTAATCAAAATGAAGACCATGTCACAAAATCAATAGCATTTGTGTAGTAATAAAGATGAAAGAGGTGAGAGGAGAATGAAGAAAGAAGACTGATTTTGGATCCAAGGAATTTTTATTATGTCAACGCCCATATATGGATCACAAAGAACGCCCATACATGAAGCCCACTATCAAGTAACATTACAAAAACGCTAAGCCGGCCCAATAAATTATCTTGAAGTTGACGGCCGAGATCTATATGATTGATGCAGTGGACGAAAAATCAATATGCCCAATCTCGTGGGGCGACGGGCTCATTATGTTCTTGAACCGGTACAGGTTGTGTTTTGTTTTTTATTTTCTTATTTAATAAAAGAAGCCGAATAGCAAAAGTTCTTATATTTGGTTGTGGTGTGATTTTGTTAGGGTTTATGATGTGAAGAGAAAATGGCCAAGTAAGAAGAGGTTTCGATGCAAAGATGGAGGCGAAGGAGTTGCTGTATGGACTGTCAGGGAGGTAGTAGTTGACTACGGCATTCGGAGCTGCTCTCTGGATGCTCACGACTGCATAGCGGTCACTACTCTATTGAGCAATCAACCGCTAGTGGGTGAGAACAATTCTATAGGCCAGATCTGCATGATTGTTTGACCCCAAATTTGTTCTCTAAGTAATATCTTACAACCTTCATGAGAGGTACACTTCACATGAGAGTTTTTCATTGTAAAAAACGAAATATATTTGGTGAAAGTATTGTAACTCTTTTATCCTCTATAGTTGAATAATATCTCGATTATTTATTTCCTGAATTAGGTTCATCGAACTGGGACAAATTCGTATGCTTTTGTACTTTGTGTGGTCTATGTCACTTGATTGTTCATTGTGATCGATTATCTTCTCCCGCTCTAACCCTCCGCTGCACCAAAATTTCCTACCAGATTTGTGTATAATTAAAAACAATTTTCTCAACAAAATGACAAGTTGAAAGTCTTCCTAACAAAGTAAGATGGAAACATCAAAGAATGCACATTTTCATTAAGCAAACAATTTAAAATCTAATCTATATAATAAAACACAAAGAAAGCTATCAAGCGGCTTCCCTTCAATTGAAACCAAATCAATAGCCCAGATTCACCCTCCCAAAATATATTTTTGCTCCAATTTTTTTTTTTTCCCCAAAGCCAATTTTTTTCCCCTCAAAATTTAAAAAATTATTACTTTATTACTATCTATCTCTTCATTTTTTCATATTTCTCTCTTTCTCTCTCCCTCTCTCCTACTCTCTCTATTTACTTAGAAATTTAGATTTTCAGATTTCAGGTTTGTAAATTTTCAAATTTTTTATGCTTTTTTTATTGCTCATGTTACATTGAAAATATCAAATATCTCATCAATAGTTAAATTTCATTATTTCTCACCCTCAAAGTTCTAAGAAGTTGGATTTTACACTCCCATTTATAATTATTTTTCAACATATACTAATCAAAACATAGACTTTTATTTACAACTAATTATTGTCATACTATTCAAACTTGAGCTACATAATTATTGTTTTACTGTTTACAAGACTTTTCGTATACTGTATCATTTCGAAAATGTGTCGTATACACGTGCCCATGGGCAAATCTAGTTTCTTATAAGGCACAAAAAATTTGGCACAGTCCGATGACACATGTCATAATATATAAGGGCAAAATCGCAATATTATCGCTATCGCCACAATGACCTGGGTTCTCTGGCTAGACAGAAATAATCTTTACTTTCGTAGAACTTGCAATAGTATTACTGACAATTTGACTCACATTATACATTTTATTTTTGTTTGGACTAATGTGGCAGCAGCAGGTCCCAGAGGAATGATTGCGAGTGTATTCCAGGTAGAGGAGTTTGATAACGAGGAGATCGAGATCGGGCCGACGATCGATTGATAGCCAGCATGACCTACTATGATCATTGATACCCACCACCCCAGGGTTTGTTGGGAGGAAATGATGTATTTCTTTGCAGCTACTCTATGTTTCTTTTGTCCCACTCTCCATGTTCGGGGTGGGTTTATGTACTTTTGTTTTATTTATAAGACTTTGTAGTAAGCTCAGTACTCTGAGTTTGTTTTATTAATCCCTTATTAATGAAATAGGGTGGCCAGACTCCACATTTTCTTCAAAAATAAAAAATAAAAAAAATCTGCAATATTTTATATCAGTTCGGGTTCAAACCCAGTGTGGGTCAAAATTTGAGACCCACTGACCCAAAACTCGAAACTAAAGTCACCTTAACCCAAAACTCATCGAATCAAATAAGTTATTGGATGGACAAGCAAAAAAAAATTATTGAATAACAAATTCAAATAATTATTCTTATATTAGATCTTATTCTTGAACAAATGGTTTACTCACGATAAGTATCCGAGCCTCATCCTAGCAATGGATAACAAATCATTTTTTTTCCTTCCTCCCTATTCTTGTATTATCTTGCTGAGTTGAACGTCGGAGGTTAAATGCCGGAGCCAACAAAATAAATTTAAAAAAAAAAAAAACAACACGAAAGAAAGGAATATTTGAGAGTGTTTGTTCCTTGACAAAATAAAAAAAATTTTAAAAAATGCAAATAAGGAGTCGATGAGAGTATTTGTTCGTAAACAATAGACAAATGATAACAAACAATTGGTAGATAGATATGTTGCTTTAATTTACTATTCAACAACACCCTGATCTTGACTTAATCTAATATAATGTATAAAATTAAGTAGGTGCACAACAGCACAAGCGTGTTTCACATCAAAAAAAAAAAAAAAAATTCACATCAAAAAACAGCACAAGCGTGTGGGCTCATTTTTTGTATTTTCTAGATTGAATTGCTTATTTACACGTGTGACTCCTACACTAAACAAAAGAATGACGAGAATAGCACTAAGAGCTATATAACTTATTTTGTATTTTTGTATATTGATCAACTACTCTGATAGCCACTTTTAAGCACCACTAATTATTATTAGGATTTTCTAGTATATATAGGTGATGATGGGTCACCCGAAAATATTGAATTTCCGGATAACTCATTAATTATAAATTGCTATTTTCATATTAGATACTAATAATGTACTTCCCACTAATGAAGCTAGCGGTTGTGTTTTATTTTCTAGGAAGCTAATTTCTGAAGTAAACTCAAGCAAATTAATCTAAATGGAAATATTTATCTCTACAAGATGACTCAATTATAGATTAAAACATTTGAATTTTTTTTTTCAAATTTATTTCTTTTCTTTATTACAAACTCACAAATTTCATTAACTCCCCCCTTAATTTTGCAGTAAAAGAATGAAAAAAAAGAAATCATTATTTTTTTATTACCCATTATTTTTTTTTTTTGTTTTGATTATACTGGGTTCCATCCCCCTCTTTGGGTCAGACTAATCCCAGTCCCGTGACAAGGAGCCCCAACCTTTGGTTGGGTTTGTGCGCCAGCCCATCTAGCATAGCGGTCACTGGCCACCCAGAGGTATTTAATCCCCATCTATGGGAACCGTAGGGTTCGAACCCAGGATCTTGGAGGAGCACACTCCAAGTCCCATCGCTCTTACCACTAGGCCACTTGTGGTGGTTATTATTACCCATTATTCCTTCCTATACAAAATCACATCAATTACTTTGATTTACACATTTTCCCATGTTTTTTTTTATCACATCGATCCACAACTACTTTATCTCTCATAATCCTCAATACTTCCCCCATTGAAGGTCTCATGCTCGGATTCCCTCCAGTACACTCTGCTGCCATCCAAACCATAACCAACGCTTGATCCCATTCATACTCTCCTCTCATTCTCACATCCACTATTTCCTCCACAATTCTTCCATTTCCTTCGCAGACACACTCCTTCAATTTGGGCCCTACCGTCGACGTCAAAAACCGCCCGCTCTCAGAACAAAAAGCCTCCATCCCTGTAACAAGTTCCAAAACCAACACGCCGAAGCTATACACATCACTCTTCTTCGAAACCAGCCCTGTCCGAATATAATGCGGGTCCAAATACCCGGGAGAGCCCACCATTGTGTTGTCGGATCGGTTGACCGTACCCTCAAACCCTAATCGGGCAAACCCAAAGTCGCATAGTTTCGCGTTGAAGTTGGAATCGAGAAGAACATTGGACGCCTTGGTGTCACCATGAATAATTTGGATGTCACACTTTTCGTGTAGGTAATCCAAAGCCGTCGCAATTTGGAAAGCAATAGACATGCGCTGAGACCAGGTAGGAGGACTTGGTCCGTGTAACATTTCGTGTAACGTTCCGTTAGGAACGTATTCCAATACCAAGACTCCGGTGGCTGCCTCCTCATCATCGTTGTAGCCAATAAGTTTGACTATGTTAGGGTGGTTGGTACGGGCTAGGGTTTGGAGTTCTCGACGAAACATGCGGTAGAGGCGATCGCTAGACTCGTGGACTTTTAACGCAACCATAGAAGACGGAACAAGATAGACCGAAGAGTACCCTCCTCGTGCTATTAGAGTACTAGCGTTGGTAGCGATGAGGGAGTCTATTTGAGAGGGGTTGAATTTGTGAACCGAGTCATTTTGATCGGGTTCGTCGAAGACTTTGGAGGGTGAAGGTGAGAAACAACAAGAGGGGATCAAATATTTGTGGAAGAGATTCATATTGATGAATGATGATGAGGAAAATTAATAGGGGAAGAATTAGGATGGAGAGGGATTGGAGTGTGAGTTCATTTATATTAGGGATGGTGTTGGTATAATAAACTTGTAAAAAAATAAATTGGATATAGGGTACATACACGAACCTACAGTTGTCGGAGGGGATATGGGAGACCAAAAATGATAATATATATAGGGACCCTTAATTAATTATTATTGTTGGAACTTTGCAACACAAAGAAGGAAATTTCGTGCATCCTTTTTTTTTTGTTTATTTGGAGTCAAAAGAGTAATTGATTTGATAAGATCTGATTTTGGGACCATAGGGATAAATTTGAATTGCATTAGGTGGTAGTAAACCGAGAAAATTGTTTTCGCGAGTTGGTGGCTAGTAATTTGATTTTAGGTCTAAGAAGTCGCATTTACTAAAGGGCTTCGTGTGACATGGCCTTGGAGAGTCCCGGTGAACATGATAACTTTTTTTTGTAATTTAAAATAGGTCTTTGTCAAACACAACTAAAAACTAGCAATCTGCCCGTTAAATGCACACGCACGTTCTAATTAATTTTTTTTAATATATAATAAATAATAAAGTGTAATTGGGTCTTGAACATGAGACATCACTTTACTCATATATACTCTTTACAAATTATCCTTAGTGGCACAAGCTTTTATTTTATATAAATGACATATTTATAAATAATTATGTCGTAAATAAATTTAAAATGGGTATTATGGTAATTAACAACTTGAGTAAATAAATGGTTAATATAACTCTCACTTAAAATTGAATGGTTCAGATTAGATGGTTGAATGTCTACAAATGACAACCCTAGAAATATTTTTTTCTTCTAAAACTACTATTTTTTTTAATAATCTAAAGTAATACGTTTAGCTTTTAAAATATTTTTATTTACTATAAAATTCTAACATTATTTTCATTTTTTTTTAACCAATACTTTTTAGAAAAAATATTTTTTATTTACAGTAATATCAAACAAAGTATAAGTTATTGTTTTCTCATAGCCAAATTTATCTAAGGTAAGTGTTTGGAAATGCTAGCCAGTCTTACCATTACAAACAGCAGTTTGGTGTCTCCGAAAAAGAAGGAAAGGTAAGAAAATTTCGAGCAGTTCGGATTAACTTGTTTCAAAAGCCTTGTAAGAGCATCCAGAGTCGTTCTTGCCAAATTTTGGGTAAATAGCAATTAGAAAATAGGAAAAAAAGAATGTTGCTGCAGTCTTTGAAAGCTAAAATATAGCCGGACGGGAAATAACATCCCGTCAATCTCATCGCACGGTGTATAATAGGCCGTCCGTCGACTTTGTTTTATTTTTAATTTTTTTTTTAAAAAAAAAAACCAAAGACGGGTTATAATTTCCCGTCAATCTCATCGTACGTTGTATCATATGCCGTCCGTCGACTTTTTTTTCTTTTTTTTTTCTGAGCGAAAAAAAGTCTATAGACGGGTTATAATATCCCGTCAATCTGATCGCACGGAGTATCATATGGCGTCCGTTGACTTAACTTGAATTTTTTTTTTTTTAAAAAACCAAAAGACGGGTTATAATACCCCGTCAAACTCATCACACGGCGTATCATCTAGCGTCCGTCGACTTTGTTTGATTTTTTTATTTTTTATTTTTAAAAAAAAACCTATAGACGGGTTATAATTCCCCGTCAAAGTCATCACACGGCATATAATCCAGCGACCGTATTCTGTTGTTTGATTTTTTTTTTTTTTTTAATAAAACCAAAAAAAATAAAATGTCAAGTTTTGTTATAAAGTAATTACAGTATTGAGCTTCCCATCGTTTTCATAAAAAAAAAGACAGTATTGAGCTTCCCATATTTTTTTTTTGTATTTTCAAAAACTGGTTAATCATTGGGCTATCGTACTTTTTGTACGAGACGGAGGATTATCTTCCGTCAATTAGGACGGACGAAGTATAATCTTGCGTTAGCTATATTTTGGAAATAGCCAAATCGTCTGCTATATTTGGCAAGGAACTGTTCATCGTATACCCAAAATTTGGGTATTTGGACGACGACTGCAGCTCGTTTTTTAAATATTTTTTCAAATTTTGGGTATTTAGCCCACGACTGTGGATGCTCTAAACATGTCCATAATGGTTCACTTCTCATTGAACCTAAATCTGAATTTCAGTATTAATTATTGGTCATAATTGTACTACAAATATAACTCTAAAAAGAGAACTTTTTTTTATTGGAATATTGAATTTCAATGTATGAAACCAATTTAGAGACCTGATTTTCTGAGTGATGGCTAATTGGCTATGGTCACCTCATTTAACTCTGATCAACCAATTTCCTCAATATATTATTTTCATGTATTAATTTGTATCCATTTTTTACTTGATAAAATTAAAGTTTTAGTAAAAAGAATGAAAATATATGGCAAAATTTAGGTTTTCAGAGCGAGCCAAAACTAGTACTGTCACAATTACTCGTGATCCGGAATAACACAGACCATATATTGGATTGGAACCGACCCGCTCTTAGATGGGTAGCATTATGTTATGATGATTTTGGACCCAACCCGACCCAACTCACACTAGACACGTGGACCTGGTACTCAATAACTTAAATTTTAGTATATTAACATGATAGTTGTATGTGTGTGTGTATATACATATAGAAAATAAAGTTTAATATGTTAATATAACTTAGTAGAGAGTGTGCAATCTTTTATTTACACCCAATTTTTATATCACGCTTTATATTGTAAAATCAACTTTCTATATTTATTTACATATTAATTAATTTTACTTTCACTTTCTCTATATAGTAAATCTATGTGATCATTTAGAAAAAATAACATGTTATATATGAATTTGAATATCAAAAATCATTCGTAAACATTGAACAATAAAAGTGTTGTTATTGATATGGGTCAGATGATGTGGCTCCTCCTGGGCCACCAGATCCCCTCAAAAGCTGCTCTTTCCTGATCATCAGGTCAACAAAAGTCCAACAAGCTTCTGCCACGCTAGGCCCACGAGCAGACGAGTCCGGCCCGGCCCAGCAGGATCTCAGACCCGTTTTTCCTGCCTATAAATACAAAACTTCCTCCTCACTGTAAAAGGTAATCAAACTTTCTCCCCATGAATCCTAGCTACTGTTGCTTTTCCAGTGACTAACTAGATCGTCGGAGGGCCTGTCGTCAGGATATCTCCCGGTGTTTCTAGGCAGTGTACAGGTACCCAGGACCGAGCCGAGCTGCTGGACCCGAGCCGAGCACCCGGTTCCTACCTCACTCCTGCTACTCCCGAGCCGGTCCCTCAGCCGAAGGTAGGACCAGAGCCAGTACCGTAACTTCCACTATGCAAACTACAAGAACTCACACCTGTTGCAGCCACACCCCAAAAATAAACTGCATCAATTATGTATTTATGGATCCGTTAGGAACTCTGGAACTGGTCTGCCCAGAAAAAAAAAAGAATAGACCCGGATCTGAATTAGGATCTATTTCCATTGAGTAGGGTCCGGGTATCTCATTACCCGATCTGAACCAACCCGATAACAGTGCTACCCAAAACCTGATTTAATGCATGAATCATGGCATGCATAGACTTATTGTATTACTTCAGTATTACTAGACTTATAAATTTGCAGACTACAGTGTTGGTATTATTAATCCACTATTTCTTCCTCAGTAGTATGTGTTAGAACTCGAATTTTATAAATCTGAAATTTACTAACAATAATTGTGAAGAACAGAAATTACAGGAATAAAAGATAACAAACAAAAGTATTATACAGAGTCGAGAATAAAATCTCTATCCTTAAAGCAAATTCGCCCCGTAGTGTGACGGTGGCTGGCGAATTGCCTCACAGGAAACAACTGTATACCTTTCCCTGAAGAGCAGCATCTAAACTCTAGAGATTTCAACGAACTGTACTGTGATGTACTCTCAGTTTTTGACACAGAGGAAAAAAGAAGAAGTATAATTCTGATTATCAAAATCTGTATCTTCTGGCAGACAGGATACAGTAGTCTTATATGAGAAAATGGAGACTGTTGGGAGGCCCATTACTCTGTAACAGTAGAGTAATGGTCCATTACTTTACTGTTACAGAGTAATGGTATCAGTTATCGAATGTGAAGAGTCTCACCATTGTACTGGGGAAGAAAAAAATTTGACTGGGGCAAAAAATAAATATAGGACAGAGCCAAGCCAGACCAGACCAGACCAAGCCAAGCCGAAGCCGAAGCCGAAGCCGAGGTCGAGGCCGGGCCGGGCCTGGTGCGCATGTGTGTTTGTCATTTGGGCTAAGTTCTCTCTCCACTACACGTTAGTGGTAACCCCTGAGCCACGCCCTTTAGTCCAATTTTCTAATATATATAATAGAAAAAATCTTTCCTAATTTCCGATAAGGGACTATCCATTTTCTCCAAGTTTCCAAGTTAGTACATTTCAAGTACCAAACTTTGGACCAACATTTCTCATTCATACGGAATTCGTTTTTGGCAAATGAGTACACCACGGAATAGTACTCGACGAGAGGATCACAATCCACTCATTTTCCGGCGCTGCCGGTGGTCGGAGCCCCCCAGAATCCTGCCCGGAAAATTGCAAAAATTAATTCCAACAATCTCCCACATGAATGAAAATTACCAGACTATGTAATCCAGACATGACATAAAAAAATATGACAGAAAAGACATGACAGAAAAACTCTGAGAGTACAATCGGAAAATCACTGCATCAGGAATGGTAGTAATTTTTCAACTTTGAACCACCCTTAGTAATTAGCTATTGGATTCACTTGACCAGGTAGTGAACATGATGTTTTGAACTACCCGGCCTTTGATGTGAACCTAGACAATAACTATCACACAATTTCATCTCCTCACAGAACTAAGTTCTCTTGTTGTGTTCATTTTGGTCTTGAACATCCCTGGTTAATCGTAAGTGAACTTAGAGAATGTAGCTTCTTTTCATTCTCCTAAAAACAGTCCCATTTCACACTCACAAGGTGATTGCCCATAAAGAGTATCCTGCTATACCCCATTTTTATTTCAAAGCTATGGGATTCATTAAAAATCAAGCTTATCCTAACTCTTTGCAGGTAGCACTGTTTTATCATCCTAAGAGTGGGTATGAAATTTTAATCTCTCAGTGCTCCCGTCGATTCAACAAGATTTAGTTGTCCCTTTGAACCCAGATCTTGGGATCTCCAATTCCTAGGTAGGGTTTCCATCAAGTATCTTCTTTCGTCATAGGCTTTAAACCCATTCCTCTTGATGATTTCACAACCTACTCTCGTGATAGACCTTTAGTAAATGGATCTGCTAGGTTGTTGGCCGATTTTATATACTCTATAGAGATTACCCCATTTGAGAGCAGTTGTCTAATGGTTTTGTGTCGTCTTTTGATATGACGAGACTTACCATTATACATACAACTCAGTGCCCGTGCTATAGCCGATTGGCTGTCACAATATACACATAAAACAAGCACTGGTTTTTCCCACATAGGAATATCCTTTAAAATGTTTCGAAGCCATTCCGCTTCTTCTACCGCTTTGTCTAAAGCAATAAACTCAGATTCCATGGTGGATCTGGCCAATAACGTTTATTTAGAGAATTTTCATGACACAGATGCACCACCAAGTGTGAAGACATCCACTTGTGGATTTTGAGTTCTTGGAGTCCGATATCCAGTTGGCATCGCTGTAGCCTTCGAGTACTGCTGGGTATCTGGTGTAATCAGCGCATAACTCTGAGTATGTCGCAGGTAGTTCAATACTCTAGTTATTCCTTTACAGTGACTTCGTCCTGGATTACTTGTGGAGCGGCTCAGTACATTTACTAAATGGGCCAAGTCCGGTCTTGTACAATTTGTTAAGTACATCAGACTACCGATTACACGTGCATATTTCAATTGTGAAATGCTTTCACCTGTGTTTTTGAATAAGTGAAGATTGGGATCCACGGGACTTTTGGCAGTTCCATTTGAGTAATTCTTGAACCTTTCAAGGATTTTCTCAGCATAATGAGCTTGAGACAAAGTAATTCCCTCAGAAGTCCTGAAAACTTTGATTCCTAGTATGACGTATGCAACTCCCAAGTCTTTCATATCAAACTTGCCACTAAGCATACTCTTAGTTTGTTTGATAATGTCATTATTGCTTCCAATAATGAGCATGTCGTCTACATACAGACAAACCAGAATGTATCCATTTGGAGTATCTTTGATGTAAATACACTTATCACATCATTTATTTTGAAGCCATTTGACATCATAACATTGTTAAATTTTGCATGCCACTGCTTTGGAGCTTATTTCAGTCCGTACAGGGATTTTACAAGCATGCAGACCTTATTTTTCTGTCCAGGAACTACGTAACCCTTAGGTTGTTTCATGTGTATTTCTTCTTCTAAGTTCCCAATTAGATATGCAGTTTTAACATCCATTTGATGTATTTTCAGGTTACGTAAAGCTGCAATAGCTATCAACATTCTTATGGAAGTTATTCTTGTAACTGGAGAATATGTATCAAAGAAGTCTAGGCCATCCTTTTGCTTAAATTCTTATACCACAAGTCTTGCCTTATGCTTCTTTATTGAACCATCTGGTTTAAATTTTTGTTTGAAAATCCATTTGCATCCTAGAGCTTTACATCCAGAAGGCAAATCGACTAACTCCCATGTATGATTCTGCATAATGGAGTCTATTTCACTTTTGATTGCTTCCTTTCACATAGGAGCATTAGGCATAGACATGGCTTCCTTGAAAGTTCTGGGCTCATTCTCTAACAGAAAGACCGTTACAAAGTCATGACCAAATGATTTTGATGTTCTAGCCCTTTTACTTCATCTACGCTCATCATTATCATGTTCTGGTTCATCAACTGAAGTGCTTGCATTCCCTTGTTCACGTGTACGTTTGGGATACGTAGTATCCTTGCACGGAAACACATGTTCAAAGAAGAAAGCATTCCTTGATTCCATTATTGTATTCACATGGATATCCGGTATATCTGATTTGTATATCAAGAACTGATATGCACTACTGTTGTGTGCATAGCTTATGAATATGCAATCAATCGTCTTAGAGGTTCGATGATGACCTATTTTGGGTTAGGTACTGCCACTTTTGCTAGACACCCTCACACTTTGAGGTATTTATACGAAGGTACGTTACCTTTTCACAGTTCGTATGGTGTCTTGCCGGTTTTCTTATGAGGTATTTTATTGAGAATGTAGTTGGCAGTCAGCAACGCTTCCCCCCACATATTTTGGGGCAAGCCAGAATTCAACAACAAGGCATTCATCAACTTCTTTAGAGTTCGATTCTTGTGCTCGGCAGTACTGTTTGATTCGGGTGAGTAAGGAGTAGTTGTCTGATGAACTATTCCATGTTTAGAGCAGAACATATTAAATGGTGCATCATATTCTCCTCCTCTATTGCTCCTAACGATTTTAATCATTTTGCCAAGTTGATTCTCAATCTCAAGCTTATATTCTTTGAATTTATCCAAAGCCTCATTTTTGCTATGTAACAAGTACATAAAAGAATTTTGTGCAATCGTCTATGAGTGTCACAAAGTATTTTTTGCCACCTCTGGTCTGCACGTATTTTAAATCATACAGATCTGTGTGAATTAGATCTAGAGTTTCTGTATTTCTTTCTACAGAACGTGATGGAGTTTTAGTGAGTTTGGCCTCCATGCAAACTTCACATTTTTCGGAGTTATCTACTTAAATTTTTTGTTGCAAATTCATGTTAATTAATCTATACATAGAATTGACATTAACATGGCCTAATCTTTTATGCCAAACAGAAAAAGACTCAACAACATAGGCAATAGAAGTTATTTCATTAACATTGGGAACAGTATGAACAATAGTTTTAAGGATGACTGTCATTACATTAAACTTGAACAGACCATCCTTTACATATCTTTTACCCAAGTACACCCCATTCTTAGACAATACAAAATTATTAGAAACAAGAACAACCTTAAATCCATTCTTGCTTAGCAAAGAACCTGATATCAAGTTCTTTCTAATATCTGGAACATGCAACACATTTGTGAGTGTTAGTTCCTTGTCAGAAGTCATCTTCAGCATTATCTTCCACTAGTATTATACACGTGCTGTGCACGTAGGGAAAAATTGAGAGGAATGAAAAGGGCAAAAAAAAAATTTCCTACACGTGCGTTGCACGGGTTGGGTTAAGGACAAAGGCCTTCTCCCATTATAGTAGTAGAGATGTTCCTGCAATTTTGGAGGTGGAAGAGTTACCCATGAACAACGTTCATCTTTGTTGCACTTCTGGTATGAACTGAACATCTCCTTGTCCGAGCAGATGTGCTTAGTGACCCCAGTGTCGTACCACCATTCACGAGGATTGCTCCCCACAAGATTTACCTCTGATACTACAGCACAGAAGTCCAGGTCAGAGAGACCAGTGGACAAGTTCTTAGCTATGTGTGCATGGGATTTTTCATTCCTTTTTGCATGTCCAGTTCCTGCACGATTGTTGTCCTTGCTGCGGCACTCAGAAATTTTGTACCCCAGCTTACCACACTTGTGGCATTTCCCAGCAAACCTCTTTACAGGAGGTTTTTTTGTTTGAGACCTGTGGCAAGAACTTTCTCTTCTTGCCCTTCTGTTCATGCTCCACCAAGTTGGCCGTTTCTGTGGACTGATTTCCATAAGATCTGTCAGTCTTGCAATTCTTCTCTTCGATCTGCAACCTGACAATGAGGTCTTCAAGAGACATCTCCTTTTGCTTGTGCTTGAGGTAGTTCTTGAAGTCTTTCCATCCAGGTGGAAGCTTTTCGATGAACGCTGCAACCTGGAATGGTTCGCACAGCGTCATGTTCTCTGCAACGATTTCATGCATTATGACCTGCAGTTTCTGGACTTGACTCAACAGTTTTGAAGTCTATCATCTTGTAGTCAAGAAATTTGCCGACTACAAACTTCTTGGACCCAGCGTCTTCTGTTTTGTAACTTTTTTCCAAAGACCCCCACAGGAGTTTGGACGTCTTGAAGACACAGTAGACGTTGTACAGGGGGTCTACCAAGCCATTCAGGATGTAGTTCCTGCAGAGGTAGTTGCCCTGAGTCAACGCATCAATCGCAGCAACGGAATGTGCATCCATCGGTGCCAGCATCGGGACAGATTCAGTGAGAAACCTGTCCAGCTTCAAGGTGGTCAGGTAGAACTGCATCTTTTCTTGTCACTTCTTGAATCCAGTTCCATTGAACTTCTCCGGGTTTTCTCCCACGATTATGTGTGTGGGCAGAACGACCGAATGTGCCGCAACTGATTGTGCAGTCACATTTTGGGTCACCGGTGTTTCGGTAGTGATAAGCCTACTGGTAATATCATTCTATGTGTTCTCCTTGTTATTTCTGAAACAGTTGAAACAGAACTGTTAGTTGTTTGTTTTTTTCGAATTGATAACAGTACCTGTAAACAATCTTCACAAAAACTGTTAGAATCAGTGTGGAAAAAAATTGCTTTAAGATTGTTAGAACTCGGATTTCATAAATCTGAAAATTACTAACAATAATTGTGAAGAACAGAAATTACAGGAGTAAAAGATAACAAACCAAAAACTTTATACAGAGTCGAGATTAAAATCTCTCTCCTTAAAGCAAATTCGCCCCGTAGTGTGACGGTGGCTGGCGAATTGCCTCCCAGGATACAGCTGTATATCTTTCCCTGAAGAGCAGCACCCAAACTCTAGAGATTTCAGCGAACTGTGCTGTGATGTACTCTCAGTTTTTGACACAGAGGAGAAGAAGAAGAAGAAGTATAATTCTGATTATCAAAATTTGTATCTTCTGGCAGACAGGATACAGTAGTCTTATATGCGAAAATGATGACTGTTGAGAGGCCTATTACTCTGCAACAGCAGAGTAGTAGTTCAGATCCGTACACGTTAGTGGTAACCCCCGGATCACGCCCTTTCGTCCAATTTTCTAGTATATATACAAGAAATTTTTTTCCCAATTTCCGATATGGGACTATCCATTTTCTCCAAATTTCCTAGTTAGTACATTTCAAGTACCCAACTTTGGACCAACAATTCTCATTCATATGGAATTCGTTTTTGGCAAATAAGTACACCACCGAATAGTACTCGACGAGAGGATCGCAATTCACTCATTTTCCGGCGCCGCCGGTGGTCGGAGCCTGCCGAAATCTGGTCCGAAAAACTGCAAAAGTTAATTCCAACAGTAAGTAATACTATAATATACAAAAAGTTAAACTTATGGAGTATGAAGTGCAGAATATCAGTGATTAATTATTCAAGGGTGAGTTTTGTTATATATGCACCTCTCAGTATAATGTATTACAGTAATTTTTTCCACATTATGAAATTCCCACCTCCAAAAAAAAATCCGGTACGGTGAACCGGACCTAAATGAATCTGATGTACTTTTTTGCTAATCAATCCGTGAACCGTGAATGTATTCAGTACAATGTATAGTTTTAGGGTACTGTCAGATAGAATGTCCCTATCCAAATTCCAATCATTTACCGGCAAATTAATGTACACTAGTTTGTTTTCTTCTTTCTTTAATTTTCTCCGACAATAATACTTTATTTCTTCTCACTAATTACAATTTTTTTAAGACAATGGTGTTAGAATCTAAACCCCAATCATGACTTTAAAATTTTGATACAACGATATAGTCTTTCGCAATACTATTAGAGCAATCTAGATTTCAATCTATGTCACTGTATCTCTACTACTATAATGAGAGAAAGCTTTTGTCCATAACTCAATCCGTGCACCGCACGTGCAGGTAAATTTTTTTTTGCCCTTTTCATTTCTCCCCTTTCCCCAAGTTTTTCCCCTACGTGCACAGCACGTGTATAATACTAGTATCATTAAATACATATAGATATTGCCTTGACCTACAATCATGACCCTCAATTTAGATGTGTGAATATAAGTACTAAAACAAAATCTTATCGCAGCTTTAAAGTTTTGATATATTGGAGAAAATAAAAATAATGTTCCTAAACTGTAATTTTTATTTTTATTTTAAATTACATCAATTAGAAACTGATTAACAAACCAACAAACAATATCTTGAATTCAGAGTTCCTGGTTCGAGCCAAAAATTTTCCGTAAAAAAAAGAAAATTGATTAACAAGGACCATATGCTAAACTGGCAATCAATTAGAAGGATGGAAAGAAGGGACTGAGAATATCCCTAATTGCTTGCTGGTAGCACTCTTTATACTTTACCTGAAACCCTAGTATCAGACCATCTTTCTTAAATCATAATTAGAAAACCTTTAATTAAAATTAATTAAGGACTGGGCTATAAAGTGTGAGGATGCCGGTTAGGAAGGAGGCTAATAAACGACAGAAGACAAAACATAAATCTAATTATTCTTCTGGTAAGCTATTCATTTTCTAGTACTTAATTTTTCTAAAGCAAAATTAGGGGATTTTTTAGTTTAGATTAGAGAGTAGATTAGATAGCGAGACTTGTTAATAGTCACGTGGAATCTGTGTTCCTTAACCAGTAAACAAGCCACAATTATTTGTCCTTAAGTCAAAGATAATGACATCGATCTTTGTCTTTATAATTAAGTGATTGTTTAACAAGGAAATTAGTGGGATACATACATGCAACCAACAAAGTGCACAAGTTTGAAATTTGACCCACAAAAAATTGATCAAAAGTAGATTTAGAAGTAACCACAAAATTTCTTTTGCAAATATTATGTAGACATTAGCATAGGTTTCGCACATAAAAGTAAAACCAATCAAATCCCAAAAGCATAATGACATTATTTAGACTAGTAATTTATACTGCGCATGTTTTAAAAATTTCAAAAAATAAAAATAAAAATTCCGACGTTGGAAAGATTTGAACCGAAAACATCCTTTATATTAATTATGTACGTGTATGACACATGTTGGTAGTTTGACAAATGATACTAAGGTCTTCTCCCTTTATAATATTAGAGATTAGAGATAAGATTGGAGCGGTCATTTTTTTTTCTTTTTTCCCACTCATTTATTGGAATTTAACTTGTTACGCAGAAAGTAGACAAAATACATTGTTGTGCTACATGAGATTGACAATGTCAATGTGGAAGTGATGCCAAGTATTCAGGTATCTGGTGGACATTTTTTGTTTCTCTCTAAGTCCCTTTTCTTTCATTTTTTTTAAAAATAGAGTTTCTTTGTGGTACTTGGGCCTTATAGGCCTATGTCTACCTTTTAATCTCTTGCTTCTTGGCACCTCTCCTAATTTTTCGAGGGCTTTTATCTCAAAACTAGAAAATGTTAACAGGTTTGGGCCTTGTATTTATTTTTTTATTTTATGGCCTTTCTTTCTCTTTTGTCTTCTTAGATCAACTTTAGTGTTTCGCTATTTTGCGCAAATTTTTTTTTTCGTTTTTTTAACACTACGCTGTCAAATTGACAACACATCTAGCAACAAATTTTTTTCTTCTTTTCTTTTAACAGTACGCTGTCAAATTGACAACACATCTAGCAACAAATTTTTTTCTTCTTTTTTTTTAACAGTACGCTGTCAAATTGACAACACATCTGGCAGTTGCTAAATTATATGGGATGTTCCATCCGCAAATTTAATATTTATTTATGATCAATCAAAATAACTTGTTACGTCTGATCATTTTTTATTTTTTTATTTTTTTTAAAAATTGGATCAGACTTCTTTCTGATCATATGGAAACAATGAGGGACGGAAGAAGAAGTTTCGTTCCTCACATCTTTGATAAGTCCCCTCCTTATCCCAAACACCAAACACATTCCTTCTGCACTCACCTCCGTCCACATCATCCCCACCCCATTCCTCAATAGGGTTGTAAATCGGACCGGACAGGATCGGACAGCCATATGTTCAAGCTTGGACCGAAATTCTATTCGGACGGGCTTATGTTCGGCTCGGTCTAGGTCGGACAAAATTTTTATAATCCAGACTCGGTTCGGTAAAGCATCGGACCACAATAATATTCGGACGGACTTATGTCCGACTCGAGCTCGGTAAAGAATCGGACCGAATAATTTGTTCAGGATTGGTTCGTATAACAGTTCGGACGGTCCACGGTCGGACCATTTCTCAAGTCGGGCTCGGACGGACGACGGACCGTCCTGTTCATTTTACACCCCTACTCCTCAATGCCAATTTGGGGGGGGGGGGGGGGGGGGGGGGGGGAGGGGGGGATTGTTGAAAATGCCAAATTATGGCAATCAGCCACTAAAACGTTTGCCAATTGCCAATTGCTAAATTGCCAAATTTGGCAACGAACCACTACAGATGCTCTTATCGGATTTGGTACTTATATTTTGAGCTCAATTTGATTTACCTCGTGTAACTAGAAAATGAGTAGTCTTAGTTTTGTTTTGGGTAAATTCCATATATCTCACTCACAAATATGCTAATTCAGTATAACTCACTCACAAATCACTATTTCCCAATCACTCACTCACAAATCACTATTTCCCAATCACTCACTCACAAATGTGCTAATTCCATATAACTCACTCACACATCACTGTTTCCCAATAACTCACTCATAATTTACAATATGTTCATATTCACAAAAACTACTTCTGTTTAATTCCAGTTGCATTAACTTGAGTTAAGTCTAAATCCGAATTTAAAATGACCATTCTGCCCTTTATCTTAATCGAGTTAAGACATATTAAAGGACAGAATGGTCATTTTCAAAATTGAGTTAAATTTTATTTCAAGTTAAAAGTAACTGAAATTAAACATAAGTAGTTTTGTGAGAATATATCCTAAATTGTGAGTGAGTAATTGAAAAAATAGTGGTTTGTGTGAAAGAGTTTTTGAGAGTAGATCCCAATTGTGAGTGAGTTATTGGGAATAGTGATTTGTGAGTGAGTGAGTATAATTGTGAGTGAGTTATATGGATAACCATTTTGTTTCCCCTGTTAGGCACTCCCGCTGTAAAAGTAACTACAAATTTGCAGCGTGCAATACATGCTATGTTTTTTTCAACCTCTTACCCTTCACAAATTATTTGTGCATCAATATTTACGTTATATGACTGACACTGTAAATAAATTTAAACTTTAATGACATTATGATAATTGACAATAATTAAGTAGTTAACTAAAAATAGCTGGTTAATATAACTCAAACTTAAAATTATGGAGTTAAATTTAGATTAAGTAAGTTTGTCTACAAATTGCACAACTTCATCCAACTCTCTAGTTAAAGTAGTGGAGCCAAATATTATTTTGAGAAATGTATAAATTACTCAAAAGTTCATCCTTGATTTTCCAGACTAGACTGCCAGTCATACTCTATGTAAATTGTAATCATTTTTCTTACTATTACAAGCTCATTTAAGAGAGCTAATTAAAAGAAATAGCAACTCTTCCTCCATTAACTAGTAACATAAACAATTGTATCTCATTTATACCATATACTTGACATAATTCTTCAAATGGTGGTGGAAATGAATAGAGCACTGCTAAGCAAATAGTGGTGGAAAATGCATCAACGACGAAAAGGATGATGGTGTAATTCATTCGACCTATTTCGAAAGCGAAAAAAATATTGTTTTGCAGGAAAAAGCACGTTCGGAAAAGTATCATTACTTTGGACAGGAGGCACAAAACAAGAAGAGATGTTCAACATAAACACTAGGTGTAAGATTGGGAACGGGAAGCACACTAGATTTTGAAAGGATAAGTGGTGCGGGAACAGATCGCTTATAAATATATTCCCGCAAGCAGCGACAACAACAACTGACAAAGACTCACTAGTAGCGGATGCTTGGAAGAATTGGAAGCTTAGGTTGATTGTATCAAGCAAACAGTCAGCCGAAAGTGTGCATCAGTTCGAAGAGTTAAAGAGGTTTATCCAAGCTGAAGGCGGCGAAACGAACAATGACACTGACGAAAGATGGTGGAACATCGACGAATCGAAAGGTTTTTCGGTGTCGTCAATGTACAGATGGTTGAATGTTGGTGGATTTAGATGTAAAGAGGAAAACATAATCTGGGGTATACAAGCTCCTCTTAAAGTTAGAGTTTTCTGTTGGCTGGCGCACAATGACGTAATTCTATCAAAACTTAACCTTAGGAAAAGAAACATGCATATTGCCGTGACGTGCGATACCTGTCTAGATAAGGATGAAGACACCATACACTTATTATTCACGTGCCGCAAGGTGGCACTCACATGTGAAATAGTCTGTAGAGGATTTGGATGCACATAGTGTCCTAGGGTGACTGGGGACCAGGGCCGGTCCTGAGGTATTAGAGGCCCTGGGCGAAAAAAAATTAGGCCCTTTATAGACACGCGTGTATTTTTATATATATTAATAAATTATAATATAACGGCGGGGGATATAAAAATAATACCCAGAAAAATGAAGATTACCTTTATTTTGCTTTATAACACTAAATACTCCATATTTTTCATTAAGCATAGTTACAGTGACTTTCCACCTGGCAAAAAAAAACATGGCCAGAGCCCCAGGAATCAAGCTTATCATATAAATAAGCTTCAAATTTCAGTTGGTCACTAAGCCTGTCTAACAATAAAATCATTCAACAATACTATTGTTGGAGTGATTTCTACCTCAGTATTTCCTAAACCCACAAAAGAGATTCTCAATTCTATTAATTAAAAAAAACGATATGACAGGGTTGAACTACCAGAGTAGTGCTAAGAAGACCAACACCTCCTGCAGTCTTGCTTAGAAGACCAACAACTCCAACTACGCCTCTGATACCTGAGACATCATGACTACAACTCCAACTGCACCTCCTGCTAAGAAAAAAACTCTGTATAAGAAACAAACGAAAATTCTCAACTGACAATTTGAAGAAGATCTGAAGATGCCAGAAGGGGGGAGAGAGAGTGCGTGAGAGAGAGAGAGAGAATTTGAAGAAGAAGAAGAGGCTAGTCAAAAAATAAAATAAAATGAAGAAGTTGAAGTGACACTGAAAGAGAGAGAGATTACTAAATTGGGCCCTCCACTAAAAATTAATTATAAACCCATTAATTCATTATATTAATTATAAGACAATTAATTTATTATATTTAAAAAAATTTGGGTCCCCTCCCCTGAAGTGGGGTCTGGGCGGTCGCCCTGTTGGTCCTGGGATAGGGCCGGCCTGGCTGGGGATGTTTGGGGCCATTGGAGGGAACAACTAATCAGGATAGAGGACAAACGGGCCTGGGATATAGCAGTAGCGACTACCTTATGGAGACTATGGTTAGACCGAAACGACTTATGCTTTCGCAATACTACATATAGATTTTCAACTTCAATGCATAAAATTTTTCTTCTAATTCATGATTGGGCAGGATATGCGGGAGCCAGGAAGAAGCTAAACCTGAATGAAGAGGAGTAGCCCTCCAGGCCATTGCGGGAAAGCATGTCTCTTGTTCACTGCGGGACGTTTGTCTTTATTGATTTTGATGAACTTGTTGTATTTTCGATGCGACTTCATGTATTACTATTGTTACCTTTTGATTATGTTTTACCTAAGGGTAGTTTGATGTAACGTGGAGCATAATGCTCACGAGTTTTATGTTTATTTGTACTACTTTGTTTCGTTAATTATCATTAATGAAACGATGCCGGGTGTCATCTTTTTATCAACAACAAAAAAAAAATTCTTCAACATGTTGGTTGCTTACTTGCTTCTGATGAGGAGCATGAACTGTGGTGGCTACGTAATAAACCACAACACTTCATATGAGAGAACAGATCAGGGCACAAGAAATAGTCTCTGGGCAATTGCAATGCGTTCGGAGAGTTTCCTTTGGAAATTTGCAATCGACTGAAAATAACCAAGAAATTTATTTAACCAATTTGAGGTCGATTTTTCTCTTCAGTTATTTTGCTTATGGATTCAAGAAAACTCTTGTAGACTCAAAAACATGCATCCATCTCGTTTCTGTCCTGCGTAGTCAGCTCTATTCAGATTCCCTGAAAAAAAATTGAAGAAACATTAATGGAACATACATGGGTGTTTTTCCTTGCAAAATGTTATTGTCCAGTTGCTTGCTTTCTTCCATACCAGTACTGTATATTCTAAAATTAATTTATTTAGAACATATGTAATTGAACTAACAACCTTGTACACAAAGAACTGACAATTAGCCTTATCATGATTTATCCGGCCATGGCCTACTTGGCTCCGGGACAAGACCAAAAATAAAAATAAAAAATAGTGAGAAGTATAGTACAAGAAAAGTTCACTCAAAAAAAAAAAAAAAACAAAAAAACAAAAAAATTATTTTGAGTGATACAATGTATCTTCATTGTCATACTACTACCATTGATCCCACCTCATTAAGAGGGTGATTCAAGGATAAGGACCACTTTGGAATCTCACTGATGCAAGAGAAAAAAGTTGGAGATTTGGCTAATGGCTTCTTTTTGTCGACAACGTTTCCCCCTTGCATCTGTGAAATGAAGAAATTAATGATAACTCAAATTTGGCCTTTAGCTAAATGCTCACCGCTTTGAGACTGACTTAGCGAACTATAATATTAATTCATTTAAAGTAAGTAAGACATATTATATGCGAGAATTCAAATTTAAAATTAACTTAAAACAAGTGGAACTTCTCTTTTTCTTTGAGTTAAAAGATGGCAAATGCCAATCTTTTGTTTATGATGTAAGCTCATATGTCTTTAAGCCCTTGGTTTGAGATAACAAATTCTCCATGTGTATAGTGAAGACTGAATACTCGCGAGAGAAAATAAACTCATCTTAAATTAGAAAACTGAAAAAACATGTATTCCGTTACTATTTTGGTCAGTTCTTCCAATTCCATACTATCAAAGCTATTTGTTAAACAGAACTTGGTGAACAAATGAAAATTGAAATAGCAACGGAATCAAATTACATTTTAATCCAATTACAATATTTACCAGAAATATGGTACAAAATAAAATACGATAATTTAGTTCGATATATTTTTTGTTACAAATATTCTCTCAACTCTTTTGCCTTCCTTTATATAATAGAAGAACAATCTCAAAATATTGTTCGTAGCCATATATTTAAGAGAAAAATTCAAGAAATCCCCTAAAGTTTGTATCATTATTTAAAAAAAAACTCACTGCCTTTATTTTCAAGCACACAAAATTTTTAACTTTACATTTTTAATCAAGAAATCGTTTACACTCTTCATTATGTTGTTAAAGGATGAAGCCATAAAGGAGTCAATTGCCAAAAAATAAGTTAGGAAGTTTTTTTGATTAAAAATGCAAGAAATCGGTTTAGAATAGAGGGGTTTAAAGCAAATTTATCCTAGAAGGAATATCCCAAACAATAATGGCAAACACATATAGGCTGAGTGGGAAAGGGGTTGTTCACATGGGAAGTGTAGAGATACCCTCAGAATTCTGGTAGCTGTCCCATTTGTCAAAGATACGCATCACAAATTAGAAGAGAGGAATATGTGATTACCTTAACAACGTTCTCTTCCATGAAATATATCTCCGAATCCAAACTGAAGCTATTAGATTAGATATTGGTTTACTTTCATATTGGTTATGTATCGGTTTAGTATTTCATTCTCTTTTATATATATGAGTCAATTGTATTCAGTTTATTTAATCAATAATAAAGAATATTTTCATATCCCTAATTCTAACATGGCATCAGAGCCTATAATCCTATAAGGCTTATACTAATTTGATCCTCGTTATTGAGGTGCCAACATCCCTCTTCGCTCCTGAACAAATATCAAAACCCTAATCAACTATCTCCCCCAAAACCCTAAATCTCCAAAACCCTAGCCGTCATCAAACAACAAGATCCAAAAATCTCAGCCGTCATTAACCCTAATCACCATTATTATTAATCTTCAGTCGCCTGCCCCGCTACCTCCTTCTCCTTCTTCTTTTCCAACCGAAACCCACCAGAGCTTCGCCAACCTCCCATCTCCATCACCTTTCTCTCTTCCCTGTCTTTCTCTCTCCCCGTCATCATCTCTCTCCCTCTCCCCTGTGTATCTCAGAACCCATCTCCAATTTCATGGCGAGTTCATGGCGACTCTGCTGGGGAACGAACCCAGAATCTCCGATTTCGCAGAACTGGACTCCATCTCTTCTCCCTCTCTCATGTGTATCTCAGAACCCATCTCTAATTTCTCACCATCATCCTCATCAAAACCCAATCGCCTCACCATCATCATCCAGAACACACCTCCCTCATCACCGATCTGCACTTCAGAGCTTCGGCCAAACCCAACAACTATACTACTTCCTTCCTCTCCAACTCCAACCCCACTTCAACGCCACCGATCTCCGTTGAACCCAATCCCCTCGTCGTCTTCATCCCGTCCTCGCCAACAGCCTGATTCTTTCTCATTTTTCGGGTTTTCTTCTCCTCCTTCTCCATCTCCATTTTAAATTTCCATATTTCTATTTCTAGATCTGAATAACCTCTCCATCCATCTCCCATTTTTTAAGCCCTTAAATTAGTTTAGTTGACATTTTTTTCTTCTTATTTGTTTTAACCTGAAACCGAAACTCTTTTGTTTTAACCTGTTCGCCGTGCTCTCTCTCTCTTTCTCCTGTTGCTGTTTGGTGTTTTGCCTCTTGGTGTTTTGCTGTTTGTTGTTCTGCCGTTGAGGATTATTATTTTTCCAAAAAAAAAAAAAAAAAACTTGCAGGTTCTTGTGCTTCTACATCCAGATCGTCAACTCACTCTGGTTGATCGATCGTGATTTTAAGAGATGGTGTTATCAGCATCCAGTTCTCAGTCATCGACAATTCTCAAGTCTGGGGTGAGATCCTATCATCGACCATTCTCAAGTCAGGGATGAGATCCCAACATCGACTATGTCTCAAGTCAGGGGTGAGATCCCATCAGTCTATTTCTCAGTTCAGGGGTGAGATCCCAGCATCGACTATGTCTCAAGTCAGGGGTGAGATCCATCAGTCTACTTCTCAGTTTCTGTCACATGCGCCATTAAGTGCCCTTTTTGCATCACAGTTTGCCGTATGTTCAACATTAACATCATCAGTATTCCAAACTCTTGTTATTTGAACCAACTTGAGTTTGAGAGTGGGTGTTAGATATTATATTAGATTATATTAGATATTTGTTTAGTCCCATATTGGTTATGTATCATTTTAGTATTTCATTATCTCCTATATATAGGAGCCAATTGTATTCAGTTTATTTAATCAATAATAAAAAATATTTTTCTATCCCTAATTCTAACACGTCCTATAATTCAGAAGCGTCTTCATGTGATGTACTATGTTTGTTAGCCGCAACTCCCAAGTCAAAATCGTACCGTACAACTGTTCATCAATGCATTGAGATATAAAAATGCATCTGACATATGAAGACTTCATTGTCTTCCATACAAATAACTGGAGTATATACACGTTCAAATTCCAACAATTGAAACAGACTGAATTCTGACTTCTTCTCGATACAATTTAATAGTAGATGGTTAGCATCAAGAATGATGAGCTAAATTTTCCGACCTCAGATGCATAGAGAATGAAGTATAGGGGAAGGACACAGCGATATGGGTAAGGTAAGGGTTCCCTGGTTATCTTAGATAAGCCCTACCTACAAGGGTTCATGTTTATTGTAGAATATGAGCAAGATTCATTTTTTGTTGTGGTCTCTCAGTCAACATTCAAAAGGTTGATCTGATTTTACTAATCTCATTTCTTTTCGGGTCTTAATCAGTAGACACGTTGTACGTACTAGATTTATTATCTATTTCAGGCAAGAATGTGCTTTGTCTATTAAGCAAAGACGTCGTTACAGAATCGCCCTTTTGGGTCATCCATTGGCTCAAAAGAAAACAAAGTGTAAGCAAATTGTCCAAAATTTTGTCTAATGATTCATGTGACGGAATTGCTAAACTAATGACATTCCGAGCTTGATTTTTGGTTGGTTCCTAGGATATAGTTGTATAGTCCGAGTACAAATGTCCGCTAAGAAAACACGACCAAAAAAAGTTAAAGAGTAGACGAAGATTTAATTACTGCAAGAACTACAATCCGTAAACTACTGTTTAAAATTGGGGTTGCATTCATTGCCAAGGGAAAACTACGCTATTGTATTTGCTCGTACTCCAAATAACTTGTATATGTTTAATGTGGCACTAGACGGCATCCAAGCATTGTTGGACGTGGAAAAAAGCTTGATCATACATTGGATTGTTCGGTGTCTCCTTCGGTTTTACTGCCGAAAGTGCCAACATAGTAGCTACTCTATTATGGTTACTTACGGTTGTGGAATGTAGCCAATTCATGTATTCTTTTGTGATAGGGTAAAGAGTGATAACAATCCTATTTTGTATAAATTAATAGATTGAGATATTGGAATCCAGGCTCTAATTTGATAACAATTTTGATGAGGCGGAATAGTTTGAACTCTATAATCCAAGTTATCTCTGTCCCAGTTGGCCTACTTACAACAACACGAAGTATCCACTAATCACACAAGCTGACCAATTACAGTACTACGAATATAATTAAAAGCTTGTGGAAATTATTTAAGAGAATGAATTAAAATTTTACTTATACCAATTTCCATTTTAAAATCTATCTCATGAAAATCTTAAATTAAAAATATAAGAACTTGAAAAATTTAGGGAACATATTTTAATTTAAGAACAAGAAAATTTAGGAAACACACACGCACACATATAGAAATATTCCGTTGTGCACTATGCCTCCGTTGTAACACTTCAATAGATGGACAAATGAATTTCGTATGATTTGATTTTACATATGACTCCATTGTAATACTTCAATGAATGGGTAAATGAATTTCATATGATTTGATTTTATATATATAGACTAATTTATATGCGTAGATCAATGTGAACGGTTCGGATCGTCGATACGAAGGCAGGAAGGCCGAATGTGCACACGAGGCCTAATGCACATCGGAATATTACTTTATATATATATACAGATAACAATCGAATTCATAATACAAAAGGTAAGAATAACTTATATTTTAAACAAAAAATAATATGCTTACCAATGTTTGATTAGAATTTTTTTTATATGCCACTTTTTGAAAATATTTGCACTTATAAGATATTTGCCAAAGTATTTGCATTTGTGGACACAACAACTAAACTCGCCATTCCCAACGGCGAGTTTAGTTATTTCATGCTCGCCGTTGGGATACAACGAGTTTAATACTAATTTTTTGAGAAACTCGTTATTCCCAATGATGAGTTCAGTTCAAAAAATTTCAATGAAGACTCGTTGTTCCTAACAGCGATGACATTTATATTAGACTCGCTATTGGGAGTTCAGTTCAAATTTTTCAAAGAAGACTCGCTGTTCCCAATGACGATGACATTTACACCTAGAATCGCTGTTGGGAACGACGAGTTTAGTTAAAAAAAAATTCATAGAATTTTTTTTCGAAGATTCACTAAGTCCAATAGAATGTTTCACTCTCTATGAAATTTTCTACATCCCCGCCGTTTCCAACAGCGAGTCTAGTATAAATGTCATTGCATTGGAAACGGCGAGTCTTCTTTCAAATTTTGAACAAAACTCGCAGTTTATAATAACGAGTCTAGTATAAATGTCATCGCCGTTGAGAACAACGAGTCTTTCATTGAAAATTTTGAACTTAGCTCACTGTTGGGAACGAGTTTTTCAAAAAATTAGCACTAAACTTGCCGTGTCCCAACGACGAGCATGAAATAACTAAACTCGCCGTTGGGAACGGCGAGTTTAGTTGTTGAGTCAACGAGCGCAAATATTAAACTGCGAGTTTAGTTGTTGAGTTCACGATCGCAAATATTTTAACAACTGTCATCTTTCTGTAAATATTTTTAAAAAGTGTCTTATAAAATTAAAAAAAATCGTTTGATTGAGTATTCAATAAATATCAAAAAATTAGGTTTTTTTTTTCTTCTTTGTATCACCAAAAAAACACCCAAAAAAATGCATTGGTCTCTTTTACACATATGGAATGATAAGAGCATCCACAGTCATTTCTTATATTTGGCAAATTGCCATTTTTTAGCAAATCGATCGCTGCAGTGGTTTTCTATTTTGCCATTTTTTAGCAAATTTGCTATATTCGTTTCTCATATATGAGAAACAGAATAGCGATTCTCAAATTTTGAAAGACGGTACAACATACACCGTCCGGTATATGTTATACTGTCCCATTAATTTTTTTTTTTAAAAAAGTGGGTCGGACGGTATAACATAAACCGTCCGGTATATGTTATACCGGCCCCTTTTTTTTTCCAATCCAACGGTCAGATTAAGTCAAAAAAAAATGGTGGGACGGCATAACATATACCGGCCGGTATATGTTATACCGGCTGACCATTTTATAGTTAATATAGTTTAATAGGTTTAGTGGGTAGGTTAGGTGTAGTTAAAAAGGTTTAGTTAGTGTTTAATTAGGTTTAGTTATTATTATATTATTTATTTTATTTAATTAATATAGTTTAATAGTTAATAAGTAATTAACTTTTTAAATTTATTTTTAAAGGATGAGACGGTATAACATATACCGTCGCTCGCTTATTTTCTAAAAAATGAGAAACATATAGCAAACGACCACTGCAGCAAACATCCCTATTTGCTATTACTGTAGCTGCCATTTTTTAACCTATGAGAAAAACGACTGTGGATTTTACAAAAAGAACCAAAGGGAAACGATAGAGAAAGTCTACTACGATCTTCAGATAAAATAATTCTGTTCTCCAGAGATTCCCATTTCTGGCCATTTTCCTTGCTCTAGCCTCTGGGGGACTTGGTGCACCCCACCGTACCTCCTTCCTCTCCATTTCTTTTCTCTCTCTCTCTCTCTCTCTCTCTCTCTCAAATGCTTTAAAATTAAAAATAAAGTATAATAGAGAAAAACTCTTTTATACAGTGTGTGTGTGTATATATATATATATATATATATATATATATATATATATATATAGGCAATACTCTATTACAAACAAGGCTGTGTAAACGAATATGCAAACTACTAAAGCCTAAACCTAAGCCGTTATTGGAGTCGGTTAAGCCGTTGTTTTTCAACAACAACTTTAATGATTTGCAATGAAGCATTGCCTTTATATCTGATATGGCTAAAAATAGGGTTAAATCGGAACCGTCCAAATTGGGCATGAATCTTGAAGCTCAGGGGTAAAACGGTAATTTCACCTACCAATGGATCAGAAGCGGGTACGGGTTCTCCTCCTCGAAAACCCACTAACCCGCAAACGGATCTACCTCAACTGGGTGCGGGTTTCAACCCGCAACAAACCCGGTCCAGAAGGGATAGAATTAGGGTTTCTGATTACATCCTAATCAACGGCCCTGATTCATATCTATCCCTTCACTGGGGATTAGGGATTACATTCCTTATCTAACCACAGGGGGATTACATTCCTAATCTGGTCCCCGCGGCGCCTATAAATACTCCCCATCCATCCCCATTGAGAGGTAATCAAACTTTTTCCAGTTTTTGCGCTCTTTCATAATCTTCCTTGATTACTGACTTGAGCGTCGGAGGGTGCATCGCCGGGATCAACCCCGGTGTCTCGCACTTCTTTGCATGTGAACGGCGGGAGTCAACGGTCAAACTCTGGCGGATCAGGTTAGGTGTTTGCTATTCAAGTTTTCTAAGAATCCACAAATACTATCTGTTTACCCCCACACCAGATTCAGCGGTAACAGATTGGCGCCGTCTGTGGGAAACTAACGAATAGGAACCTCCCCTCTTCCCGTTGGACAGATCTTCTCCAGCCATGCCTCCCAAGAAAGTCAGATCAAGAGGGTCCAACCAAGGACCCAACCCCGATCAGCAACAAGACATTCCCATCCAACCGGCTCCGCAGCAAGGGCAACTTCCTCCTCCAGCAGAAGACACACTCCAACAGGACTTGCCTCCTCCGCAAAATCAGCAACCTCCTAGGAGTCCCAACCCACAGAAGCAGCCCCTCCATTCGGACCACGTCTCCATCCAAAATGCCTCTTCGGACTCTATGGCCTCCCATCACCCCCGAGCTTCCGGTCTCCACAACACCGTCCTCAATCGGCAGAAGGATGAGGATCTTCGTCGCCATCTAGATGAAAAGCGGGCCTGAGAGGGAACCTCCCACCAACACCGTCCGGATGAGCGATCTCCTTACCGCCGAGAATACAGAAGATCCCCTACCCGAAGGGGGCGGAGAGAGTCCCCCAAGCATTACCGAAGAAGGCCACACTCCCCTGCGGGTCGGCAACAGCCTAGGAACGATGAGGCACCCATCACCCGTGCCGAGTTCCAGCAGTTCCAAGCGACCGTCCTACAAGCTCTCAATTTCCGTCCCAACACCAACGCACCCAAGATCCCCTCTCCTCCTCCAGTCCGAAGTCCTCGCCGACGGTCCCCATCTCCTCCTCCAGCTCCCAGCAACTCCCAGCATGAGCAAAGTCCTCGCCGCTCTAGGAGCTACCGTCGTCGTAGCCCCCGGTCTCCCTCGTACGAAGACGAGTCTAGAGGCTCGGCTGATTACCGTCGAAGGGACGACGCTGTGTACCGCCGTCTCCATGAAATGGAGAGGCACTTGGGTCAGTTAGACCGAGAAGAGGAGCTTAGAGGAAGGGCCCTTCGTCCTAGCAGACCTCCTTTTTTCAGAACCATAATGGATGCACCTGTGCCAGTCGGCTTCAAGCCTCCTCAATTTGAGACCTACTCCGGGGAGACTGACCCCGTGGATCACATCGAGAGCTTCAAGACCTTAATGCTCATCCATCAAGCTTCCGATGCTCTCCTCTGTAAAACCTTTCCCACAACTCTCAAGGGTCCAGCTCGAGAATGGTATTCTCGCCTTGCCCCGTCCTCAATATTCTCCTTCGAGCAATTCGAGACCCTCTTCGTCACCCATTTTGTAAGTAGCCGTAGAACTGAGAAGACCAGCATCTCGCTACTGTACCTCCACCAGAAGAAGGGTGAGAAGTTGAGAGACTATGTGAAGAGGTTCACAGCTGAAGCCAGGTCCATAGCATCCCTCGACCAGTCGGTCGCTGCAGCAGTATTTCAGTCCAATGTCCTTAATCCCAACCTCCGCTCCTCCCTCGCCAAGAAGCCCCCACAGAACTTCTCTGACCTCCTCCTTCGAAGTGAAAAGTACATTCGGGCCGAAGAAGCCGAGCACCGCCCCAACTTGGAGGGGTCTTCCTCCGGGTTTAAGAGAAAGGGAACAGAGGAGGAAGGAGCCAAGAAGCTCCAGAAGGATAATACCGGCCAGCGCCGACCTCCCCCCAGATTTGAGAAGTTTACTCCCCTCACCACTAATGTCTCTACCATTTTGATGGAAGTTAAGAAGGAAGGGATCATACCTCCTGCTCCGAGGATGAACACTCCTGCCAAGAAAAGGGATAAAGAGAAGTGGTGCCGTTATCATCGGGACCACGGCCACGACACCAACGATTGTCGGGCCCTGAAGAACGAGATAGAAGCCCTCATCCAGAGGGGGCAGCTGACCAGGTTTGTCAGAAAGGACCGAGCCGAACTTCCTCCCCCGCCTCGGGGGGCTAATAAGCGTCCGGAACGCGATGAAATGCCCGACTTCGAGGAGGAACGTGTCCTGCACCTCATTCATAGGGGCCCAATGGGGGTTCCTCAAACTCCTCTCGGAAGGCATTTATAAGAGAAGTCAATTCGGTTCGCACCACCCCTCCCCCTAAAGGCCTCGGAGTGCCCGTCACATTCTTAGACGAAGATCTTGAAGGTGTCCGCACCCCTCATTGTGACGCACTTGTCATCAGCCTTCACATGGCGAACTTCAAAGTGGAGAGGATCCTAGTGGACAATGGCAGCTCCGTTAACATCCTCTTCCTCGCCGCTTTTAAAGGCCTCAAACTCTCCCGAGATAGACTCAAGCCCACCGGATACACGCTCCATGGGTTCACGGGAGTGCCAGTGACTATTGAAGGGGTAATCACCCTCGACGTAACCGCTGGCAAAACTCCTACTACCCGAACGGAGGCAATGGACTTTATGTTGTGGATGTCCCTGCAGCTTACAATGTCATCCTGGGCCGACCCGGCCTAGCAGCTCTGGAAGTCGTTCCTTCAGCATACCATCTTAAGATGAAATTCCCCACCCGGGCCGGGGTAGGGGAAGTAAGGGGCAATCAGGAAACGGCCCGTAAGTGCTATATGACCTCTACCCTCGGACCAGTCCTCTTCTTAGAAACTCTGGAAATCCCCCAAGATGCTGCCCGACCGACGTCCGAGCCGGTGGATGAGCTGGAGGAAGTGCTCTTCTCTGAGCAGGATCCAACCCGCAAGTTCTTTGTTAGCAAGACCCTCCCGTCCGTCCTATGCTCAGACATTGTACAGTGCATCCGAAGGAACGAAGACCTTTTCGCTTGGTCAGCTGAAGACATGCCCAGAATTTTCGAAGAGCTCTTAGTCCACCACCTCAGCATTGTTCCGGGGTCCAAACCGGTTCAGCAGAAGAGGCGCAAGTTCGCCCCCGAGCACCAGCTAGCCATAAAAGAGGAGGTGGACAAGCTCTTGAAGGCCCGGTTCATACAAGAGGTGAACTATCTTGAGTGGTTGTCAAATGTAGTGATGGTGAAGAAGTCCAATGGGACTTGGAGGATTTGTATTGATTTTACTTATCTCAACAAGCCCTGCCCTAAGGATCCCTTTCCTCTTCTGAGTATTGACACTCTGATCGATGCCACCTCGGGACATGAACTCCTCAGCTTCATGGATGCCTTCTCAGGCTACAACCAGATCCGGATGTTCCCTCCGGATATCCCGAAGACCTCATTCGTGACCGACCAGGGCCTCTATTGCTACAGGGTCATACCCTTCGGTCTGAAGAACGCAGGAGCCACATACCAACGCCTCATCAACAAGGTTTTCCAAGCTTAAATCGGCCGAAATATGGAGGTATATGTTGACGACATGCTTGTAAAAAGCATCCGAGGTGCCGATCATGTGACTGACCTCCAAGAAGCGTTTGACGTTCTGAGAAAGCACAGCATGAGACTCAATCCGAACAAGTGTGCGTTCGGAGTCTCTTCAGGGAAGTTCCTCGGCTTCATGGTTAGCCAATGAGAAATTGAAGCAAACCCTGAGAAAATCAAGGCCATATTAGACATGGCCCCTCCCAAAAATGTTAAGGAAGTCCAGAGGTTAACAGGCCGCTTAGCCGCCATTGGGCGCTTTCTCTCGAAGTCCGGGGAGAAATGCCTCCCCTTCTTCAAGGCCCTCAGGAGGGCTAAGGGTTTCGAATGGGGGCAGCAGCAACAAGAGTCCTTCGACCAGCTCAAGGCTTACCTCGTCAATCCTCCTCTCCTCAGCAAACCAATTCCCGGAGAACCCCTCTACCTCTACTTGGCAGCCTCCGAACAGACTCTCAGCGCCGTTTTAGTAAGGGAAGAAGACCGGGCTCAGAAGCCCATCTACTATGTGAGCAAGGTGCTTCGGAACGCCGAGCTCCGATACCCGAAGATAGAAAAGATGGCTTATGCCTTGGTGATGGCCGTGAGAAAGCTTCGTCCGTACTTTCAGTCCCATTCGGTGGTCGTTCTTACCGACTAGCCGCTGAAGCAGGTCCTCCATAAGCCAGAGACCTCGGGTCGCCTTATGAAGTGGTCTATCGAGCTGAGCCAGCACGATATAACTTATCAGCCTCGGACCGCAATCAAGGCTCAGGCCTCAGCAGAATTCATAGTTGAAAGTACCATCCCCGAGTCCAGCCAAACAGCGAAAGGACCACCCGTCTGGTCGGTTTATGTGGACGGATCCTCCTGCAATGAGGGAAGCGGGGCAGGGGTCATTCTGGCAGGCCCAGATGACTTCATCCTCCAATACTCCCTCCGTATCAACTTCAAGGCCTCGAACAACGAAGCAGAATACGAGGCACTCATAGCCGGCCTTGGAATGGCTCGGAATGCAGGGGCGCAACGCCTCCGGATCTTTAGCGACTCTCAGCTAGTCGTAAATCAGGTCCTCGGCGAGTATGAAGCACGTGATGGCAGGATGGTTAAATACTTAGCCAAGGTCAGGAGCCTCATGGCACTGTTCGAAGAAGCCCTCATTCAACGAATACCCCGGGAAGAAAATGCTCAGGCCGATGCCCTCTCCAAACTAGCCTCTTCCTCCCTTCAGGGTCTCGAGCAGACCGTCTTGATAGAGGTTCTTCTGAAACCGAGTATAGAGGATGAAACCTCCGACTCCATAGAGTCGCTGCCCGTCCTGCTTGAAGATAACTGGATGAAACCCCTCGTCGAATTCTTAAGGGACGGACTCCTCCCCGAGGATCCCAAGGAGGCTCGAAGAGTAAGAACCCGAGCTGAGCGTTACACACTGATCGGAGGCATCCTATATAAACGCTCTTTCACACAGGTAGACGGTAGGCCGTACCTGAGATGCCTCTCCCCCGGTCAAGCCGACTACGCCCTGCAAGAACTGCATGAGGGCATCGGCGGGGCACATTCGGGTTCCAGAGCACTAGCCCGCAAAGTGTTGAATTACGGATATTTCTGGCCCACTCTCCTACGAGACGCCGAACGGCACGTTCGGTAGTGCAGCTCCTGTTAGAAGTACTCCGACATCCGACGCCTCCCACAAGCTCCGCTCACTTCCCTATCAAGTCCGATCCCCTTTGCAAAGTGGGGGATGGATTTACTAGGGCCATTTCCATCGGCTCCCGGACAGTTCAAGTTCTTGGTCGTGGCGATCGACTACTTCTCGAAATGGATAGAGGCCGAGCCCTTGGCCACGATCACCGAGAACAAGGTTGTTCAGTTCTTCTGGAAGAGCGTGATCTGCCGATTCGGCGTCCCTCGGATCCTAATAACAGACAACGGAACCCAGTTCACCGGGGCTGCCTTCTGAGCTCTATGCGAAGACCTTGCCATCCAACACCGGTTCTCCTCCGTCTCTCATCCCGAGTCGAATGGCCAAGCCGAAAATGCTAACCAGTAGATCCTCTCTGGCATTAAGAAGAGGTTCGATAAGTGCTCCAAAGGCTTATGGGTCGATCGGCTTCCCAACGTGCTGTGGAACTACCGCACCACAAAACGGACCCCCACAGGAGAGAGCCCCTTTAATCTCACCTATGGGTCCGAGGCCATCATTTCTCTAGAAGTCGGAATACCCTCTCCTCGTCTGATAGCTTACGAAGAAGAGCAAAACGCCAGATAGCTCCGAGCGAGCCTAGACCTGATAGATGAAATCCGAGAAAGAGCCGCTATTCGTCAACAAAGCTACCGAAGAAGGATCGAGTTGGCATACAACAAGAAAGTCCGCCCTACGGACCTCAAAGAAGGAGACCTGGTCCTCAGGAAATTAGCAATCTCTTTCCCCGGTCAGAAGAGTAAACTCGCTCCGAACTGGGAGGGACCTTACAAGATCGTCAAAGAAGTTCGGCCCGGCACATACAGACTAGAAGACCTCGAAGGCAGGGAGATCCCTAGGATATGGAATGCCGACCATCTCTTAAAGTACCAAGAGAGAGCACCAACGCCTCTCTAAGCACTTTGAGATGTCGAACCGTTCCTCTCCTATTGCTTATAGTGATTTTCTTTTATTTTTCTCTTGTAATAACGGCTCGCAACTTTAGAAGCAGCCGGCCATTAATCATCAATAAAGAAAGTTTTTTCATATTATACTTGTAAAAATTGCTTACATCTCTCTGCCTTTACTCTTCACTCTTTCGATGGTTTGGAGTCCAACACTCGGCTCGACCCTACTTCGCAAGTTCGCTCCTCGGCGAGCTAGAAGTAGGTCGCTGTTCAAAACTGCTCCCACAACCGTTGAACAACTCAACCGATGGTTCGGAGTCCAACACTCGGCTCGACCCTACTTCGCAAGTTCGCTCCTCGGCGAGCTAGAAGCAGGTCGCCGTTCGGAACTGCTCCCACAACCGTTGAACAACTCAACCGATGGTTCGGAATCCAACACTTGGCTCGATTCTACTTTACCAGCTCGCTCCTCGGCGAGCTAGAAGTAGGTCGCCATTCGGAACTGTTCCCACAACCGTTGAACAACTCAACCGATGGTTCGGAGTCCAACACTCGGCTCGACCCTACATCGCAAGTTCGCTCCTCGGTGAGCTAGAAGTAGGTCGCCGTTCGGAACTGCTCCCACAACCGTTGAACAACTCAACCGATGGTTCGGAGTCCAACACTCGGCTCGACCCTACTTCGCAAGTTCGCTCCTCGGCGAGCTAGAAGCAGGTCGCCAGGAACCGCTCCTACAACCGTCGAGCAACTCTAACGGTGGTTCGGAATCCATCGTTCGGCTCAACTGCGCTCACTCAAAACCCCGAGCCGAGCGGACGAGGAACCGACCCTCGTATATGGAGAAAAATTCTGCCGAACCGATTTTGCCGTTGGATCATCTCAAAATGCGTGCTAGAACGTGATGAACGGATCTGATCGTGCCACGTGTCCACAAAACGACAAGATAGTGTTTTCTTGGAACTCGTGCCTCCCACCTCGTGATACGTACCAAGATCATGATCGTCCGTCTAGATGTTGCCATGTGGGCGGAATATGATGTCCGAGCTATCGCACCTTGGAAGAGTACAGTCACCTTGGTATACTCCGAGCGAAAAACTAAAGTTCTGCGGCTAAAGCCTACAAAAAAGACAACTATGGGTCCTTATGGTTCGGCGTCAAGAATAAGGCGACTACGGCACAACGATGAACAAAACAACTTCGATTTTTTAAAGACACTTGGTAAATTTACAAGGCAGACAGTTACAGCGGGAAAGCAACTAAATAAATTTACAAGGCATGTTATTACAGCAACAGGGACGATGCAAGAAGTAAAAGGCGACGCCACTCGTTCAGTGCCTCCTCGGAATAGGGACGTTCCGATTCAGAGGCAATTGCGGCTTCCGTCTCTTCACCTCCGAGCTTGTCACTAGGCCGACGAACTGGGATGCCGCCTCGTCACTAACCCTAACGGTTGCTCCGACCGAAGCCCTGCTTGAGCTAACAGCTACTCTGCTTTGTGCGTCGGCCGCTGTCCGACCAATAACTTGGCCACGAGTCGCTAGCTCGTAAAAGGTGATCCCCCGTTCTCTCTCCTCGCGAGTGCAAGAAGTGCTGCGGACATTAGCTCTCACAGGCTGAGGCTTCAGTCGAGCCACCTCCTCCTCGAGCTCAACGATCCTGTCCTTCAGAGTATCGTCCTTAACCATTATCTTGAATCGAGGGAGCTTGGCCGAACTGGGGTACTCAGCGTTGTCGGATATGATGCGACGTAAGTTGGTCACCTCGATGCTCTTGTCGACCGTGACCCTCTGCAGTTGTTCGACCTTCTTTTCGAGCTCATCTCGTTCGGCCAGCACCGAAACTAGCTCTGCCGCTTTCGCCGATAGCTCCTCCTCTACTATCCGGAGATGGTGCACCTCGGCCAGAAGCTCGCTGTTCTTCTTCTCCACGTTAAACATCAACCTCCTGGTGAGCTCGATTTCACCGACGAGGCGAGCCTCGTGAGATTGCTTAAACAGCTCGGTGCGACGCCGAGCTGCTGCGGTATTGGGGGCGTGTTCGAGGATCTGAAATGCAAGGATGTCACGACAAAGAAAATATAGACCGACCCAAACACTTGCACAAATTTGAAACAAAGATTTTCATTCATAGAAAGAAGCGGTGGCCAGTCCGCAAAAAAGGCGTTACATTTAAAAAAAAAGGCGACGAGGAGATCAGGGGGTCCACCTGCGGCGTCGGTTTGATCACAGGCGCTTCGCCAGATGGCCCCTCATTTCTCGCCCCGGCCTGTGAGTCCGTCACCACAACATCGGCGACCACCTCCTCGTCGCGTCGCCCTCTCCCTCGTCACCTTCACCTTCCTCCTCCTTGCCGTCTGATGGGGAGTCGGGCCACAGTCTGTAGCCGACCCGCTCGAAGCCGGGGACGCGGTCCTGAACATGGTCGAGCGCCCTCTGGTAGGACTTCTCCATGTTCGAGGCCATGTGCTTCTTCGCCTCGGCCTCGACCTTGACCTTGATCTTCGTTGCCAAGGCCTCTTTCTCCGCCTTCACCTCGGCCAGAGCCTTCGCTGACGCAGCTAGCTCCTTGGCAGCCTTGGCGGCTTTGGCAGACTCCTCAGCGAGCCGCCCCTTGACTCGCTCCAGGTCGGCCACAAGATCGGCAACCTGGACCTCCAAGCCCTCGGCTCGCCTCTGCTCTGCCTCGAGCTGCCGAACTGCCTTGACCTTTTCCGCCCTGTCCTTATCACTGGCGGCCTTCAACTCTTTCTCCTGTTTGGCGAACGCCTCAAGGAGATGGCTGAAGTGACAGGTGGCCTGTAAAGACAACAATGGTGAGCACAAGATAAGGCCCGAGTAATGGACTTGAAGAAATTCTCACGAGAAACTTACCGATACGAGCGACCGAGCCACTTCGTAGGTGTCATCGCCAACTGTCCCCGCCTTCAGCGTGGCTCGATCTTTCGGGGTCGCCAGGTGTTTGACGACCTGCATCGACATCTGCGAGTTTTCGAGGAATCCATCGTGATTCTTGACTCGCCAGTTCGAAACGAACAGCTGCTTGTGCTGCTCGGTCAAGATCACCTCGGCCGGAGCAGTCAGCGGTGGAGCCTCAAGCGACAACGCTGCCGAGACGTCGAAGGCCCCACCGACCAGGGCAGAAGCAACAAGAGCCGAGGGCTCTTCGGCAACAACCAACGACGACGAGGGCACCTCGGTGACCGGGGGAGGCGGAGTGGTAGTCGAAGCAACTTTGAGCTGCCGACCTGACGAGGCGGTCGCGCTCGGCCTCTTCCTCTTCCTACCATCAGCCACCTTGCCCCTCTCGTTCATCATGGCATTAAAGTCCATCTTCGGCGCTTCTGTACCTAAAAACAAACAAGTTGAGAGTCAATAAAGCGAGCTAAAGACTTTAAATATATATATATACGAGATGTCAGGAGCGTACTCGGGTCGATCGGGCTAAGGCCTGACCCGTACAGCACCTCCTCGGTCATCTCCCTACAACTCAACATCGGGAGGGCTACGATCTTCCTCGCCACATCCTCCTCGGCCGCAGTCAGCTCTGGGTCGTCCCTCACAAACTTGGGCACCTCTGGCTTCCACCGGCTCGGAATTTGCAGTATCGATGCCTCCCTCAATATGAAGAACTTTTCCTTCCAGCCTTTGATCGAGTCCGGGTTTTCTATAATCCGAACACCCTTCCTCGGCGCCAGGTAGTATCGATGCTCGGTCTTGTGCATCCGGTTTATCCGATACATGCTTCGGAAGACCGTCAGGTCCGGCTCGACTTCGGCGTTGCGGCACTGGAGCAGGAAGGCGTTCACATGACGCCATGTGTTCGGCATAAATTGGGTCGGCGCGAGGCAGTACCATCCGAGGACCTGGAGAATGAAGGGATGCAGTGGAAAATGCAGTCCGGCATTCAGAGATTCGTAGTCGAACATGCACATATCCGACGACGACAGCTTGGAGTTCGCCCGCATCCCGGGGCCGGGGAGAATTAGCTTGTACTCCGGAGGGATGGCGAACCCCTTTCTGATCCGAAGGAGGTCCGTCTCGGATAGCACCGATCCAATTTCATCCGCCTCGGTAGTCAGAACCGGGTAGTTCTCTTCGTAGACCTTCGACTGGCCAATGATCGCCTTCTTCATGAGATCACCCTCGTACTGCCTAACCCCAGCATGCCCGGACAGTACACAAGGGTATCGGCCCGTCTCAGGGGCTTGCCTCGGATTCTCCACAATCACCTCGACCACAGGGGACTGGGCCACTACCCTCCTCTTCTTCTCCTTCCCCACCTCGGCCACGGACGGCTCGGCTACTTGCTTCCCCTTCCTTCGGATCTCCGTCTGCCTCCTCTCCTCGGCGCCACTATCGCCCGAGGACGAAGCCTCACTCCCCGAGTTCACCCTTGACATCTCTATAAAAAAGCTAAGGCAAGTTGATTGACCTTGAAGTGATGTGCCCTTGAAGTGACGTTCACAGTCGGAAAAAGATAGCCGGAAATCGCCTGGCCCACGCGACAGCTAACGTCACCGCCTTGGATCAAAAATTGCCGCTAGCGGAGAGCACAAAGAGTAAAAGTGAACTTGGAGTGAAAAGTGAGAAATGAGCTTGGGGGGTGGGGGAGTAAGAACTTATACCCCCAATGCGACGCTTGGGCTGCCTTGGGAATCTGAAAAGCCCACTAAGAAGCCAAAGCGCCAAAGCGGAGAGTTGCGACGTTTCAGTATCACAACAAAGGCTCCACGAAGCGCTCAAGTCCACGACTCGGCCACCGGTCTGCCTAGCCGAGCTACCGAACAGCTTGGCTAAGCAGCCGAGCTACTGGGACGGAGGGTGGCGGCGATGCGGTGCCAAGACTCTTCAAAACATCTAACTCCATACCTCGGCCAAAGGCACCGAGCCTCCGAACCGAGGGGACGAGGAACCGACCCTCGTATATGGAGAAAAATCCTTCCACAAATCACCGTCGGATCTCTCCAAAATTCGTGTAAAGACATGATGGACGGTTCAGATTGCGTCACGCTCACAAAATGACAAAATAACGTTTTCTCGTGATCTGAACCCTACCCTCATGATTCACGCAATGATGGACCCTCGTATATGGAGAAAAAATCCGCCGACCCTCCTCAGCCGTTGGATCTTGCCAAAAAATACGCTCATCATGATGGACTGCTCAGATCTTGCCACGTCCACTAAACGACAAGATAGTGTTTTTTGGGGATCCGCGCTGAGATGGATGCTCAGGATCACGCCACGTAGTTCGGCTGATTCCGAGCTATGTGCCGACCTGCCGAGCCGAGGGGACGAGGAACCGACCCTCGAATATGGAGAAAAAACCTGCCGACCATCCTCAGCCGTTGGATCTTGTCAAAAAGCGCACTCGTCATGATGGACGGCTCAGATCTTGCCACGCCCACTAAACGACAAGATAGCATTTTTTGGGGATCCGCGCTGAGATGGATGCTCAGGATCATGCCACGTAGTTCGGCTGATTCCGAGCTTGGCGCCGAGCAGCCGAGCCGAGGAGATGAGGAACCGACCGTCGTATATGAAGAAACTATCTGCCGAGGAGCGCGGATCGTCTGATCGCCCAGAAAATCGCGCTCGCCACTGATCAAGGGCCCAGATTGCGCCACGCCATAAATCGGTATTAAAAATTAGTTTTTATTTATTTTAATCGTTTTATTTATTTAAAAATTGCGAAAAAATTACTAAAAATTCGGAAAAATTAACTAGAAATTCTAGAAGATAATTATAAATTCGGGGGAATATTTTTGAACCCCTGAACGAACAATTATTGCCTAGAATGTGTTGTTGAGACCCCCGAACGACTGGTTAACACATCGCAAAATTAAATAAATAATCCGAAAAAATAGATAAAAACCACCGAATATCCAGAGAAGCTTAAGAACAGCTTACAGCTTGAAAAATCACCTCACTACCCCCTTTGAGATTCAAAACCTTCAATTTAGACTCCGATACAACTCCACTAGCCATTAAAACAGCTAAACTACTCCTCAAAGGCTGATCGAACTCAGTCTTTAGGAGTGGGGGGCTCGTGATATGGCTAAAAATGGGGTTAAATCGGAACCGTCCAAATTGGGCACGAATCTTGAAGCTCAGGGGTAAAACGGTAATTTCACCTACCAATGGATCAGAAGCGGGTACGAGTTCTCCTCCTCGAAAACCCACTAACCCGCAAACGGATCTACCTCAACTGGGTGCGGATTTCAACCCGCAGCAAACTCGATCCAGAAGGAATAGAATAAGGGTTTCTGATTAAATCCTAATCAACGGCCCTGATTCATATCTATCCCTTCACTGGGGATTAGGGATTACATTCCTTATCTAACCACAGGGGGATTACATTCCTAATCTGGTCCCCGCGGCGCCTATAAAGACCCCCCATCCATCTCCATTGAGAGGTAATCAATCTTTTTCCAGTTTTTGCGCTCTTTCATAATCTTCCTTGATTACTGACTTGAGCATCGGAGGGTGCGCCGCCGGGATCAACCGCGGTGTCTCGCACTTCTTTGCAGGTGAACGGCGGGAGTCAACGGTCAAACTCCGGCGGATCAGGTTAGGTGTTTGCTATTCAAGTTTTTCAAGAATCCACAAATACTATCTGTTTACCCCCACACTAGATTCAGCGGTAACAATATCTACTAGTAATTTACACGTGCAATGCACGTCTTAATAAATATAGTTTTTAAAAATAAAAATTTAGACATAATCTGGATTTGAACTCAGAACCTCCTTTATAATAGTTATGCACGTGTATTGCACGGGTTGGTAGATTGACAAAATATTTATAAATGACACTAAGGCCTTCTTCCATAATAATATTAGAGATAGGGGTATTTCTTAGTTTTTAAAAATAGTGGGGGTATATGCTAATTTTTACATTTTAAATGGGGGCATTTGCTAAAATATCCCTTTTTTAGGGGCTGCACGTGCATCACACGGGTATGTTTGGTGGATTTAGTTTGGCCGTATACTGCACGGGTTTGCTTAGTTATAAAATTAGGGTTTGTTTGTTTACAACCCCAACTCTCCCATTAAAATAGTAGATCTCTACTATTATAATGGGAGAAGGGGTTAGTGTCATCCGTCATTGACTGTCATTTTGAAGCCAACACGTGCAGTGCACGTGTTGACAAAATGACCCACTTTGGTAAATATTTTCGAAAGTGGACCGGTTTGGTAAATATTTTCGGAAGTGGATCAGTTTGGAAATTATTTTCCTTTTTTGTCTTTTTCCCTTCTTCCCCCGCGTGCACCTGCCAAAGTGGAACAGCTTGGTAAATATTTTCGACAGTGGATCAGTTTGGAAATTATTTTCCTTTTTTTTTTCCTTTTTCCTTCTTCCCCCACGTGCATCGCACGGGCATGATACTAGTATATAATAAAACACATAGAAAGCTATCAAGTGGCTCTCCTTCAATCCCCAAAATCAAAGGCCCAGATCTAACATCACAAAACACATTTCTCCCCTTAAAAGTTCCTCCCCCCCCCCCAACTCAAATTCAAATCCCCCCAAAACAACTCTTATATTTATTTAATTATTTCTCTCTCTCTCTCTCTCTCTCTCTCTCTCTCTCTCTCTCTCTCTATATATATATATATATATATATATATATATATATATAATAAAACACAAAGAAAGCTATCAAGTGGCTCTCCTTTAATCCCACAAAAATCAAAGGCCCAGATTTAACATCACAAAATGCATTCCCCCCCCCCCCCCACACACACACAAAAAGTTCCCCCCAAAACTCAAATTCAAATTCCCCCCACCCAAAACAACTCCTTTATTTATTTAATTATTTCTCTCTCCCTCCCCCCTCCCTCTCTCCTATTCAAAAAAATTAAGAAAATAAAAATTTTAAAATTTTAAATTTTAAAAAACTTTAAAAATAATTTTAAAAAATCAAAAACTTACAAAAATTATTATGAAAATTTTGAAATTTTTTTTAAAAATAATTTAAAATTTTTAATTTTTAAAAAATTTTTAAAAATTTTTAAAAATTTTTAAAAATTTTTAAAATTTTTTTAAAATTTTTTAAATTTTTTTAAATTTTTTTAAATTTTTTTAAAATTTTTTTAAAATTTTTTTAAAATAACTTTAAAAATAATTCAAAAAATTTAAAAACTTATACAAAATTATAAAAAAAAATTTAAAAATTTTAAAAATTAAAATATTTTTTAAAAAAATTAATATTTTAAAATTTTTTAAATTAAAACAATTTAAAATTTAAAATTTAAAATTTAAAATTTAAAATTTAAAATTTTAAATTTTAAATTTTAAATTTTAAATTTTGAAATTTGAAAATTTTAAATTTTGAAAATTTTAAATTTTGAAATTTTGCAATTTTGAAATTCTCAAAGCAATTCCAAATCCAAATCCAATGTCGAACCCCAATCAAGAGATCGTCGCCGATATCTGATCTGCTGCTGATTCCATATCGGTGACTCATCTCCATCAAATCGAGCACGAATATCAAGTGACTCCGTATTGGTGACTCCCCTCTACCAAATCGAGAGCTTCTACATGCGATGCAACGACTCTAATTTTATCTCATTAACCGAATTCTCATTCTAATTTTTAATTTTGTGTGTGCAGGGAATTACTCAGTTTTTTGCTGACTCGAATTTTGTGTGTGCATGGTATCTATGTTCAGAGAGGTATGATTGTTTTATTTTTAGGTTTAAAATTTTTTAATTTGGTGATTTATTTGATGAGTTTTTTTATTGGTTTTGATTGAAGGTGTACGCAAGTGAGAGATGGATTATTTGGTGGCCTCAATTTGGGCTTCCAAACTATAGAAGGACAGGTAAGCTGACCAGCAACCTAAAATAACTTAGCAAATATGCAACATTAATTCTTTACTACAAGAGAAAATACCATCGTGAAATGTTCCCTTCACTGGTTATTAGAAACCATGGATAACATAACATATAAGAACGTTTAGTATATGTTTGGATATATAGGATTGGGATGACTGGAGTTTACCAGTAAAGGGTGCAAACTCTCCACTCAAGAAAGACAACTATAGTAAATTTGTTATTTATCTATTTTTGATTTTTTTTATAATGGTGCAATAGGGAGACAAACTAAATATTAAAAAAAAATGATTAGCTTGGTTTAGAGTTTTGAGACCTTCATGTATTTCATTTTGGTTGAAATAATAATAAGAGGTATTTCAATTGCAAACTGAGTCTCAAACAAACAAATGTTTAGATTATTGGGATTGTAGATACCTTCACACATGCACTTGCGTTACCATTGTATTTAGAAATGCTCATAGTGGTTATGAGATTAAAGTAAGCTCTACAAAACCTATATGATAATGCTCTTACGTAACTATTATAAGCATCTAAAAGTGATGCTGAAGTTTAAAAAAACTTTATGCAGTATTTCTAACAAACTATATGCATTCCAAGTAAGTTCAAACTAATGATCAAGAAGGCGATGGTTGAGCTTAAAGGTAGATATACTGCTTCCTCATATAATATGTTTGCTACTTCAATTATTTTGCTGGACCTCCAAAACTATTTTATATAATCAAACCAGGTGCACTGTTCCGAAGACATGCTGCAGGCACGTGTCAATAGGCAAACCTAGTATCTATATAATAAACACAAAGAAAGCTATCAAGTGGCTCTCCTTCAATCCCCCCAAATCAAAGACCCAGATCTAACATCAAAAAACATATTTTCCCCCCAAAACTTAAATTCAAATCCCCCCAAAACTACTTATTTATTTATTTAATTATATATATATATATATATATATATATATATATATATATATATATATATATATATATATATATATATATATATAGGGAAAAAGGGGTATGAGCAACTTGCTCATTTAGTAAATAAGCAATTGATGATGTGGCATACATGTGATTGGAAAAGCCTTAAAAGAGTTAGTTGTCCAATGTATCACATGCATGCCACATAATCAATTACTCATTTACTAATGAGCAAGTTGCTCATATCCCGTTTACCCATATATATATATATATATATATAGATATATATATATATATACACACACACACACACTAGTGAAAATTAGCCGTGCACCAAGTGCACGTGACTTGGTGCATTTGCTAATGGTGGCAAAAGTGTCTGTATAGGTACAGAATTTACCCGACTGGTCGAGCTTATGTTTCCAATTTTCAATTTCCAGTTTTTTTTTTCTTTAAATATGGTCAAAGTAAATAAAAACTAAGTAATCTGAATGTTTATGCAACACCTTTGTAACTCATGGAAAGTAGCTTGCATAAAATGAAAATAATTACAAAGAAAATAATTATAATGATAGCACCACCACCACCAACCATAATAGCAAAATTTAGGGTGAGGGAGCTCGAGAGAGAGATAGAGAGAGAGAGAGAGAGGTGTTGCCGGTCGGGATGAGGAGGAGGGGGAGGTGGAGGTCGGGTCGAAGGTTTGGGGGTTGGGTTTCCGGGGTTCGGGTTTCGGTCGAGAGTGGGAATGAGAGAGAATGTGGGGGAGGAGTGAAAGAGAGAGAGGTGGTCGCGAGTAGGTTGGGAGTCGTAGAAGGAGGTGCGCCAGAGTTTGGGGGTGTTGGGTTTTGGTGTGGGTGTGTGTGTGTGTGGGTGTGTGTGTGTGTGTGTGTGTGAGAGAGAGAGAACATGGAAGAAGAGGTCAAGGGGTATAATGGTGTGAAATACCCATTATACCCCTCACCACTTAAGTGAGAGAGGTGGGGGATTTCGGCGGGTCAGATATGAGCCATTGGATCTTCATCAACTCGATCCAATTGCTAAGATCTGAGTTTGCAATTGATGTGTGCAAATAGACCCGTTTGCAATGGAAAGAAAGTTATATATATATATATATATATATATATATATATATATATATATATATATATATATATATATATATATATATATATAAACGCTACGGTAGCGTTTGAAAACGTGAAATCACTTAAGCCTCTATTGGCAATAGCGTCTTAAGGCAAAACACATAACCCGCTACTGGCAATAGCGGGTTATGTGTTTTGCCTTAACCCGTTATTACCAATAGCGGCTTAAGTGGGTTTTCACAGGTTTGCACAATGTTTAGCGTTTTCAATGGATCATTGCTATATATATATATATATATATATATATATATATATATATATATATATATATATATAAGAAATTTTTCGTGCACCAAGTGCATATGGCTTGATGGAAGTGCTAGTTGAATATTTTTTATAAATATTTTATGTTGTTGAGAAAATTATTCATAGAAGAAATCTCATTAAGAACTCAAATGAATATATAGTATGATCACAATATATTAATTATGAAAATACTCAAAATTTTAATATTAAATACTAAATATTATATACTTGGTATTGCATTGTAAATTGACGTAAATAATAATTGTAGAATTGTCCAGTACATACCAGAAAATATAAGTAGAACATGTTTCATCACAAATTACATTGAACATAAAATGTAGTTTCAAAACGAATGTAAAGCCTTGATTTTCGACAATGTTAATTCAAGTCTTCCATGTTACATTGGATATCAAATACCGATTGTAAAATTTGAACCTTTCCTCAAACCAAAAATTATGGAAGCTTGTAAGAATATAAATGTGTTCATGTTCATCGTTATTGAATAGTTGAATTCACATCAAAAAGGAGGTTCTGTTACATTATTTTAATTTTGCAGTATTTGATGATTTTTTTCTATATTTACCACCTGAACAACAACCAACAATGAGGCCCCTGGAGAGGAGCTCTGGTGATTTGATTAACTATCCATCCATGTGTAGAACAAAAAAAGGAGGTAAGGGCATTGACTGACATAAAACACCGGCATATAACAAAATTGACTTTACATTTTTTACTGTATACTTCAAAATATATTGGAAAAAGTTCAAATGTGCTCACAACAAAAGCATGCTATCCAAGGAGATTAGTTAATAATATATAAGAGATTCTAGGGTTTGTATGTCTAAGATTAAATCTAGAATATGAGTAATCACACCAGACTGGGGGTCAAGATCTCCTCGGACAAATTCAAAAAAATTATTGGTGCTTTTCTAATAGAAATAGATTTTGAAATTTTTTGGCTCTTCTGAAAATAGCGGATAGGATTGCACATAAAAGAAGACCAGTAGTAGGCTTGACCTAGGAAACACATGGCGTACTCTGGTAAATTTTTGGAATGTTAATCACGTGTATTAATTCTTGAAATTAGATCACATCTACCTATTCTGTTTCCAGAAGCAATTTAAGAGATCACAAAGAATTTTCCAGTTAATTTAAATGAAACTTAATTGTGACACCCACAATGCATATTGGAGTTATGTTTGTACATAAAAAACATAAATCTTAAGAACACCAAAATTTCAGAATTTGCACAAAGTATGGTTTAACTGATATCAACCATCTAGCAAAAAATATCACTAAGTTTTGAAAAGATAGCTAACATTTGTAAGCAGGAAGAAGCTCTAGCATCATCGATGCGAATTTTGGTGCCAAAGAAAACTTAATGTCCTCTTGCTACCATCACCATATATAGTATATATCATATAATGTTGTAGCCAACTTGGAGCATGTTCTTTGCCAATCACGTTTAGAAAATGACTACATTTAGAAGCATAAACAACACCAATATATGTACAAAATTATATAGAAAATAACACAAAAGATGGAGCTACTTATAATTTCCACACTACATATTGTACTTATACACCATAATAAGTATATTTTAAACACACCAAGAAATGCAAGAAATGCAAATGAGTACGTAAAGAATGTATCCTAGCTACAATAGCGGAAGTTGTTCCTGTAGAATATTAGGCAATACCCTTCTTAATAAGGAGTTGATATATATTACAATAAGGATATCTCATGAAATATTTCAATAAAAAATTCCAACAAAACATGTTTACTGGATTAGAAAATGAGATAATCCAAGACTACATAGCATGAAAATAAGCTTATTTAACAGTAAGCTTATAGACATAAGGGCTGCAAAACATCGCTACATAAATTGTACTCGAGTTTTCATCTTACTGCAATCACCAGCCTGTGGATAATGGGATAAAACAACAACAAAGAGCCGAAGACTTTAGGGATCATAGTTAGTTACATGCGAAAAATAAATTGTAGTTCACAATTTTAGTAAGGTGTTATTGAACCATATCTAATTCGTAATAAGTTACAACCAATGTATAATTTCTAATCAGTTATGAACAATACCTAATTTCTAAGAACTTATGCTGGGATAATCATTAAATTCTTCTTGATCTTCAATTTAATATATCGAATTTTGATATATCAACAAAAACAGAAATAAATCATTAATACACATTTAGTTAGTGATAATGATAACAAGTCAATTTTATTTTTTTCCCCCAAGGAAGGTGCAAATGAAAGCAAGTTCTAAAGACGTGAAAATGGGTACTAAAAGGTACTTTACAAGCGAATTTCATAAAAATTAGTAGTATGTTTATGCAATTTAATATTTAATAGATGAAAATTGAATATAGTTTATTTAAAAACATTTATGATACCTAAGAAGGTGTTCCATTCCACAAATGCACAGTTGCATTTTGGTTTGAGTGGAGCAAGTCAAATTTTGCTATGAGTTGCACAAGTGGCTCTTTCAAGCTTTAATTCACAACTCAATCATGCTACTCTACATTTTAACTATATAAGAACATGACACTATCGAAATATAAGATGTCTAAAATTCATCTACAAGCAGATGACGCATAAGGAGCACAAACATTCAATATATCAAAGTGGCTTATGACTGATAAAGTATGCAATCCTAAAAGAAGTTCGATTCAAGTTCCAAAGATATAAAAGAACATTTGACGACCACTGTAGACGAATCAATCAATGATTCAATTTCCTTTTAATCTATACTTCTTGAAGTCCTTTTTCTCCAACTTTTTGAAAAATAAAGTTTTCCTTTTCTAATCCAACATCAAAGCCGTTCTCCACCTGACGTACATATTTTCTTTTGGGTTCACATGCTTTTTTAGCACATTAATCACACAATTCCTTCTAAAACCAATTCAGCATAAACCAATTTTCAAGTCTACCAACTTTCAGATGACCATAATTCCACAAAGTTTTTTCCTACACCCGATTATAATTTTTCACGAGTGTTCCATATTTTATGAACATTTTTCAATGTAATTCTTCATATTCTAAGAGCAGAATATGGATTATTTGTTATAGAATGTAGAAAAAGAAAATTACTTGACAAAATGATACTTTCGACACATTTTCTTTGGATGAATGTAGCTAGCTACACATGATGAGAGAGAAGAAGCTCTCTCACACAGTGCAAATCAGTCGGAGTCTTTTGGGTCTACAGTATTTTCTTCCTTTTTTTTGTTAGCTTGTAAGAAGAATTATCTTTCGATGCAACATATTTCATCATTACTTTAACTTGAAAATTAAATAAAAGATGGATTACATTTAAAATGGATTTATTAATAGAAGAAAAGGAACTTACTCAAGCTTCTTCGATAAAGATCGTTGTTTTCTAAAACCCACCCTGTTCGCACTTGCCATTTTGTTGGTCATGTCTACATGACTACATATAGTAAGAAACTCAATAAATAATTGTGACTGAAGAATATAAGGTTCACAGGTTGATAAAATAATAGCAATGCAGACCTAGTTACTTCTTTCCTCAAGAAAACCATCACTTTTTCTGCATTATCAATATATAACGGAGAATTAGATACATGGAGAATACAATTTGGAAGTACTGATATTCACACCAAACAATTCATGCTACCTTCTCAAGCGGGCTTCATATTCTTGCTTACTCATGTTTTTCATTTTCTGAAGCTCATTGCGCAATTTTCCCTTCACTATCAAAAAGTGTTCAATATATAACGGAGAATTAGATACATGGAGAATACAATTTGGAAGTAATGATATTTACACCAAACAATTCACGTTACCTTCTCAAGCGGGCTTCATATTCTTGCCTACTCATGTTTTTCATTTTCTGAAGCTCATTGCGCAATTTTCCCTTCACTATCAAAAAGTGTTTGCCTCGATTGGGCATTTTGTTTCCCTATGCAAACAAACAACAAAATAAAAGGTACACGTAAGCAGACACTAAACTGAAGGAAAAAAAAAGTACTACATAAAGCGATGTGCATTAAATATAACAATATTTAACATACAAATTCTACTCGAATAACAGGAAAATTCAAGTATCTTCTTCAAATATTCATATGAAATAGCAAAAATCACAGAAGAATCCATTCATATGCAGTGTTAAATGGTCTTGTTAGTCATCGAGGTGGCATAAGAAAAATGAAAATTGCAACTAAATCAGAATTGACACTTTGGGCATAACCTGAAAACTACTTAGGATCTTTATCGTCCCTAGCTTATATAATCCAAACTACTTATATTTGGTTGATGCAACTTCCCTCATTCTAGCCATATCATAATCCCATGCACTCACCACACAACTCCCAATATACAGCAGATTAACGTCATCACTAAGACATGATTATTATTTGAATCTCTCAGTCCAACAACCTAAAAAACCCAAAAACATCCCACCATACACCCAATATTTTCCACATCAATGTTCAGCATTGATTAACACCTCAGCATCTACAAATTCACTGAATTAATTTTTCACAAATTTAAGGGTTCAAGATCCAAACCTCACAATTAGTTGATTACTCCTGAATCACTAAATACTTAACTAAAATCCAAACAATAAGAACTACAACTCAACTACCTCCAAAGCTTCACAGATCCCACCTATAATTTCAAAAAAAAAAAATCCAAAAAAATTTACCTTAGTAGGGGAGTGATGCAAGCATGGTTCTCGAATCTCCCTCACAATCGAACTCACTCTCTGAAAATTCACCATCCCCGATCGACTGCACATCCACCGGCTCTCCTCAAAGTCGATCGACATCATGAACTCCTCCCGATTCGCGCAGATCACATCAAGATACGACCTTGGTCGAGAATTCGATATCCAGTTGGATTGAGAAGGAAGAAAGATGATAGATTTATAAGAGTGATCGAGAAATTTGGGTCGCTAAGATCGAGCTTGAATTTACGGTTGGAAGATCTCATCGCGGCTCGGCGGCGTTCCTTTCGCTTAGCCATGGATTAAATTTGAGGAATTTTGGGGTTTTGATTTGGAGATGGAAAGAACGGAGGAAATTAGGGTTTACGATTTTTTATTTTTTTTTTTTGTTTTGGTGGTGGGGGACGCTAGAGAGAAAGAGACAAGAGAAGACGGAGGAAGAGAGAGTCTATTGGCTTTATACTAGGGGATTAATTGAGGGAGAATGTATATGGTCCAGATTATATCTATGAATAAAATTTGTGGTATAGATCTAAAATATTTGAGAGATTTGTATGGCTCAGATTAGATTTCTATTATACGATTAAGATGTGTGATCCAAATCTACTATGGACAGATTTTATTCTTGCTTTTATAATAGAAATATTGTAATACCCCGCAAAATAGCATACAGCTATTTTGCACTATAACCCGTGCATTGACTAAATATTGCACACGAGTATATTTTTTCTAGAAATTATCAGTTAAATTGAGAGATTTCAGACATACAGGCTGTTCTGAATCCGATGAAGTAAACCCGGAATATCATCTCGATTAAACTGGGGTTTTGTCCCGATTATTTCGACCAGACAATTGTCGGGCGAAAATTATAATTTCTATAAAAAAATGTATTTTATGGATTTTAATTTATATGTATTAGTTATTTCAATTAAGACTAGTGTTTGGATCAAAATGTGGATTGTATTTGTGGTTAGAATGGGAATAAGATGACCTAGGGTTTCTTGACCTAACCTAGGGTTAGGAACCTAGCATCACATCATGGCTTGGATCTTGATGAGATTCAATGGTGGGATTAATTCACCATGTGAAAGTTGACCTTTAGATAGGAAATTTCCTAGGAAGCTTCAAGGAAGTTTCCAAGAAGCTTCCAACTAGAATGTGTTGGCACCCAATCCACCCTTCATTCCTTCACCCATTCTACTCTTCATCCCATCCCTACACCTCACCACCATCCACCCCACACCCACCCTCCTTGGCCGGCCCCTATAAACCCCACTCCCATTCTCACTTCACTCCATTTTCAAGCTCCATTTTCATTCTCCTCCTAAGCTTTCTCCACTCCTCCTTGTTCAAAAAAATAAATACATATATATGTATGTAGGAAAGGAAGAAGTCTATAATAAAAGGAGTAATATAGAAGGAGAAGAAGAAGTGTAGGAGAAGGTGTTGGGCCAAGCTACACAAATACAAGGAGCAAAGGAGAGCAAGCAAGCAAGCTAGGAGCAAGGAGATTTTTCTTGCAACTTCAAGTGGGTGATCCTTGAACTCTTTTGTATTTATTTTTGTTTTGGTATGAATGGATGTGTAGTAGTGGTAGACATGATTTTGTTTCCATGTTTGAGTATGAGGAATGCTAGGAAAAAATAAATTGTATGGTAGAGAATTATTCTTTTGAAGTTTGATTGAGTAGCATGATTGTGAGGGTATATTGGGGAATTTCTTATGCCCAAATGGTTGGGAATCTTGGGCTAAAATTCTGAGGTATTGTTCTTCTATGTATGTAGAGTATCCATGATTTTTTTCGTAATATTTGGATGCATTTTAGTAGCCCAAAAAGTGGGTCCAAGTCTGGACAGTAAGCAGCCAGAATGGCTGCTGGCTGTGGTGATTTTTGTGCGTCTTTCCGATTTTATATCTCGGAATTGACAGGGCATTTTGAGTTGAAAATTTTTGTGGACGCTGTTGTATGTGTCTAAAACCATAGTCTTAAATTTTGTATTTTTCCGTGGTCGTTTGATGCCCCGGAAAAATTGTAGAACGCGACTGGTCCGTAGGTGTCGGCTGAAGCTGACTGCGCTATGTGCTGAAGTTCAAAAAGCCATAACTTCGTGTACGTTCATTATTTTGCTACGAAATTTTGGAAGTAGCTTGGGGTATGAGTCTATTTGATGAATCTCAAATTTTATAATTTTTAGAAGTCATTTGATGAGGTTTCAAAGGTAATTAGTGAGGGGCAGTGAATACTCTGCTAAAACAGAACGGCTGAAATGTAGCCATGTTTGAGGAGTCGTAGATCGTTGTGTGAAATGAATTTGAATGTGAATTTTGGACATGATGAAATAGTATATGTGTAGATAGAGAATCTCAAATTTCATGATCTTTGGACTTAGGGATGATTTACTATTGAATTTTAAAGTAGGGTACGTTCAGCCTAGTACGAGTTGTCTAGTTCATGGAGATAGATATTCCTAGGTTTATCTGTTAAGAATTTGGGCGACTGCCAACTGGAGAATTTTAGTAGGGAATCATAACTCTCTAACCCAATTGGAATTTTGTAATTCCAGGCTGTAGGTTGGAGATTAAGATTTTCCAAAGATAGGGTAGATTTGGCATTGTCAAGAAAATGTTTACTAGAGAAATAAACTTTTCCCTTGGGATGCACCCAATGAAAATTGGTGTCTGTGAGAACATTAAGAGTTGAATCTGAGGACGTGTCCAAATAGGAAGTTAAAGTAGACAATCCCACCTTCCCATAGGACCCGGAATTGAGTGATCTTGATAACTAAGCGAACTCTTATGATATTGGACAAATGCAGCAAGTGTGAAAAGAAACGTACTACTAAGAGTATATGAGGGATATTTGGATGTCGAGATGATTGAACTTGAGGAACTAGTCAACTGAAGAATTGTAAACTAGGATCTTACCTTTCCAGAGTTAGAGATACCAAGCAATTCTGACTTGTGTGCTGGAAATTATGGACATTGTAAGTTTAGCAACCTATTGTCTAGACTGACTTCAAGGTTGGAGTTAACTCGGGAACTGGGGTCCTTTAAAAGGAAATTGAGGGAATCATCGACTAGGGGATGGCAACGGATCTCCTCACCCTTCTAGAAGTTCTGAGCATATTGGTTTCCGATGAGTGTAGCTGGGAACACAGCTACTGGTATTTCTTGATTGTTCCATCGGACCATTGATGAGGAACCCTCTGCCTACCGCAATATGGTGATCGTGAGCTATCAGATTTAAAAGATGGGTTTTAGCATTTTATTCGGAACTTAGGCAAGTTCCTGTGCATGTACTCATAGTGGACATGAGTGAGTTGGGATATAGCTCTATTGGATTGTATTGGGTGTCTCGATGCCTGAGTCTGTCAAAAGTCCAGAATGGATAATTATGTGCGTGCTTACCTTCACTAAATTATATTACGTCACCAGGGCGCCGTTAGACCACTCGCTGAGGGTCACGGGCCAGGATTATTTTGGGTCACTGACCTATGAAGGTATTGGGAATCAGTGGATGTGATTCTGGGATGGTTGTTACCTTGACAGACCAGTCAGCCGCGACTTTGTTGATCGACACTGAGTGTGGTTGAATAACAACATATTTTCAGTAAACTGGATTGATTAGGTTTTTCTTTTATTTGTTTCACTCGAAGTTTAAATTGGTATTAGGGGTGATTCCCTATAATCCAACTTGTTCTGAGAGTTAGCACTAAGTGGTGATACTGGTTGTCTCTTCTTGTCATTAGGGATACGCACTGCGGTGCGTATCTTGCACTGTTAATTCCTGAAGTACCATGGTAAGAACGGGATGCTGATATCCTGGCAGATCGGGGGTATTTTAGGACCTCCGAGGTCGTCATGTTCTATGTTGGTGGACACGAACGGATCATAAAGGATCTTTGCGCAATGGATATACCGCGGTATATCTGTAAGTTCGTCACAGCTTTCGAGGATGGTTCGACGCAGTAATTATTGGTGACTTCGGGGTAGCGCCCCGCATTATATTCTTTTATTTTATTTTCACCTCCTCAACCATGTCATACTATCAGGAACAGGAAGTAGACCAAATCAGAATGCATTGCATAGCGAATGTTCTAATCCCTAAACATGGAGACAACGGCTTGATTTGGAAAGTATGTAGTATGAGATGCATACATTTCCAAAGTCTCGCTTGCACTAGACTAAGTGCGTTGGCTTGACCTGGGTCACATGTAGTATGGGATGCATGTGCATCCAGAATCTTGCTGATGTTAGATTAAGTGCATCTGTTCTGTACCTTGTGTTTGAATAGACTTTAGGTTAGATTAAGTGCATCTGTTCTATACTCTGTATTGTTGCATTAGTCTCAGGTCATGACATACACGAACACTAGGAAATCAGGATGCACGTTGAATTTTTCATTCAAGATGAATTTGTGAATGTGATAGTTTGAGGATCGTTGTTTCCTTATCAGCATTGCGTCAATAGAATTACTGACGTACCCCACCTTTTAGGTACATGGATATCAGGTCACGAGTATAGGAGAGCCCAAGATCAGCAGGGCATCCAAGTAGTGGCAGTATGCACGTCTACCCTTCGAGCGGGTGCAGAATTATCAGGGTCGCGTAGCAGAAAGCTCAAGCGGGAAGGGCAGGTCCCAGAGGGGGCAGATAGACCACTCAACGGAGTTTCGGCAGTTACCAAGGGGTTGCCGATCTGAAAGACAGCCAATGGCTTCACAAGAAATGTTTAAGTATTCTTGTAGTCAGTTGTAATAAAGTATGTAATTTATATTCCTTGTTCAAGGACAATTTGATATTTGTAATTATTAATGTAACAACTCTGATGGCAATAAAAATGTTTAAATTTCCACGTTATTTACTGTGTGAGATGCATTTGAAGGCAATGATCTTGGTGATGTCACGGATGTCCGATAGCGGGGATCCGGGTCGTTACAAATATATATATATATATATATATATATATATATATATATATATATATATATATAAACATGAACTTTTATTCCTCAATTTATAATTATTGTCAACATATACTAATGAAAATATGGACTTTTATTTACAACTAATTATTGTCATAGTATTCAAACTTGAGTTATATAATTGTTGATTTACTGTTTACAAGGCTTTTCATATGCTGTATCGTTCTGAAGACGTGCGTAGGCACGTGTCCACTGGCAAATCTAGTATATATAATAAAATGCAAAGAAAGCTATTAAGTGGCTCTCTTTCAATCTCCCCAAATAAAAGGCCTTGCTCTGACCTAAAAAAACACATCCCACCACCACCACCACACACACACACAAAACAACTCATTTATTTATTTAATTTTTTTTTTCTCTCTCTCTCTATATATATGTATATATGGAAACATGAAATTTTATATCCCAATTTATAATTATTTTTCATCTTATACTAATGAAAATATGGACTTTTATTTACAACTAATTATTGTTATGCTATTCAAACTTCAGCTACATAATTGTTGATTTACTGTTTACGATACTTTTTATATACTGTATCGTTCTGAAGACGTGTCATAAGCACGTGACAACGGGCAAATCTAGTATTCATATATATACTAGTATATATCATGGCTCATTTTTTTGATAAATCGGATAGGGTCTTACGACCCCAGCCATTAGTAACTCAATATATATCATGGCTCATTGTTTTGAAGCTCTTCAGTTGCTCACAAAGCCATTTCAACCCAACAACTCTCTCTCTCTCTCTCTTTTTCAGTCTTTCTCATCTCCTTTCCCGTGTTGATTTGATCGATCTCCAGATCTGAGGACCCCCTCACATGGATTGCCCCTTCCATTAGATCCTAATTTCGTTTTCTTTTCTTTTTTGGGTTAAAAAAATTATTTAAATTATATATTTTCCTTAATATTATCTCAAATGCAAGAATATCCTCTCTTGGTTTATAAGTGCTTATTCCCTTCTGCTGCAACAAGGCAATTGAGCCATTTCCCAGAAGTCCCCTTTTGATCTCTACTTCTTGGTCTTTCCGTACTACCTCAACCTGGACTTGGGTTAGTCAGTTTGTTACCACTACTATTTTTTAATTTTTAATTTTTTTTTTCTTCTCTGTTGTTTGTTTCTGTTTCTGATATAATCATTGTGGTCTGCAAAATCTTGTGTGTTTCTATTGTTGAGACCTGTTTTTTTTTTTTTCTTTTCTTTTCTTTTCTTTTTCTAGTGAGATGAGATGAGATGAGATGAGAGATGGTATTGGGGATATTGAGACTAATCCGGGCCTGTCTGGGCCTGTCCGGGCCCGCGGGCCCAAATACAGCCGGCCGGCAAGATGGGCTTCTGTGGTACAAGGACTCCGGCTGTCACGTGGCCGGAGAGTTCTCGATGGCTGTGGTTCAGGCTAACAATTTGTTGGAGGATCAGAGTCAGCTCGAATCCGGGTTGTTGGGTAATCTTGATTCTGGGCCGTGTGGGACTTTCGTTGGGGTTTATGATGGGCATGGAGGTCCCGATGCTTCCAGATATATCAATGATCATTTGTTCAATCATATCAAGAGTAAGCAAGGTTCTACTGCTCCGTAATTCGTTGTGTTTCCATGAGATTAGTTTGGAACCTCGTTCAAAATTTGTCACACATGTCATCTTTATTGGTTGTCTAGGTTAGAATGCTTATCAATCTCATCTGATCTAGGTTGGTTTCTGTTACTTTAATTGACAGTTGTCCTAAATTAAATAGTTGTTGAACTGTATGTATGATTCACGGAAACTTCTTTATTTCAATCAAATAAAGACGAAAGTATTCTTTGTAATGGCTTATTATGACTCAATTATTAGTGAATATGCTTTAAGTGGTGTCTGTCATCTCATCGAAGACGCCCGCCCAAGTGTTTATAAAAATTTAAATGTTAGTTCTACTGTAAATGATTATGTCAATTTTTTTAGTCTAATCCTATCAATAACTTCAAATTTCGCTGCAGGATTTACGTCTGAACAAGAGTCTATGTCAGCTGATATCATACGATTGGCTTTTCAAGCGACCGAAGAAGGATTCCTCTCATTGGTCTCTAGACAATGGCCTTTAAAACCGCAGATTGCTTCTGTTGGATCTTGTTGTCTAGTTGGCATAGTTTGTGATGGAACTCTTTATGTTGCTAATGTTGGAGACTCCCGTGCTGTTTTAGGGAGAAGAGTGAAGGCAACTAGGGAGGTTTTAGCAGTTCAGTTGTCTACTGAGCACAATGCTAGCAACGAGTCTATTAGACAAGAACTTCAGTCGTTGCATCCAGATGATCCGCAGATTGTAGTTCTTAAGCATAATGTATGGCGTGTAAAGGGTATCATCCAGGTATTTTTTGCTACTACATAATTATACTGTTTTGTTTAGATTATGAGTATTCATATACATTACTATTATTCTTAAGATTCTTAGCAATTATTTGTTATTTGGATATTTTTGTGTCCCCAACTTAGAACATTAAGATGATTATATGGGACTCCAACATATGTGTAGCCTGCTTATAGAAATGTTCAAAGATCCTTATCTGATGATGGTTGTGATTTCCTTTTATTATTTTACTGCTTTATCTTACTAACAACTAAAGGTTTGTATAATACCTTAAAATGTGGATAATCAGATTCTTACACTTTTCAACAAAGCAGAAAAAAATGCCCGTTAAATTTGCTAAATGGACTCATCCAGTATACCCCTTGTTGCTCTCAAAATCAAAGCTTCATTGATTCTCAAGTTCGTCAGATATATTATTGTCGGTTGGCTTTCACAAACAATCATCATACCCCACTTTATCTTTGCAGTATGAATCGCAAGTCCATACATCTGCATTTACTCTGTCCCAATTATTAGAGCTGTTTACCTCTTCAAACATTAACTGCAACTTCAGTTGGGATTATTATTATGATGATTATTATCATATATTAGAAGAAATTGGAATCAGATTGTGCATCTTATTAAATTGGATGGGGAAGGAAATGTGAGTTGGGTCTTAAACTGCTTTTGTTCTCCTTTGTGTAGAGATATTTGGATTTGTGTTCTAATCCACGAGAATCATATCTTAAACTTCTGACAAGAGAATATGAGTAGATAACCTGTATACCACTATATCTATGATTGATCCTTAGATGTTCGATTTTGTAGTATCACTGATCATTTAGATCGATATGAAAAAAAAAGTCAACATTCTTTATTTAGTTTATTGAATTAGTCATGAATATCAAATCATTTCTTTTCGGTCATGTATGTAAACTAAATTATTGAGATCAGTTCCTCTTCTGGTTAACTCTAATATAATTACATCAAAATTTTATCTTCTTGGGTGCATTACATCATCATGATTGTCTTAGTCAAAACCTTAAACACCATTTTATGGGGTCGGCTATAGAGCATAAGACTCGAAAAGGAGAGTTTTTGAATCATCTGAAATTAACTATAGCTTTTATCTTTTTGTTTCTTACTTCCTAAATTAGTAAATGAAATATGCTTTTAGGATTTATAAACAGGTATAAGTGTTTGGTTTCTTTTTCAATATTTTTATATGAAAATGAATTACGCATTTAGACGGGAAAGGGGCTCCAAAATTTTGTAGTTTATTTTCTTGTCATAAATAAAGTTCCCTTTTAAAAACTACTTATAGTTTTTCTATTAACGGCTATGAAGATTCTTCTTTAATTGGTAAGTTTGTACACACAAGTAATCCTATAGGACTCATCTCATCCCTCTAAATTGGAATTCCAAACCTAGAGAAGACATCTATTTTTGAAAGGCATAGAGGATTCTTAAAATCCATGAAATGAAAAAGTGTATATATAAGTTCGCAAATTTATAATTTCAAAATTAATAAATTGAACATAAAATTAAAAGAGAAATGGATATAAAAGAAAATCACATATGATAAGATTGAAAAGATACAGATGAATAGTGGGAGAGGAGAATTGAGCTATCAATCAATCACCATTTAGATGCATCATACCTTTTGTGAAAGATTGATCAGATTTGTTCTTTGCTTCCCATGATTCTATTGATGATAAAATTCTACATCTCGACCTCTTCACAAGTCCTCCAGATGCCTTGAATAAAACTGGACCAACAGCATAAATCGAGTATATTTGGTTTCTGTGGTCAACCTTTGCTTGGCAATGCTGATGGCTTGAAGAAAAGCCATAAACCATTTTGAGGGAAACCAAATAGTAAAATCAAGTGCGTTCCCAGTTTAATTTTCTATTCGATAGGTAACTTGTATGTTTCTCTTAGCATTCTTTACCTTAGTGCTCATGGTTATGAAGCAATGCATTACAGGTATTACTGGAAGCTAACACTAGATCTCTATCTTTGATTTAGAAGTTCCCAGTTTTGTGCCAATTCAGTAAATTTATTTGATTTAGGCTCTATTTCAATTTCATACAGTATATAGGATATTAGCGAAAGAAGAATTTTGATCAACCGTATAAGTACTTTGGTGTTACAGGTTTCTAGGTCAATCGGCGACATCTACCTAAAAAGGGCAGAGTATAACAGGGAGCCGTTATCTGCAAAGTTTCGATTGCGGGACCCTATTCGACGCCCAATTCTTAGTGCCGAGCCATCAATCCTTGTGCAGCCACTTCAACCACAAGACCAGTTCGTTATATTTGCTTCAGATGGTCTCTGGGAGCATCTGAGCAACCAAGAAGCAGTCGACATTGTTCAGAATCATCCTCGCAATGTAAATTCGTTCTCCTTCCAGTTATTTTTATAATGGGGACCATTATGAAATGAAGCAAAAACATATGAAATTGAATGCAACTCCATTATATTAATATTTTTCCAGCATGGGACAATTATTCCGCATTACTATTACTCGTTATATATGAACTTTAGAAGCTCATGGTATTTGAAAGAACAAGGATCAAAGACATTGTTGCCCTCTTTGCCTAGATTATTTGCATCAGAACTTCCATGAACTTGACTTACACCCATCAGTTGACGTTCTTCTCTCAATTGACATAGTGCAAATGCAGTCAACTTATTGTTTCTCTTTTTGTGTCAACTTACACCAATAGAATTGTGGACATCTTCCTTTCGTTCAGTCATTTATATACAGTATCATTCTTTCTTTCGGTACAAATATTCCAAAATTGTTAAAAACTATTTAGCAAAACTGTTGTTAGTGACATTACTGAGCTAGTCTCCATGAATGAATGAATACCCTGCAGGGAATTGCTCGGAGGCTGGTGAAAGCAGCACTGCTGGTGGCAGCCAAGAAGAGGGAGATGAGGTACTCCGACCTCAAGAAGATAGACCGTGGGGTTCGCCGCCATTTCCATGATGACATTACAGTTATCGTCCTATTCCTTGAGTCAAATCTTGTAAGCCAGGGTACCTCAAATGGCAGAGCTCCCCCTGTATCTATAAGATGTGGCAGCGGAATGCCCACAAGAGCGAATACCTCCTAATGACCATGGTTCACAGAAGAAGGTGGTAAATTGACTCTTTCCTTGTTTCTAATATACTACAATGTAACATATTGCTGAGAGACAAATCTAGTGTATGTCATGTTTTGAGGAAAACAAAATGTTATTTCTGAGCTTGATATATGAGTATACTACAATGAATGTACGTACTATTTAAGGTCAATTTTTACTATATTATTTTTATTTTCTATTTCACTCATTATGTTTCCAAATTGACAAGGGGGTGGTTTTCCGTTGTAAATTGTGTGGATTTGCAATTCAAATTCTTCCCCGCATATTTGTTGGCAAGTTATAAGATGATTTTACAAGGCAGGGATTCTAGAAGCTGTGACCGTAAAATCCAAGTGGCAAGCATGTTTTCTAGTTCGGCATTCCGCTGCATCAAATGATCTCGTTATTGAGTATTGTGCCTTTTGTTTCCATCTGCCATAACAGCTCTGTATCAAGAAATTTCAGTCTATGTCACATTTCTCTACTATTTTAATGGGGGAGTTGGGGTTTGTAACAAACAAATCTTAACTTTGTAACTATATAAACACATATAATATACGTCTAAACTATATCCAACAAATATCAGTGTGCACCGCACGTGTAGTCCAAATCCAAACATTCAAATATAAACTATTTTTTTTCTTATTCAATATATATTCATTTAATATGATGACTTTACTTTTTTTAAACGTGCATCGCACGTACATTATACTAGTCCATTTAAAACTAAAGATGATGAGAAATAGCGTTAGCTTTCTATACTATAATACTTATTGCAACATTGGATTTTTGTTGTTTTTTTTGATAAAGAGGATAGAATCGTGAGATTCCAGCCCGATATATAAATAAAAACAAGGGAGTACATCAATAATCAATTTTACAGGATGTAAAACTGAGAACAAACATCTAGAAAAAAAAAGAATAAACTAAACAAGCAAAGAAGAGTATTGCTAAGAAAACAACAAGCAAACAAAACAAAGAAACAACCAAGGAGGCGACCGGAGTCCGAAGGGAAGTAGGCCGGACGAAGAGGGAAGCACCGAAAGGACCAGACCATAAGCTGGAGAGCTAAATGAGGGCCTCAGTGCAACAAACAGCTGATAGGAAAACCCCTACATCAGATAGCCACTCTCCCAGTCAGAGAAAACCTCACCGCTGCAGGGCTCCTTCGCAAAGAAGAGGATGACACGCCAGGACGCCGGAAGATAAAGCCCCAAAACGAAATAGGGGAACCAAAAGGCACTAGGGCCAAGGCAAGACATCAGTAGCACTATAAGATGCTGAAGATACCAGCCAAGAGAAACACTTGATACCAGACACAAAAACATCCACAACAGAAAGCAAGAGAGGCACAAGAACTGTCCGACTACTCACTGATAGTAATAACAAGAGAAAGACAACCTGGACAGAGCCAACGGTGCATTGCCAGAAGCGCCTATCCCCCACTGCACCTACTAAAAAGGAGGCACAGCTAGGGAAAACCACAAACACAGACGCACCACAAAGGCGTAAAGCAAGAAATGCGGTGAACAACTAGAGAGGAACATCCACCTAAGGACAAATGCAGCAACATAACATCACAAAGTAAAGAACCAACCACCACAAAAGGAGCAGTAAATAATCTACACAGACAGAGTCACCAGGGACTAGAAAATAAAGACCAGGAACAGCCTGAGAAAGGTTTGAAGCCTGCCGAAAACCATACACAAAGCAGAAACAAAAGGGAACATAACTAGGGAGATCAAAATTACAGCGTCCTACATCAGGCGCTTAAACAGAGAAGTAAATAAACAAGTCGATAATTAAAGCCACTTAACGACAGAAGCGACATCAAAGACAACGCAAAAAAGACCAGCACCCATCACAACAAGAACAAACAATAGAAAATTTCAAACCGATCATAGATAGAACCGCAGGTGATGGAGCAGTCCAGAAAGGACCTGAAGTCTCGATCCCTCAAAACAAGCAGACCTAGAAAAGAACGTAAAGCATCCTCCAAATGTCTCAGATCTGCAAAGCAAGAGAGAAAAAGGAGATTAAAAAACCCATAAAATTAGGGAATAAGAGAGTTAGAAGAACGTAGGCTCCTAACAGCCTCATCAAAGCGGTCAAGACTCAGGGCTGTCACTTAAACTTGATTTAAAGTAGAGGGCCAAAATTTAGAGACGTATAAAAACTTATCAATAATAGAGTCAATCATAGAAGAAGTGAGTGAAAAAATGTGATTGTTCCTTTCTGTCCAAATAACCCAAATGATAGCCATAATAGAGAGGACCCAAGAATTACGAAATTCTTTCCTCACTAAATGTGACTGCCAGCAGGAAAAGACAGAGGTGGGGATAGAAGGTGCCTGCCAGGCAAGAACACATATTCTCCATGTTAGAATTAGGGATAAGAAAATATTCTTTATTATTGATTGAATAAACTGAATACAATTAGCTTCTATATATATGAGAGAATGGAAGACTAAACCGATACATAACCAATATGTGACTAAACCAATATTTAATCTAATATAATATCTAACACCCCCTCTCAAACTCAAGTTGGTTCAAACAACAAGAGTTTGGAATACTGACGATGTTCATATGGAAGAAACGGCAAACTGTGATGCAGAAATGGCGCTTGATGGCGCATGTGATGGAACTGAGAACTGGATGCTGATAACACCCCCTCTCAAACTCACGATCGATCAACCAGAGTGAGTTGACGATCCGGATGTAGAAGCACAAGAAACGATCGATCAACCGGAGTGAGTTGATGATCACGATCGATCAACCGGAGTGAGTTGACAATCAGAATGTAGAAGCACAAGATTTTTTTTTATAATTAGAATAACAAACTAGTACGAAACCCATTATCAAAAACAAAGAATCCAAACTACAGAGAAAACCAAAGCAAATAACTTTTGGGGGAAATTGATCAAACCCCATCTACTTCTCAGACGAATTCGACGACGAGAAATTCGGGAGAGGGAGGTGTCGTGGAGGTCTGGCGAGGAGTGGATGGGGGATATGGAGGCGGCCAAGTAGACGGGGGCGCCGGCGCCGACTCGCTCTGCATACTTTCCGGCCTTCAGAAAGAGCGCTATGCAACCGACGGGGAATTGTAGGCCAGCTTTGGAGCTCCTCGATGTGGCCTTCTTGGCGGCAGCAGATCCAATCGATTTGCCACATCCTGCCATTGGAATTGCAGAGAAGGCGAAATTAGGGTTTGGGGGAATTTGGGGACAGAGAAAGGATCGAGATCTGAGAGATTGAGATCGGAGGAGGGTTTTGATTTTGGAGATTTGGAGAGTTGCGTCTAGGGTTTGAGAGATAGGATTTTGGAGATTTAATTGGAAGAGGGATGTTGGGAGGTGGAGTAATTCCGATGAAGACGAGAATCACTCCACTTCGATGACAAGGATCAAATTAGTATAGGCCTTATAGGACGATAGGCTCTGATACCATGTTAGAATTAGGAATAGGAAAATATTTCTTTATTATTGATTGAATAAACTGAATACAATTAGCTCCTATATATAGGAGAGAATGGAAGACTAAACTGATACAACCAATATGAGACTAAACCAATATTTAATCTAATATAATATCTAACACTCCACAACGGACGAATAAAAGAGCAATGGACAAAAAGGTGATCGGCATCTTCATGCTCGTTGAGACACAACGAACATAATTGTCCCAGGGCTAAGTTCATTTTATTAAGCACCTCAACAGTAAGAAGTTTGTTGTTCAGGGCGAGCCAGGTTAGGATTTTAGACTTCAATGGTGCACAACTACTCCAAATAGCCTTAGCAAACGGAGAATAGACACTACCGAAGTTAAGAAAATTATAAAAAGATTTAACAGAATAGGAGCCAGAGTTGGTCCATCGCCAAATAAAATCTTCTTTGGGATGCCAGAAGTAATTGTTTAGGCAGACTAAAAGAGAATTGAATACAGGCATAAGAGACGACGGAAGATTACTGCTGAAAGGAATGGCCCAAGACCTAAGGTTATTGTGAACCGTAATATAATCTGCTATAGTGGCAGATTGGTTGGAGGCCAATAGGAATAGGGAAGGGAAAGCATACGCGAGCTTAATATCACCGATCCATTGGTCAGACCAGAACTTGGTCTTCGAACCTTCGAAACATACATGGGAAATGCCATATTGAAAGGAAATGGTAGCTTTCCAAACACCCTTCCAGAAGGGTGAAGCCCTGCGTGAAAGGGAGGGCCTGAAATCCCAAACCTTCCACCGAGTGAAGCAATTATAAGAAATCAGGCGAGCCCAGAGAAATTGATCTTCTTTAAAAATTCTCCATAACCATTTACTCGGGAGGGCTAAATTTTGGTTTCTGAGATCGCGAACACCTAAGCCACTTGCTGCCTTGGAAGTGCAAATCAACTTCCAGTTACAGAGATGAGTTCCAGGTCTATAGATATCCACACCCGACCAGAAGAAATTCCTTCTGATATGGTCAATCATCTTAATGACCCAAGAGGGTACGTAAAAAAGGACATCATATAAAGAGGAATAGAGCATCGAACAGAGTTAACGAGAATTAATCTACCTCTGCGAGAGAGAAGCTTCCCAGACCAATTATTAAGTATGGATTCCACTTTTTCTATCATCGAAATCCAGTCGTTTTTATGAAGCTTACCCCATCTCAAGGGAATACCCAGATACTGGATGGGAAAAGAGGCCGAGGAACAGTTGAAGAATTGGGCAATCTCAGCTTGTCCGTTGTGAGTCCCTCCCAGCAAAAGAACCGAAGATTTTTGAAAGTTTATGGATAAGCCAGAAGCGTTTTCAAAGATATAAAGAAGTAACTTCAGGTTCTGTAAGGTACACCCGTTGGGTTTCGCAAAGATGATGGTGTCATCAGCATATTGAAGGTTAAGAACACCACGGTAGCTTTGAGAGCCACCAAGACCTTCCATGACATTAGCATCCCAAGCATTATGGAGTAACTTACTGAACACATCGGCAACAAGAGAGAATAACAGGGAAGAAATAGGGTCACTGTAACTCCCCATTTTAAATTTTTTTTTTAATAATTATTTCTTTCAATTTCTATATCACTTTAAACATAAACTAAGATAGTTATATTTTAAAGAAATTTTGGTAGAGTTTCCCCTAAAATTTCTGTTGCGAAACACAAAAAACTTACGGAATTCTGCTCTAAATTCCGTAGCTCACATCACAGGCAATAATATCATGGGTTCCCCAGGCCAAAATGAGCAGAATCACACAGGCAATATAAATATCATGCTCTGGGGGCCAAACTCATAATAGAATATCAATTATCAATTAACAACCATAAATTCCTTTGAAAATGTAGTAAAGTTTTTAGAAAATAACTTATAAAACATATCACAGGGCCCAGTACTCCACAACGAGATGGGTACGGGTCAAAAACATATCAGGTCACTCCACACTATACTTATCATCATCATCCACATACTTATACATCTAAAATACAATTTAAATCATAAATTTCACTATTCACATAATTAAACTTAAACAACAATTTTAAAATAAAAGCTCCACTCTTCAGAATCTACACCTCACCTCTGCACTGCTGAGGACCTGTAACAGTAGGAGATCTAGGGTAGTCCAGGGACTCCCTAACCCCGAAACACTAAGTGGTTAGCCATTTCTGGTGTGAGTATAATTTACTAATTAAGCAAAAAAATTAAACTTTATAAATAAAAACAGAACGAACTTACGAATACCAAGCTAATCAAATTTTTCCTGAAATCTGAACATGTAAACATCATAAATGGGATTTCACATCAAATACTCTCAGAGTCATCATCCGTATGTATATCCATGCCCGCTCATAACATACTTATCTTTAGTTTGGAAATCATTCACAAATTAGTTACTTAATGCCCATCACTTTATGCCTTATACAAATATTCCTGTAACCTTACTTTCCCATAAAGCTTTACATTCACAAATAACTCTACTTTCACATAAACTGCACCTTATTTACCATTCACTTGCATTTACCAACTCACGACTTATATTCTTTTGTACTCATCTTCTTTTCATCCAGCTTTCATCATACAGATTATTTTAATGCTCATTCTTATTTTATCATATATTTTACTTTATAATTCATTTTCACGCCATAATACAGACTTATGCTACTTTTCATTCTTGTAACTTTCATTTTTCCTTGTAACTCATATTTCAATTTACTTCACCTTTTATTTCCAACCCGCAATACCGGCATCATATCAACAACTCATCCATTCATCCTGGAAGTTGTGCCAAGGCAGGTAGTTCCCACCATTTCCGTGGAAATTAGCGGGCGAGTAGTTCCTCGACACACTTCCAAGGTACAACAAACACATATCACAACATATTTTTCTTTGATAATCATTTTCATGACCACTCTCGTATTATACATTCACTATCATTTATAAAATGCATAATGCATTCTCTTTACTTTCCGTATTCATTTTCATAACACAATTTCTTCGATGTATCCTTATTAGCTCACTTTATGTATTTTCTGAATCTCATCTCATAATTAACTTATTTTATTCTTCATTCTTAACTCATAATACACTTGCTTTGATTCCCATTCTCATTTTCATTTCATAATACAATGTATTCTACTTTCCATTTTCCATCTCATAATACACTTTACTTTACCCCTCATTCTTTTTAGATAATACACTGCACCCCAAACATAGTTTGGGTAATATACGCCGCGCCCCAAAGCCGATAGCTTGGGTAATAATCACTACATCCCAAGTAGAACTTGGGTGATAACTCATCACATCTCAAGCCAATAGCTCAATTATTAATTTACTTTAATTTTCTTTTTATCTTACATTTTACTTTACTCCTCATTTTCATCACCCAATACCGATATTAGATTAATGATCCACCAGCTCATCCTGGGAATTGCACCAAGGCAGGTAGTTCCCACCATTTTCACTGAAATAGCGGGCGGGTAGTTCCTCGACACAATTCCAAGGTGCAACAACTCATATCACCACATATTTCTTGTTTCACAACCATTCTCACAGTACATTTTATTATTACTTTAATTCCATTCATCTAATACTATATCTTGCTTTGCTTCTCATATTTAATCACATGCTTCCTTCACCAATCATTTTACTTGCATACTCATGAATCACGATCTTTCATGCTCCTCATCATATACTCATTTTCTTTCACTTAACTTATACATTTTCACCCATACACTTACTTCACTATTTCATTTCATTTTACACCAAGTACTTTCTTCTCTTTCTCATTCACATTTCACATCATATTCATTTTACCTAAGTCTATCCTGGAGTATCAATTCTCTCTCAGGTCAACCCTGAGGTATCAACTTTCTCTCCGGTCTATCCGAAGGTATCTGCTCTCCCAGGTCTATCCTGGGGTATCAACTCTCTCTCCGGTCTACCCGGAGGTATCTGCTCTCCCAGGTCTATCCTGGGGTATCAACTCTCTCTCAGGTCTACCCTGAGCTATCAACTCTCTCTCTGGTCTACTCGGAGGTATCTGCTCCCCCAGGTCTATCCTGGGGTATCAACTCTCTCAGGTCTACCCTGAGGTATCAACTCTCTCTCTCCGATCTACCCGGAGGTATCTGCTCTCCCAGGTCTATCCTGGGGTATCAACTTTCTTACAGGTCTACCCTGAGGTATCAACTCTCTCTCCGGTCTACCCAAAGGTATTTGCTCTCCTAGGTGTATCCTGGGGTATCAATCTCTCTCAGGTCTACCCTGAGGTATCAACTCTCTCTCAGGTCTACCCGGAGGTATCTGCTCTCCCAGATCTATCCTGGGGTAACAACTCTGGTCAACCGAAATTATTGCTATTAACATTTTCTTTTCATATTTTCTTCACCTCTTATCATCATAGCACCTCATCTTTTATTTGAACTTACTAACATATAAACATTGATTACCAACTCACTTACCCTTTCAATGCACCACATATAAGAAATATCACCGTAATTAACATATAAAAGCATCACATCATATTATTGCACGTCACAACTGTACTGTATCATTTATTTTATCATTACATCACACCTCATGAGTATACCATACTATTTATTATCTCATTATCACATGTTTGCATACGCCCGGTTAACTAATTAATCAGATTATGACACCACATTATTTATATCAAGAATGCATTGAATCATTTATTCTGTCACATTACAAAATTAAGAATAAACTCAGTTAAGTAGATGATTATATCATATTAACGCCCATTAGTTTCATTTAACACCTCCATATATTATACACACTCACTCGTTACCTTCATCAATTACGATACCACGATTCATTGCCACCCATATATATCACACACGTACACCAAATAGGTCAATACACCATAATACCGCACATATATATGTCATCTTTATCTATCTTTCGTATATCATACATATATCAACACCAATTACCTCATATCATCATATATATATACCCACTATATCACCCATAACACCAAATATTCAATACCACGCAAATTCACCATATAACGCAATTTCAACATATAATTTTTTTTTGTTTTTTCGGTTAAATCTCCATTTGGCTGTATTTCACACAAATCACATCAAACTCGTATAAAATTTTGTCAAGGGAGACTATATCCCTAGTATAAGCATACTCACCTGCTATCTCGCGAAGACTCGAAGTATCACTTCTCCATCTCGCATCCGAAGTCGCTAACATTTCCTATTATCAAATTTCAAGGCAATTAGTGCTCAAAACATCCAAACCAGCTACAGGAAATGATAACACTAATCCTAATGTCACTTAGGCATTTTATTGAATGCCTGGGATGCACACGTGCGTTGCACGTAATATTCGAATTCCTATGAGATTTTTATTTTCAAACATTTACTAAAATCACTCCCCAAATAATTCTAATGACTTAACAAGAATTTCTATTATCATACAAGAGATAATTTTTAGATATATAATGATCTTTTACAAACCCAGAACCCTAATTTATTAGCAACTTATAAAATCTCGAAGAACTTGCTAATTTCTCGCCTCCACTATTCCCAACCTCTTCTAATCTCCCCACCACAATATTCCTACTCAATAGAAATTAACCACACTTAATTTTATACAAATAAATAAAATAGGGTATACCTTTCCAGAGTTATTTCTCCAAATTAACGCTACCACGAGCTAGAACACCCTTCACTTGGTCTATCTCGCGAATTAATTTAAAAACTATGTAAAATCGGGATGGATTTGAGCGGGGAGAAATCGAAACCGAAATGGGTTTCTTTCGGCAGGGGGAAAGAAACAGGAAAGGAAAGAAATGAGGAGGAAGGATGGGGGAGGGGTTTTTGGAAAATTAAATAATATATATAATAATTAATTGAATAATGCTTTAGCCACTACCAATTTCACTACATTTCTCTTCACTACCTTAGGTGGCATACTCCTATTGGAGAGTTCCCCCACCTACTCTATCTTCTCCTACCTATTGGAGTGTGCCACCTAAGGTAGTGAAGAGAAATGTAGTGAAATTGGTAGTGGATTTAGCATTACTCTAATTAATTAGGTATATTAACATATAAACCCCCAATCTCCAAAATATTTCAAATAAACCCTAACTCGATACTTTAATAATACGAACAGTACAAAATACAATAAATTTATCGCACAATAATCCTCCAAAATTATAAAATAAATAAAAACAATATTTCTTCATATAAAATCTCAACTCTTAGCTCCATTATATCATCTACACCAATCCAACACAAATATCCATACCAAAATCAATATTTTAAAAATAAAATAAAATAAGATATACCTTAAAAATAATTCTCACCACTTCAAAGATATAAAAATGGATATTCTAGGTATTTTTAAAAATTCGAGGTGTTACAGTCACCTTGACGAAGACCACACTTACATTTGAATTCGCTACCTTCCGACCCATTAATGAGGATGGAGGAAGTGCCAGAGAAAAGGCTGGACCTAATCCAGGCAATCCACTTAGGACCAAAACCCTGATGGAGAAGGATTTCGAATAGGAAGTCCCAACTGACATTATCATAAGCTTTTTGAAAGTCTAATTTTAACAGATCCCTTCTGCATTAGTCCTATGGCATTCAGTAATGATTTCTTGGGCTGAAGCCACGCTATCAAGGATGAAGCGATCTTTAATAAAACCCGTTTGAGCGGGATCAATAAGAGGTGAGATAACTGAACTGAGACAAATAGAAAGAACTTTCATAATGATTTTAAAGGTCGTGTTGAGAAGGCTAATAGGCCGAAAGTTAGCGACTGAATGCACTCCCATAATTTTGGGAATGAGAACGATATGCGCGTAATTGATACGGTCGAAGGAGAAGGACCCTTGGTGAAGATCAGCAAACAACTTCAACAAATCATCTTTAAGAAAGTCCCAAAATTTTTGGAAGAAAAAAACGGGGAAGCCGTTCGGTCCAGGAGCAGACTCGCTTTTCAAGGAGAAAACAACAGATCTAATCTCCTCCAAGGTAAAAAGATCTTCCAGACTAGACAGATCATGAGAAATCAGACCATATAGGTGCGCCCAGTCCAAACGAATGGAACGTTGTTTATGAGACCCCAGAGGGTTCTTACAGAAGCGAAGGAAAGTAGCATGGATTTCAGAATCGGAAGAAAGTTCGTTGCCATTGTCGACAATGGAAGAAATACGATTGGAACGCTGACGATGCAAAGCAAAATTGTGGGAAAAAGCAGTGTTACCATCGCCTTCCTTAAGCCAACGGCACTTAGCCCGTTGAGCCCATTTAGTGTGCTCGTTGTTAAGAATAACAACGTACTTTCGCTTACAAGAGCTACGTTCAGAACGGAGGGGGTTAGAGATAGGGCCCTGCTCCTCAAGCTTATCAATGGATTCAATAGAGGAGAGGAAGTAATTTTAAAGAAAAATTGTATTAGCAAATCTCTCTTTACACCAGATCATGCAGCCATGCATGATAGCGTGAAGCTTAAGCAGGATGCGACAAAGGCCGGAAGCCCATAATAGAGGAGAGGCACTCGGAAATGAGATTAAAGGTCTGATCTTGCAGCCTGAATTTTTCGAAACGGAATTTGAAAGGTTTTGAAAAGTTATAGTTAGAGAACAGAGCTATAGGAACATGGTCAGAAGACGGATTGGGCATAGCAGACGAGAATGAGCTATGAAAAAAGGTGATCCAGTCATAGGAGACAAGAAAATGGTCGAGTCTAGCCATTGACGGCGATAGATGCATATTAGACCAAGTGAAAGATCTGTCATTAAGAGGTAGATCAGTCAGGTGAAGAGACCGAATGCATTCATTAAAGCGGTAGGAGTCGAAGGTGCTAGAGGCGTTGCCATACCTTTCATAAGAATATCTGGTAACGTTAAAGTTACCAAAGAAAAAACAGAAGCCATTAATGTTGTTTTGGAACGAATCGAATTCATTCCAAAACAAGGAACGGCGATCCGCCGTCGACGGTCCGTAAACCGAGACAACAGTGAGACCATAATTGAATTCAGCCTAGTGAAGGCGAACGATTAGAAAAAAGGTTAAACGATGAATAAAGATGAGGGAGAATCAGGACTCCTTAAAACCAAAAAGGATCTCCCCTCGATCCGATGGCGTCTAGAGAGATCCAATTAGAGATTAGATCCACCGATCGAACGCAAAATAGCAGGGGAAGGAGAGTCAAGTTTCGATTCTTGAATAGAGATCATATCATAATGGGACGAATAAATCAGTTGATAAACTGCCTGTTGTTTGGTCGGACATCGCAGGCCCCGAATATTCCAAGAGATACTAATCATTAAGACAATTAGACTCAAAAGCTATTGAAATTTCACGATTTCGAATGGCTTCAAAGTCCACGAAATTATCAGAATTAACCGAAAACCCCATGTCCTTTGCGAGTCTAAGCATGTCTAGGTTGGAAACGGAGTCGAAATGCACTTGATAGATGAATCCCAATACCACCTGCCCTGAGCTAACAGGAGCAGGGGGAGGGATATCCCAATTGCGAATTTGGGCCGCTAGGGAGGCTTTAGACTCTGCAGAAAAATACGAAGCCCTTTTAGCACGGATACGGGCGCTAGAGCGGATGACAGGAATAGAAGCTTTAAAGCATAGATGGTCATAATTAATGGAGTGAATAGACCGCTTAGGCTCGTGATGAGCCATCACAGGGTGGTCAGCTCGTGATGAGCCATCGGATTTTTGTTGTTGTGCTGCATTGTAGACTCCATTATCAAAAGCATTCAAGCTTGGCGAGGTTATCTCCATTATCAAAAGCATACAAGCTTGATGAGGTTAACTGTTAGTACGTTGAAAAGCTAAGAAGCATGAGTACTTCCAAACGGCCAACGTACCCGTGTCGGGTACGTATCGGGTGTCAATACTCCTTGGGTACTTCCGGGTGCGTACCCAAGGAGTATCCAATTTTTTAATACATTTTCGAAACTTTTGGGCACAATTATGTTTAGATAAATGTTCAGAGCCCTAGTGTAATTTATAAAACTTGATGTTTTATGTTCTGTTCAAACACAAAACAAGTATATCCAATGTTTTAATAGTTAGATTATCAAAAAAAATCTCCAAAAATACTCATAATCATAATGTATTCTTACAATTCTATGAAATGGTTCAAATATTTGCATTTTTAACAAAATAAGTATTTGTTTATTTATATATATAATATAAAATATATTATATTTAATTGACCTACCAATGTACCCGTATCCAAATTTTTTGTAAAATCACGTATCTCCATACCCGTGTCGTGTCGTACCCGCACCCCATACCCGTATCTGTGATTCATAGTTGAAAAGGTAGTAGCGAAAAAGGTTTGATCATAAACCACAAACTATTCTGTTAATTAACAACATATAATATTTCATCGCCCTTTAAGGCTTTTACCATACAAAATATTAAATTCACCAAAAACAAAATTTTTCATTCAAAACGTTCTTAGCAAAAAAAGAGAAAGAAATAAAAATTCAACAATCGGTTAAAAACCTCATCAAAATAATAATTATATGAAGGTCTTATGATCCTCTCTCAATGAAATTAAATGTTACCAATTCTTAATGAGGAAAAATTAAGGGAAATATTGGAGCCTTATTTATAGTTTTAACGGTTAACTTTTTCAAAAAAATAATCAATTCCATATCTTCGTATTTTAGTAAGGAAGCTTGGAAGAATAAATTAGGCAGATATCAACATATTTGAAATGGGTTTTTAACCGTATATATCCCTAAAAAATATGTGAATATCATGTATGCCTCTAACAAATATATATTTTCATATTTGTCCCCAATAATATATACAACATATCTTAATTACCCCTCCAATTAAAAAACTTAAAACGATCGAGAATTTTCGATTTTTTTTAATGGACTTGATGAAAAATTACCGGAATATTCTCTTCTTTACCATTCAAATTATATATTCTTCATCATTGTAAATCCGGACAATTATTAATCCAACCGAGACTCATTAACTTTTTTCAAAATTTCTTCACTTTTTTTTAAAAAAAATGGACAAACTAACCGTGCATATTTGAAAACTAGATAATCTTCATCATGTCACTTCTCCAAAATTGTTGTCAATCTTGTTTTTAATGATAGATTATAAGCTTCCATATTTATTTTTCCTTAAAACTCTTAAATCTTTTATCATTTGATTGTCTAATCTGATCTTTTAATTTGATTTCTATTTGTCTCGTAAGGGTAAAATCATAGTTAACTCAGTGAAATCTAATATTAGAGTAAATATGAAATAAAGTCCAAATTATTAGGGACATATATGAAAATATATATTTATAAGGAATATATATGATATTATCATATTTGTTAGGGATATACATGTTAAAAACCCATTTGAAAAATATGTTAAATCCTTAAAATGAACGGTCCAGATTATCCAATCTGACAAGGTCCAAATCAAGCACAAACCCAAATTTATCAGTCCTAAAAAAACGAGGAAAGAAAGAAGGCATCTTAATTTCCCCCAAAAATCCCCCTAAAAAAAGTCATTGTTTACTTCCTGCGACCAAAGACCAGAGTCAAGCCGGGCCCACCACGCACCATCAATTTTTTTTTTTTTTTTTTTTTTTTTGACATTTCACAATCTTAAATACCCAAAACCAAATTCCACATCACTCACTCACTCTCTCTCTCTCTCCCTCCTCGCTCTCACTATCTGACAAAACCCCAAACCCTCCAAACCCATTCCTCCCCCACCCCACACAAGAAAGAAAGAAAGAAAGAACACCTCACAAAATGGGGAACTGTACGGCCTCAAAGCTGGTTAACGGTGGCGGCGGGGTGGATTTTGAGGAAGACGCCGTCTCTATCTGCAAAGAGCGGAAGCGGCTCCTCAAACTCGCTGTCAGCCGCCGTCAAACCCTCTCCGAATCCCACAACCTCTACTTCCTCTCCCTCCGCTCCGTTGCAGCCGCGCTCAACCTCTTCGTCGCCTCCTACTCCTCTCCTCCTGCTCTCCTCATAACGGGTCCCGCCGAAAACCGATCCGAAACCGTCGAAACCCGACCTGAGACTGTTCAAACCCTAGCCCAAACCCGGATCCAGACCCCGACGGAGCCCAAGATCGAATCTTTCGAGCCTGGTGGCACGAATCTCAAAGCGGAGGAGAATGGGGGTTACTACTTTTCGGGGGTTTCGGTTTCGCCCATGCCGCCGCCTTCGCCGATGAGGGAGTTCGGGTGGGATTTTTTCAACCCGTTTTTTGAGGAGGCGGCGATTTTTACGGGGTTAGCGCGGGGTTCGGAGGAGGAGGAGGAGGAGCTGAGGGTGGTGAGAGAGGAGGAAGGGATTCCGGAGCTCGAAGAAGTCGAAGATGATAAAAGAAATGATAATGTTGAGGTTGTGGAAGTGAATGAGAGGAGGTTGACGACGGTGGCAGTGGCGGAGAAAGAAGATGAGGAGGAGGAGGAGGAAAAAGGGAGGGAGCTTCTAGAAGCATTAAGAGAGGTTGAGGATTTGTTTATTAGGGTTTTTGAGTGTGGGAAAGAGGTGGGGAGAATGCTTGAGGTTAATCAAGAATCTGATCATGACCAGATTATTAAAGGTTTGATTTTTACGAATTTTGGTTTGGTTTGGTTTGGTTTGGTTTGTTTTTTTTTGATTCAAAGATAGTGGCGTTGTTGCTTTTGGTATTGTGGCTTTTGGGGGGTGTCAGTGTTTGAATGAGGTACAGGGGTGGGTTTAAATTGGTTTAAGGATATGCTAAAGGGGGTTAAATTTTGGATTGAAAGTTTTGTGGGGGGTGGGGCTTTGAAGGGTTTAATGGTAGGGACAATGGATTTTGGTCTGTACTTGAATTAGAGTAAAGGATTGTTATGGGTCCTACGCTGCTTTCTGCTTGTCTTTTTATTCTTTTTTCTGTTGACACTTTGTAAGCTTTTCCTTGATGCTCTTTGTTCAGTATTATTTGGACATAGGTTAATTTCCATGGCTGTTTCTATGTTGGTTGAAGTTCGTAGATGGTAAATTGGAGAGACACAATCTATTTGAGATATTTCAAACTTGAAGATACTAGAGGAGTATACAAGAGAAGCCTAATATAGTGGATGATTGTTTAGGTAGTTCCCAAATTCCTACCAATTTGATTATGTTGTCACTCTAAAGATAATGGGGGTATTGCTTTTTTATGTGGCAGGGAAAGTTTTTTTTTTTTTTACTTTGTTCAAATAATTACTTCTACCGTTGGTAAAAAATTATGTTTTGATTTGGGGGTATTTGTTTGCATTATGGTATATTTTGTAACTGAGTCCAATTGTTTATGAAGAAAATTCATCGAAAATTATTCAAGCTATCACATGGAATCGGTCACCTTCAACTAAGTCCTCATCAAACAAAAGTTATCTGTCATCGAGCTCTAAGGACACTTCATCGGTTAAAAGCAAGAGTGATATATTTGAGGATTATGGTGGAATGGAATCAGGAAGCCATTCACAGACACTAGGAAGGTTATATGCTTGGGAGAAGAAGCTTTTTGAGGAAGTGAAGGTAGCTTTTTTGTCAAATGCTTTTTATGTTCAAGTGATTGTGCACCTATTCTTTATCTTGGTTAGTATCTTCAGTTACTTTCCCATGCACCTACTAGAAATTTATGATTCAAACTAATACTCCAAGCTGACCATGTGTTCCATTGATCAGAAAGGGTTGAACTATAAAGTTACAAGAATCTTGTCGTGAATTATAATTTATCTGACAAAAATTTCGTAGATCATAATGAGAAAGTCGTATAGAAGTTTTAAGTTTTTTCTTATGGTTAAGGATGTTGCATAAAGTTGTATGGTATCTAAGTTTTAGGGTGGCAACTAGTGGGGCTTGAGCCAGATTCACGTAGGCTTGAATCTGTAGCCATATTCTTTTGATAAGTCCAAGCCCGGCCGTTTCTTCACCGGCTCCAGAAAGTTAGGTCTGAACTCGGATCCCAAATAAGTAAATATCAGTCAAGTTATTTTGTTGAATTCCTAGAGTTACTTCAGGATTTTGTAAATACTTTTATTAAGTTTATTAGTTTACATTTTAAGTTTTTAACATTAAAATTGTATAACATTATTTTTTGCTAGTAAGCTATAAGTGTTAGTATTGACATAATAATACACTCATTTGTATATGTATATTAGTTTAGCTCCGTTGGCCGTCGGAGATTAATTGGACCTAGGACCGGGTTCTGGTCAATTGTCACCCCTAGTATGTTTGTTAGCAATAGTCACACACAGTCTGAAATTGGAAATGGAGAACGGGGATTATTCTGGAATCCACTTGATACTATGTAACATAGTTCAGAGCCACGTGGATCTGAATGTTTGCCTCATTAGTTCTTACACCAAGCTACTGACTAAAGAAATCGAGATCCTTACATAACTTGCTTCCAAATGGCCATGCATTATCAGTTGTTTATTATGCCCGAAGTATATTTTTGGTTATGTCTTCCAGAATTGTTTTATAGAACTCATGTGTACCCTTTAAATAAAGGATTCTGCCATGCGGACATAGTTTTAAAAGGTAACACTTTTAGAGAATGTCATTGTAATGTATGAATTTTGAAGTCATGATCCTTTTAACCATCCTTTCTTAGACTGGAGATCACACACGGCAAGTTTATGAGAAAAAGTGCTTCCAACTGAGGAACCACGAGGATGCCAAGGGAGCTGATTCACCCTCACTGGACAAAATTAAAGCAACAGCGACCGACTTATATACAAGTATCCTGGTGGCATTACGATCCATAGAAACAATATCAACCCAAATTCAGAAAGTTATAGATGAAGAATTGCAGCCTCAGCTTATTGAGCTTCTACAGGGGTAAACATCTTTACTCTAATCACTAGAATGGGTTGTAGGGAGCCAGGCCTCATTGTCATTGTGTTTAAAGTCAACCTACACATGCAGATTTATATTTTTTGTTTTTCTTGTTGAAGCATGTATTGAAAAATGTACATTGAATACATCACAATCAATGGACCAACCCCTTATAATGCTTAAGATAATCTAGATCTTTTCACCAACCAAATTTAGTGTCCTCTTTTAAAATATTTCTTTTCACTTTGTATAGTAAATTTTATATATATATATATATATATATATATATATATATATATATATATAAATGCTCCATTGCAAACGGATCCCGTGCAAATGGGTATACCAACCACTTAAGCCCAACGGCTTAGGTTCAAAATAAACGAAGAAGCTGTTGTTAGGAACAACGCGGCTTTGGTTCAAAATAAACGAAGAAGCCGTTGTTCCGAACAACGGCTTCGGTGGTTTGCAATGGAACATTACTCATATATATATATATATTAGTAAAGTAAAATTTTCATTTATAGTAAGGGGCATTTAACAAAGAATATCCGTAGGATAATTGTACTGTTGCATGCCCTGTAAATGAAGTGTTTGGAAATGGTTGAAGTAATTGAATAAGTCTCCATCTTTTAGTCAACGAAATTTATGTGTACTCTTTTAATATGTTTTCCCCCCCTAACTGCATAAAATAAAATAAAAGAATAATCATGTTATTTTGTTTAATCTAGTACAGTTAAATATTCATCTACTCTAGAAAAATTCAGAACTGTATGTATCTTAATATTTAATTATTTGTGCATACTTGTGTCAACTAATCCAATCACCAACTATTTATTTGATCCTCTTCCAGTCTCATTGGTTTAACAACTTGTGCAGTCTGATGAAAACCTGGAAGATAATGGTCGAATCACATGAGACCCAGAAACAAATTATGTCGGGGGTGAAATCCTTCTCTTGTTCTGCTTACGGTAAATATTGCACGAACTCTCAGCGGCAAGTAACTGTACAGCTGGAGGCAGAGCTTCGCAATTGGAGAAAATGCTTCATGAGTTACATTTCAGCACAAAGAGAATACGTTGAAGCCCTCAATGGATGGCTCTCCAAATTCTTCATACCACATATTAGAGTCAGTTCATCACCTCCTCTCTTAATCATAAGTCAGAATTGGCTAAACTCAACCAGGAGGCTTCCCGATAAGTCGGTGTCTATAGCCATGAAAGGTTTCATTAAAGCCACTAGGGTTTTATGGGTTAAGCAAGGAGAGGAACAACAGCAGAAGAGGAGAGTAGATGGACTTGCCAAAGAACTTGACCGAAGGGCGCTTTCCTTACAGAAAACAGAGAACAAGGTTCTCGAAATGAAGCTTTCTGAACTCAAGCCTGAACCAGATATGAGGGACAGGGTCGAGTATTTGGCAGGGAGGAGGGAATTACTCACTGGGTTTAGGAAGAAGGTGGATATCGAGAAGGAAAAACACCAGGGGTGTATGAGGGAGACTCAGCGGGTAACCCTAGATGGTTTCAAGATTGGTCTGAGTGGTGTTTTTGACACACTGACTGACTTTTCGAAGGATTGCTTGAAGTTGTATGCTGAGCTTTTGGCGGAGAACGAAAAAGGGAAGGATAACGAAGGAGACAAGACACAAGGAAAGGCATCTTGTTTAGAGGGCTCGCAGCACAGTGGAGGCGATGGTAAATTATAACATGGCTGGAGAGGGTAAAAAAGAGGAATTGGTTCTCGAGTGTTGTATATTATGTTTTTATTTTGAGGTTGGCTGGGTTTACAAATTATGATGACAGGAGGAGCTTGTAGCTACTGGTTGTTTAATTGTGAGTAGGTTGCTTCGTTTCATAGTAGTATTTTGAGGATATACAGAGATTTGCAGGTTTAAGTTATTCGTTCAGATGCCAAATTGTTCCCTGTTTTCTCTTCCTTAAAGTCCTTTCGTCTCTTTTTAAAAAAAACTACTTTGCTGGCAATTTATAGAGTAACTTGCAGAACAATATAAGAAAAAAAAAGATACTTATTCTTCATTCTTCTATCTTTACCCCCTTGATTTTGATTTTTGCTTGTTGCTGTGTTGTGTACTCTCTCAGCTTGGTTATGCTCATCTCACAAAATGCATGTCTATGCTGCACAATCAAATTGAATTTCCATTTCAAGGAGTATTATATTGAATCCCGTGTGATGAATCCTGCATTGAAGAAGTCTTGTGCACTGTATCATTGCAAAATGAATGAATGAACGAATGGTCTGTTTTATGAGCAATATTGTAATCCATGAGCCGGTAGTCTACGACATTTGCAAAATGAAATGAACAAATCCGTGAGCCATAGTCTACACATTTGCAAAATTAAATGAACAAAATATTCAATTATCGAAAATAAACAACATTTTTAAATGAAAAAAACCCATATGTGTTTTCATGATGGGCCGCACCATCCAGTTGGACTGATGTAGCCTGTAAAAACTAAGTATGATTGATTTTTAATACACCAAAAAGGAAAAAAGAAAAAGTACAGGAAAGTGTCGATGGATTTCACCTGCGATGAGTAGTGACTTCTTGCTAAAAATGGCAATGTTTTATTGAACTGGCTTTCGCCTGCACTGAATAATGACTTCTTGCTAAAAGCGGCATGTTATTGAACCAAAATAAAAACAAAAAACAAAAACAAACAAACAAACAAGTATGACAGAATAGCTATTACCTTAGATAGGTTGAGATACTTGTAATATGATGCACGTGCGATGCACGTGGAGGAGGAAGGAAAAGGAAAAAAAAACCTACTAATATGATGCACGTGGAGGAGGAAGAAAAAGGACAAAAAAAAAACCTACCAACACGTGCGCTGCACGTGTTTGCACACATACAAAAAAAAATAAAAAATTGTTTATTTATTTGGAACCCCATCTCTCCCATTATAATAGTTACTAGTATGCTGCACGTGCGATGCACGTGGAGGAAGAAGGGAAAAGGAAAAAGGAAAAAAAAAAAAAGGAAGGGAATGAAAGTATTTACCAAACTAATCTACTCTCGAAAATATTTACCAAACTGGTCCACTTTCGAAAATATTTACCAAAGTGAGCACGTGCGATGCACGGGTTTGCTCACAAACATATTTACCAAACTGATCCCCATCTCTCCCATTAATATAGTTAGTTAAGATTAGTAATTTATACGTGCAATGCACGTCTTAATAAATATATATTTTTTTAAGTAACAAATTTCGACGTAGTTTGATGTTGAACCTGAGACATCTTTTATATTAGTTATACACGGACAAAGCACGTCTTAATAATTTTTTTAAAAAAACTCTGTGAGGACTCGAACCTGAAATTTTTTTCATATTAGTTATATACGTGCGTTACACGAGTTGATAGATTGACAAATAAAACTAAGGTCTACTCCCATTATAATATTAGAGATGAAGGAATAATTGTTGCAAAATAAACTCATTTTGACCTTAGTTTCTTTTTCATCACCTTATATCTTATATTTTATGATATATAGAACACTTTGAATGATATAAACCTTGTATCCTGAGAAAGCAATGGAATTTTAGTTCTCTTACCAGACGAACATCGTGATCTCTCTCTAATTTCTGTGGATGCATTTCAAATTTGCGTCCCATCCCATTTGACATTCGTACAATTTTATTTTTTAAATACGATAATTGTCACCATGTTTTATTAACTAGTAATTTACACGTGCGATGCACGTCTTTATATATATATATATATATATATATATATATATATATATATTAATTTAAAAGAACCTACGTCTGACATCGAATCTAAGATTTCTTTTATATTATTTGTATATGTGCATTGTACGTGTTTATTGAATTACAATGCACGTATTTATTTGGTTACAAAATGTGTTTTTTTTGTATGACAAGCTCTCCCTTTAAAATAGTAGAGAGAAGAAATAAGAAATAATAAGGTAGGAGGTCATCATCCGAATGCTACATTCTTACAATTTTCTCTCTTTTTAATGAATATACCTATATGATCATACAAAAGAGTAGGCAAATATTTCATTCTTGCCGCACTCATCCACAAATCAAATCCTCACAGTGAGAAATGAATGAAGGAGTGGCAGCCTTTTCTTGGTAAATGATGAGGTTTTATTGTCAAGATTGGTTGTTTCAGCCACCCCAAACACTATCAAACAAAGAATCTCTGATTTAAATATGAGAAAACAGAGCAAGACCCAGAACAAGTAAATTTACAAGCAGAAAGATACAGTCACAGATTCACAATGAATAAAGATTAAAGACCTAAAACAAAGATTGTGTGATGCTTGTTGAGAAGAATCAAATGATGTATGTATATCTCTCTAGGCAAGTGCAACATAAATAGTCTTCATCTTCTTTTTTGCTATTAGTACTCCCGTAATGATTTAAAGGGTAGACCGATAGTGCTGAACTCAGGAACATGTGCGAAATAATGACATTTTTATACGGCTACATACATCAGCCATCTGATTTTATCAAGTCATGGTACCTGAGGTATCTGCTTGATATGTAGAGAACCCTAAGCAAATAAGGAAGAGAATCATACCAAGTTACCAACCCTCCCAGTACTCCCACTATGGAAAATTTATCCTCATAACTTAATGTAAAAATTATTCCCCAAAAAAAAGAAGGAAAAAAAAAATCATAAGAAAAGAAAAAACTTGATGTTAAACGAGATTTTAGATTTTTTGCTAAATGGTAAGAAGACTTTACGGTTCAATTTCAACCAAAATACAATTTTATGGCATCTTGGGCATATTGAAGACAAAGGATCATATCTCTGCACAATTTCCTCGGAATAGGAAAAATTGGACTGTGTTTAGGAGATTTAAAGGCTCCTCCCATTATTCCTCCTCCAACCTTCCTCTTCCTTTTCTCCAACCTCAATATCTGCAAGATTATCCTTTCCCTTCTAGATGTGGGTCTAGAAGCCCAATTTATCCTCTTCACTCCTCTATGGGTATCAAAATTATCTTTCTTTATCATTTTTTTGAACTCATTATCTTCATGGCTTCTCCTTTTGTTCTTTATTTTCAACAAATTTGTAGCCCCATGTTTGTTGATGATTCTCCACCTATAGTGTTGGCAGGATTTTGGGGGCTTAGGATGATCATTGTCACGGAGGAGAGGGATGAGTTTGCCATCCCGTCGTATCAAAGCAACCATAGTGTTCGACAAATCCGACTATGGGGGTTATTCCTACTCTTGGTTAGGATATGGCAGATTCTTGTGAAGCCCTGAGTTTCCGGAGTCCGAGGCGAAAGACCCAATTAATTATTTTTGGGTCCGTAATAACAATATATTTTTTTTACGTGCAAAATACGTGTAAAATACGTGCATATATTTATAAGAGGAATACAAATTTGGAGTTCTAAAATTGCAAAAAATTCGGGGGCCCTGAGGCGGCCGCCTCACCGGCCTCAAGGTGAGGGCCGGCCCTGGTGAATGTGAGGTCCATTGTAGCGCTCATCTTGCCGAATCAAAGTAACCACAGCGTCGCAGAAATCAGACTATGAGGGTTGTTCCAATTCTCGGTTGAGATAAGGCATATTCAGCGCATCTGTCATGGTATGACAATTATCGTTGCTCTCTGATCGTTTTTCTGGGTGGTTGTGGAGTTCAGGATGGTGGTTTTCAAGGAAAAGAATAAATGTAAAAGCCGTATTGTGTTCATTCCATCAATACCCAATGTAGCACTGCACCAAAATAACCATAGCATCCAGTGAAACCGAATATGTGGGTGGCCTCCAAAGTTGAATGGAAGGGAGCAGAATGTTTGTGCTAACATTTGTCTTCTTCTTTCTGTTCATGTTTATTTCATGTTAGGTTCAATCGGGGGAAAAAATGTTGTTCACCCAATAGAGGAGAAGAGGCATTTTGGGCATATGAATATCTTCATGATCACGCTGGTGTATTAACCGGTTGGAGAAGATCAATGTGCCACTAAGGAAGCTTAGCTTTCTCATTACTCGGTAGTGTTTGTAATTTTCTTTTCCTCAGGAAGTTTTATTTTTGTTTTATTCATTTTCATTCCATTCATTTCCATTTCCCAATTTAAATGTTTTCAAACAGACCCTTAGTGCTGTTTGTTTCTGTAATCTATGAAGAAAAAAAAAGGCTCATCCCATTGTTTCTCATAGAAATCATATGCCAAGGTTGCATGCACCCCTTTCCATTAGAGAGCAATAATCAAGCACACGAGATTTGACATCTTCAAGCATCGAGAACAAATAATGTTTACATAACAATAAACTTCCATTGATAGTTGCAATTTGTTGGGACAGTGAGAGTAACGAAACATTGTCATCACTCAACAGGTATCTTTGTTCTCAGCCAACCAGGAAGTTCATTCTATTCTACTTTATAAAATAGGTTGATTACATAATCTACAGAAAAAGTTTCCTTTGATGTGTGTTCTATAGTTACCAATAGATGACAGCCGTTGGATGGCCTTAAGATGTGTTCCCTTTTATATCCCTACGTATTAGACATACTGCGAGAACCATGCCAGATTGCTTTGTTAACTTTTTTTTCCCCAAAATAGGCCACTTTCGAAACTCATTTCTAAATAGACCAACACAGTACTACAACAGTACGACCTCTTTGATTTTGAAGCCGAAGTTCACAACTGTGACCTAAGTATAATATCATATATATTTGGCTAATAGGCATGGAGACTTAAAAAAAAAAGTGCCCATGTGAAAAATAGGAGGCCACAGTTGGGTATTGTGATCTCGATACTACCGAGACCGCAGTTCACATAACTGCGGCCTTAGTTATATGATCGAATGGGTATTAGAAGGTTTAAGAACTAGACCTCATCGACCATATAATTGAGGCCACAGTTCCTATTTTTCACGTATGTAAGATATATACTTGGGATGCAGTTGTGAACTGCGGTCACGAATCGAAAAGGCCGCAGTTCGGTATTGCGGCCTATATACTTTCGAGCTCGCAGTACCCAACTACGGCCTCCTATTTTTCATATTTTACACTTGGGCAATTTTTTTTTCCGAATCTCTTAGCCTATTAGCCAAAGATGTATGATATATACTTATGCCGCAATTGTGACCCGCGGCCTCAAAATCAAATAGGTCGCAGTTCAGTACTGCGGCCTATGTAGTTTCGAGGCCGCAGTACCCAACTGCGGCCTCCTATTTTTCATATTTTAAACTTAGGCAATTTTACTGCAAAACTCCGAGCCTATTAGCAAAATATGTATGATATATACTTAAGCCGCAGTTGTGAACTGCGGCCTCAAAATCGAAGAGGCCGCAGTTCAGTACTGTGGCCTATGTAATTTCGAGGTCGCAGTACTCAACTGCGGCCTCCTATTTTTCAAATTATACACTTGGACAATTTTTTTGCAAGTCTCCGAACCTATTAGCCAAATATATATGATATATACCTAGACCACAGTTTGGAACCGCGACTTCAAAAATCAAAGAGGCCGCAGTTCAGTACTACATTGGTCTATTTTGAAAATTAATTTCGAAAGTGACATATTTTGGGAATTAGTTTCAAAAGGTTGCCTATTTCGGTAAAAACGTCTTGCTTTGTTTGGGTATGGAGGGATATAACAAGGTGAAAATGAATCAAGTGCCCACAAAGAATAGTTTCAGTGCACAAAAGAATAAATTATTCTTAGCACACAACAGTTTACCAAGCAAGATTAGAAATACCCATATTTCAGCATCTGGATAAATCTACATATCAATTATATTTTCAGATTTATGTACAAGTATTTTGGGACATTTTTGATACACCCCAAGCTAAAGTGGTTGAATATGGTCTGAGTATCAATTCTTGCAGCAAAGTTACAAATGTATCCATTGGCAGTTTTACTTCAGATACAGAGACAACAAGAACTGAGAGAAGAGAATGAATTCACTTATAATCACTGCAGGTGAATGCACTCCAAAAAAGGGAACAATATCCACCTGCAACCATTGCTCAACTACTGAACCCATGCCGGCACCAATGACTAGCCCCCCAGCGGTTACTAACATCGCCTTTCCTATGAATACATAGAAACCACAAATAATGGTCACTTCAGTCATGCATTATATAGAAACTAGGCTTGATAACTACATTATTAATTACACATGTACAGGAACAAGCATCTTCAGCAGTGCCAACCAGCCGCAAATGTTATAAAAATTGTCATGTTCAATATGTTAAATTTTAGGAAAAAGCAATTTGTGTGTGTAAAGAATGATGGTGGTTATTGACAATTGTTTTTCATGCTGCCAAGGTTGGTTATTAAAGAAGCAAGTTTCAGTGATACCGTACCCATATTTGGAAAGCATTTAGGTTGTAGCAAACTAAAATAGCATTCAGTGTTTGTCAAAGGGTGTTTCTTTGTGTTTGTTCGAAGTTCAAAATGAACACGAGTCCTACATTCTTGTTGACACTCAAACTCGATAGCTTTTTGAAGCCAACACAATGGCACGTTAACTCTAAATCCCAACTCAACTCAGATAAAAATGTAGAACCTCAATAGAAAAAAACATGAAATAAATTTGCATCTCAATTTCAGTATAAGGGTGTGCGACTGTGTATACTGTGATCTCCTCATCTATCCAGCATCCGAGCATCTCCAGTTCAACCCACTTCTGATAATATTACGACTCCTATAGAAGCATAACAGAGAGGAAAAGAATGGAAAAGAAGAAACCAACAGGACGCATACCTAGGCTATAACGCTTCTTGGTCAAGAAGTATAGTGAAGCTCCAAAACTGGTTGCTAATATTATACCAGGAACATCGCCTCCAGTGTATGCCGCCACTGAAGATGAGGAGGCTCCACTAGCAAATGTGAAAACCATTAAGGCTCCATAAACTCCTGCCTGTATTCCCAAATCACGAGCTGATGGAGCTTCAACTAAAACAGGCGCATTTTTTACAGCTGACTGAATCTTCTGCAGCAATAAGTTTGTTCCGGAACTTCTTACTGGTTTGACATCAGCGTATCGGACACTGTTGTCTATAACCTTACCAGCCCTTCTTTGAGTTAAGCTCTGCATGAGCAACATATCATATGCAGTCTCCACCTGAAAAATAAGAAACAACACAAAAATATATAAGATATTGTTGGATAATGTACAACAAAAGAAGTCAATTTTAAAAAAAAAAGAAGTTTGATATTAAAAAATTTCACATTGACATTGTGAGACATGTATAATGTTCTCCAATATTACAGTTAAGTTTGGTCCTTTTTAAGATCCTCTCCTTTGTGATATACTGAACTCCAATGTGGTGTTGTTGCACTATCTTGCCACCTCTACTATGAATATGCCCCTATTCTCATCCATATGCTCAAGCATTGCATCGAGAAATTGAACCAAACAGCCAGATCTCAACGATCCAACATTATCTCAATTCCTAACAAAATCATATTAATTAAAGAACGAAACCCTATTGACCAAACAACAGCTCCCAATATATTTATCTGAACATGGGAGAGGTGAAATCAATGCAAAAAAGACGCATTTGAAAGATTTTTTCTTTTCTTTTTTTTTCTTTTTTTTCTTTTTTTTTTTTTTTTTTTGATTCTCGAGTTTTCCTTCTCTTCTTCCACATTGACGCAGGTTACTGCATCATGTTATCCAAAATAAGATGAATTATGCTGACTTTGGGTTCTTTAAACCCTCTTTTAAGGAAATGAGACAACTCCAATTATCTCAACCCGAATTAATTGAGTTTTTTGCCTACACAGACCACTTTTTGAAAATATTTGTATTTTTGGACCAGTTTCCCAACTATTAGCCCTTTTGGGCTACTTTATGCCACGGCAGCAGCGGCTGCTATTACCAATAGCGGCATCTTCAGTTTCGAGGTCACTAATAGGAATAGCGACCTATGTATTAATTTTTTTTGAATTTTTTGTTTGCCGTCACTATTCCCACTAGCGACCTTAGTATATATGAGGTCGCTAATGGGATTAACGACTTTTAATGAGTTGTATTCTAACACTTAGCAAAATCTAGAGAGCTTTTACTCTCTAAAAAATGACAATCAATTTATTTTTAAAACTAAGGTCGTTATTCGGAATAGATGACTTTATTGTACTAAGGTCGCTATTCCGAATAGAGGCCTTAGTTGTATGACTATTTTGTAAATTTTACAAATATAAGGAGATTGTGTTTCCTACTGAGGTCGCTATTGGGAATAGCGACATCAGTTTTAAATTTTTGGGAAAAACTCTTTAGGAATCGCTTAGTGTCTTAATACATTTGTTCGAAGTCGCTAATCCCATCAGCGACCTTATATATACTAAGGTCGCTAGTGAGAATAGCGGCATCAAAAAAAAATTTGAAAAAAATTTAAAAAATAGGTCGCTATTCCCATTAGCAACATTCAAAATGAATAGGTCGCTGATAAGAATAGCGGCCGCTGCTGACGTGACACAAGTTAGCCCACGAGCGCTAATAGTTTCGAAACTAGCACGTAATCGCAAATATTTTCAAAAAATTGGCCTGTGATGGCAAAAAAATTCGAATTAATTAGAGTTCCTTCTAATCCATTAACTTTTTTTGCGAACTGCTTTTATCAAATGCAAGATCACTAATTTTCCATTTAAAAAACCCAATTCCCTAATTAGATTATAAACCAAACCCTAGATCTACACAACAAGATCACAAATTTCGAACTCATTCATTACCTGTGCAATTGCTTCTTGATCGTCCTTACAAGATGCGATAATCTCTCTTTTGGCGCGAAGGATCTCATCAAAAGACGCGCCTTTCGATACTCCCAGAAGCTTCAATGCGCTCTCAACCGTCATATCGTACGGGGTTGACGACGACGAGTCGTCGGACCGCGACGCAGCCGTTAGGAGCGGTCTGCTGCGCCGCGGGTGAAGGATAGGGGTTATTGTGGACCACCACCTCTTCGAATTCCGATGCGGTGAAGGAGTTTGGTGGAGGAGGAAGCAGCGGTTGAGTGAGAGAGCAGCCATCTCTTCTTGTTCGCTTCTTCTTTCTTTCCCTTCTCATTTACATAAGTGTAGGCATCAAATTGGGGAGCCATTTGTTCGATTCTTTGTCGGATTGTGGAGTCCACATTCATTTTCAGATAGGGGTAATGCTACATCCACTATTAAATTTTTTTTTCCACCATCTTAGATGGCACATTTGTATTGAAAAGTTCTGCCACCTGCTTTCTATCTCTACTATTATAATGGGAGAAGGCCTTATTGTAAATTGTCCTTAATCCAACCCGTATAACGCACGTGTTGGTAGATTTTTTTTTGTCCTTTTCATTCTCCTAACCTTTCCCACGTGCACAACACGTGTATAATACTAGTATTCTTTTAATAGAAGTCTGCTATCTAAGAAGTGTGCCAACTCTTTAATAAAAGTGTGCCACCTGAAATAGTAAAAATATTGGTAGTAAAGTCAGGGGGAAAATTTTCCAATAGAAGCATGCCAACTAAGATATTGAAAAGATTGTAGTAAAATTAATAGCGGGTGTGGCATTACCCTTTTCAGATATATAATATTCAAGAATTATTTTCTTGAACTCTAGTTATTTCTTGAGTCATAATTTTCTAGATGCATAATGATAGATGATATGGATCGTACATAAATTGTCTTTACAGGCTTATTGATTGTTTTTTTGTTTTTTTAATCCGTTTTGGCAGAATTGTGTAAATGGTTCACATATACTGACATGTGAAACTTATTTTTTGGTTTGCTAAGAACTTATAGTACCACTAGATATGTGTGTTTTATATTTGTGCAGTATAACTGATTTGTATCTATGCAAAACAGATGACATGAATATGATTCTCAAATGATTGGCCATTTTGCGTATTGATCTTTACTCTGTTAGTTTAGTCCATGCATATTGTTGAGTAACAAATATTGGTGAGAATTTAAAATTGTAGAGTAATCATGATATCGGGCATTGATAGTAGTAACAATGTTGACGACAGTAATCTAACAAAATTTTAGTAATATGAGTTGATCAAATGTAGCCAGCGTTATAAATTTGATGTGATTCCATGAATCCATTTTTGCGCTACTAGGATCTAGTGATAGATGTCTTAGCTAGTAAATAAAATATTGGGAGATTTTTACTTTTATATATACTAGTTGGAATTTACCGTGTACCAAGTGCACGTGACTTGGTGCACATAAATAATGAAAATTTTATCTAAATATACTTGCATTTAGCACACTCATATTCATCGAAATCAGATTTGAAGCAAGCATCAAAAACCCAAGTTAATCACTTAAAAATTCCAATCAAAACAAAGCACACATGGATCAAAATTCGAACGATGTAAGAGAGAACTCTATGCGTAATAGTTTCATCTAAAACATAAAGATATAATCATTGAATTTTTCAAAAAATATATCATTTTCGACTTTAAATTTCGGCTAAATTTTAAAAAAGTATACAAAGTTTTGGGTCAGTTTAAAAAAAAGTACACAAAGGCTTTTTTTTAATTTTTTAAATGGACACAAAGTTTAAATTAAGTCCACTGGGTTAGTTATGGTTAGGGTTAGGATTAGTTCGCGGGGGGGGGGGGGGGGGGGGGGGGGGGGGGGGGGAGGGGGGGGGGGGGGGGGGGGGTTATTTAAACACCTGATTAGTTAAGTGATGTTTTTTAAAACAAAATAAAAGATGAATGTGGTTTTTTTAAACAAAATGAAATATGAAAGTGGTTTTTTTAAACCCTAACCCTAACCCTAACTAACCTAGTGGACTTAATTTAAACTTTGTGTCCTTTTTAAAAAAAAAACATATTGTGTACCTTTTTTAAACTGGCCCAAAATTTTGTGTAATTTTTTTAATTTAAATTTAGCCTTAAATTTCTTAAAATTAAAACTGATATTAAAACAAGTTAATTCAAAAAAACAAATTAGTAAATCCTAAACTGATATCATAGTATTTTTCATAAGATCAATCATCACTTTCGACTTTAACTTTTTTGAGCTTAAAATTGCTTGTATCTAGTTCATCCTTTACAATTTTGCACCCTGCCAATATTCTTGTAGTTGTTCTTCCATATTGGACATCTTGTGATTTGATAAAAAACGTATAATCATCTTCAATGCATTGCTTGGTCCGTCTATCAAATTTTTCAACATTCTTGGTCCGTCTAAAATTTCTGGCCCACGGGCAGCGTCGAATGCAGGGGCATTGGAGGTGGTTGGTTACAAGATTGCTGGATACAAGACCAAAAAGGAGGAAGAGGGTAGAGGAGACCTCTTGTGGTGGGGTTTGCGAAATAGAAAGAAAAGGGAGAGAGAGGTGGCGTGGATGGGGATGATCAGAGGCGCCAATAGTCGAAGGTGAAAGTCTCGTTGAAGTTGTGGGAGATGGAAAGTGTTGTAGGAAGGAGAGCTGCAGCGGGGCTGGGGAAAGAGGGTTTGAGAGAGGAGGAGGATGCGAGGATTTCTTCGATCGGGATTGTTGGGGGATATGGATGCGGGATTAGGATGATCCTGTGAAAAATTAACGTCCATAATTAAGATGACTATGTCAGATCTAACGGTTCAGATATTGTTTAAATGAATGGTTAAGACTGAGTTGTCGAAATTGATGGTTGAGATCGCCCCTAACAAATATGCTAATATCATATATGTCCTTCAAAAATGTGTATTTTCATATATGCCTCTGACAATATGAGCTTATTTCTTATTTACCCCTAAAAGTTGCATCAAACTACATGTATTTAAAACTTATAAGATTAGTAAATAATTTGGCTAGAAAACATGATGAAAAAGATAAAATAATAAAGATGTACTGTAAATTTGTCAATTTATTAAGAAAATTGAAGAAAAATTGAGAAAGATTGATGTGTTTCAATTAGTTTTATAGACGATCCAGTTTATAAAAAGTAAAAAGAATAAGTTTAACTAGTAGATGAAGGGTATATATTTCAGTTATTTTACATAAAATCTATTAAACATAGCTGTATATTTCATAAATTTTTATGTATTTAAAGTAGTTTTAACTTTAGGGATAACTAAGAGGTTGGATACACATTGTTAGGAGTACATGTGAAAATACACATTTGTGAGGGGTATATGTGATATTCACATATTTGTTAGGGACATACATGTTAAAAACCCTATAATAAATTACAAAGAAAGCTATCATGTGGCTCTCATTCAATCTCCCTTAAAATCAATGGCTTAGATTGATTCTCACAAAACATATTTTTCCGTCCAACATTTTAAACCCAAAAATTAAATTTTTCCCCCCAAAACTAAAATACTCATTACTTTATTATTATCTCTCTTTTCTCTCTTCACTTTTTCATATTTCTCTTTCTCTCTCTCACACACTCTCTCTCCCATTCTTTCATTATTTACTTAGAAATTTAGATTTGAAGATTTCAGGTTTGTAAAATTTTCAGAATTTTTATGCTTTTTTTATTGCACATGTTATATTGAAAATAACAAATATCTCTTCAACAGTTAAATTTAATCATTTTCCACCCTTAAAGTTCTAAGAAGTTGGATTTTATAATAGAAACATGGACTTTTATTTACAACTAATTATTGTCATACTATTCAAACTTGAACTACATAATTGTTGTTTTACTGTTTACATGGCTTTTCGTGTGTTGTATCGTTCCGAAGACGTGCCGTAGGCACGTGCCCACGGACAAATCTAGTCTATATAATAAAACACAAAGAAAGCTATCAAGTGGCTCTCCTTCAGTTCCCCCATAATCAATGACCCAGATCTAATCTCACAAAACACATTTTTCCCCCAAAAGTTTTCTCCCAAAACTCAAATTCAAATCTCCAAAACAACTCATTTATTTATTTAATTCTCTCTCTCTCTCTCTCTCTCTCTCTCTCTCTCTCTCTCTCTATATATATATATATATATATATATATATATAGAGAGAGAGAGAGAGAGAGAGAGAGAGAGAGAAACAAGGACTTTTATTTATAATTATTTTTTAACATATACTAATGAAAACATGGACTTTTATTTACAACAAATTATTGCCATGCTATTCAAACTTAAGCTAAATAATTGTTGATTTACTGTTTACAAGGCTTTTCATATGTTGAATCGTTCTGAAAACGTGCCTACGGGCAAATCTAGTATATATATATATATATATATATATATATATATATATATATGGGAAATGATCCGTTGAAAACGCAAATGTTGTGAAAACACGTGAAAACCACCTAGGGAAAACAACGGCCTAGGTTATAATGCATTATAACTTAGGCCGTTGTTTCCAACAACGGCCTAAGTGGTTTTCCACATTTTCATCGCTACAATACATTTTCAATGGAGCATTCCTCTCTCTCTCTCTCTCTCTCTCTCTCTCTCTCTCTCTCTCTCTATATATATATATATATATATATATATATATATATATATATATGAGTAATGCTCCATTGAAAACGGGTCTAGTTTTCACGGGTTGGAAAACACCAATCTGAGCCGTTGGATCGCTCATGATCGTGATCAGCAGCTCAGATCGAGCTCCCCATAACCTGTTTCAATGGATCAGTGGAGGGTTATTTTGGGAATTTCGTCCCAAATAACTCTTCGCTGAACAGATTCTAAAAAAATTGTTATAATCTAGGCCGTTGTTTGGAACAACGGCCTAGGTTATATTCATTTTATCAGAGCGAATCAGGCGAAGAGTTAATATATATATATATATATATATATATATATATATATATATATATATATATATATATATATATGATCCTACAAGTGTTTAATCATCAAAACTCCATCAAATAAGAGTATTATAATGTTTAAAACTATCTCAGAACCAAAATAAATGAAACCCAATCAAAACTCCATCAAAATTCATTAAAACCTTCAAAACAGTGGATTATGAAAGTGATTGTGTATATATGTGTGTTTGTGCATTAGTTTAACATAAGAATCCATTGCATATATGTAGTTTATTGTCCCAAACCACTCAGTGCCAAACAACTCAGATCTAAAACAGGATTTCACAAAAAACTTAAAAAACAAGCTTCGGCCTGCACAACTATAGACCTGAAACAATTACTCAACCCCCAACTTTAAAAATTAATCTTTTGATCCAACCAATCCTTTTTATAACTTGTTATACACATACCCAATTACTTATATCAGTTTATCCAAGAATACATACCATTATAACAACCATTCAACAATTTTTATTCATCGCAATTCATTATCAGTGTGTATATATATCTATATTCAACAGTAGAAATCTCATCTTTGATCAATTTGTTTACTCTCATGCAATAACATCATACAATTCAATATAACAAATCAAAACAACAAGTATATGATAGAAAATAACATACCCATGATTTCTATTAGGTTCCTTAACAATCTCAAGTCGTCAAATTAGGGTTTCAATTCATTAATGGCATAGTTTCATGAAAAGATTTACTTTTTAATTCATCTATTCATCAAAATTCATTATATCTTCATACCATCATCTAACATGCTTTCTAATAGACAAATCATCACATACAACATGCATAGAACAATAAGAAAGCAAACATATGTCACTCACCTTATTGAAGAATCAACCGAAGATAATAAAGAAATAAGAAAAAATCACTCATTCGCAAGAAAACCAAGATCATCGCTTAGAAAATCCAAGAAAATAATAATAAGAAATCACTTTGTGTTGTGCAGCAAAAAGACAGCTGCACCCCACCCTTTATAGGCCGGAAAACTATGGTTTAGGGTTTGTAAAGAGATTTGCAAAATACATCTTTTGAATATATCTTTACATATATAAATTCTTATACTTGGAAATTAAATAAAACCATCTTAATTGAGATTTAAAAACAAGAATAACTACCCAATAATCTACCGGCTCTGCTTTGAAAACCCAGAAAAACGAAATTGCACTTTTACCGCTCTAAGTGGCAATTTTGCAAAAAGACCATTCTTTATCAAAACTTGCAAAATAAACCAAATTTATTAAAACAAAAAATAAACTCTTTACCTCTGAGTTGGCTAGGAATCATGCCCAGCCCAAAAATCAAAAATCGGGAGTTTTCACTCCAAGTGGTAATTTTGCACAAAAGTCCCTCTTTTTGTAATATTTGCAAATAGGTCAAATTATTATCAGAAAAGTCTAGAAATTTCACAAATAATATCTAATAATAAATAATGGGTTTTCCCAAAATAATTTTTGACTTTGAACTTTTCAAGAAAATATTTGCACGTATTTTGCACGTGTAAAAAAGATAAATTTCAGAAAAATATTTATTAAATAACCAAAAATCAGTTTAATTCATTTATTAATCATAAAAGCATTATTTAAAAATTTGGGGTATTACAATAAGAATAATCCTAGGTGGACATTAGAGTATAATTGTGTCGTGATGTGAATATGAATTGAGATTTTGCCATAAAGTATTGATGTGAATATGAATTGTGTCGTGATGCTCTAACTTTTCCCCTCATTTTGCAGTATTCAGTATAATGGCAGGATGCAAAACCAGGAATGGTAGGAATGACAGTGAGGCTGAAGGTTCCAATGGGGGCAGACTCGACTTGGAAAATGAGATTGCCAGGGTGTATCAGACCTTGACCACATTCATGGTAGCCAATATTACTCGGAATCAGAATTAAGGGGTTGGACTAGTTCTTGTTAATGCTGATCCAATTATGCATATGGAGTCCTTCAAGCAGATGAAGCTGCCTATTTTTGTAGGGTAGTTTGATCCAAATGAGGCTGATGATTGGATTAGACAGATGGAAGTGGTCTTCGAGATTTTGGAAACCCCAGCAGCCAATAAGGTGAAGTTGGCTACAATGCAGTTAAAGAAGGATGCTGGAGTCTGGTGGCAATAAGTGAAGAGGACGTTTGGGGAAGAACATGTGACTTAGGAGGCTTTCTTGGGGAGTTCAGAGATCGTTTCTTTCCTCTGGATGTTCAAGAGAAGAAGGCAACAAAATTCTTGAATCTACAGCAAGGCAGCATGTCATTGCGTGAATATGAGACTAAATTTGCCCAGCTATCAAGATATGAACCAGAGCTAATAGTTGATGAAGCAAAGAAGGCCAAGAAATTCGAGCAGGGCTTGAGGCCGAATTTGAGGTCGCGGATGATACCGTTGGGCATCGGAAGGTTTGATAAGCTGGTCAGGAGAGCAGCAATGACGGAAGAAGATATGGATCAGTTCCAGAAGAAGCAGGAGACCTAGAACTGGAATAAGAGGCCAGCGGCAAGTCAGAGTAGGAAGAAGTTCCCAGCAAAGCAGTGCAAGTTCAGTAAGCCAGAGCAGAAGGCACTCGCAACTCAAGGGTTGACTTGTTACTACTATAAGGAGGTAGGTCACTTCAGGTCAATATGTCCTAAACTGACGAAGCAGACTTGTTTTCACTATGGGCGAGAGGGGCATACTAAGCTGTTCTGCCCGCAACTACATATCCAACCCCTCTGAATATCCCACTCTCCGTCGCTAATCCAATCACAGCACCGGTAATCACCCCCACAATTGCACCCACTATGTTCAAAAACCCAACAACAAAGGCGAATGTACGTTGAATTAATCAAAATCACAGGAGCTTCAAGATCAAGCACTCAAATCAGAAGAGTCTAAAAAGAAAGCCCAGTTGGAACAAGAAGTGAAGAGGGATGAAAACCTACAGCAAACACGCAAGAAACGGTAGCGAAGATGAGCTTTGCAGCCATCTGAAAAGCTATGGAGCTTCCCCTTTCCCATAAACTCGTAACCGCCTCATTAGGACTTTCAAGAGAAGGAGATGTTGGTGAAGAAGTAGTTAGGAAGTCCATGATTCTTGTGATAAGCAGAAAGGTTGCGAGAGGTATATATATATATATATATATATATATATATATATATATATATATATATATATATATATATAGGGAGCCCTTCGGTTGAAAACTAATTTTGGTGAGAACTCCGTGAGAACTCACGAAGTAGACCCCCTATGAAAAATCCGAACCGACCATCTCGTTCTACATGCCTTAGATAGCATAACATAAAGAATTCAAATAATTTGAAGTTCGTTCGCTCATCCATCAAATGGAGTAGAATTTTCAGCCATACAATTTTGCGATGATGTAAATCATGGGAAAATGAACTTCAAATTACGTGATTTTTTTATGTTATGCTATCTAAGGCATGTAAAACGAGATGGCCGGTTCGGATTTTTCATGGGGGGTATACTCTTTGAGTTCTCACGGAGTTCTCACCAAATTAGTTCTCAACCGAAGGGCCACCTATATATATATATATATATATATATATATATATATATATATATATATATATATATATATATATATATATATATGGGAAGTCTTCCGTTGTGCACCACCTATGGTGCACATGGCGTGTGTGCGCACACGGCCTTCCCGTCTTCGTATCGACGATCCGAACTGTTCACATTGATCTACGCGTCTAAATTATTCTAAATATATAAAATCAAATCATTTGAAATTCATTTGCCCATCCATTGAAGTGTTACAAAATTGTATGGCTAAAAATCATTGTTTTTTATAGTCACATTATGGATGGGCAAATGAATTCCAAATGATTTTGATTTTACATATTTAGACTAATTTAGATGTGTCGATCAATGTGAACGGTTCGGATCGTCAATACGAACGCAGGAAGGACGAGTGCACACGAGTGCACATGGAGGGATGGTGCATAATGGAAGATTTTCCTATATATATATATATATGTCAAACCTTTCGTTGTGCACTAGCCATGGTGTGCACTCAGCCTTCAGACATTTGTATCGACAATCCGAACCGTTCATATTGATCTACACATCTAAATTAGTATAAATATGTCAAATCAAGTCATTTAAAATTCATTTACTCATCCATCATGTTATTATAAAAAAAACGATATTTAGCCATACAATTTTGTAACACTTCAATACGAGGGTGAGTCCAGTGATCATCGCCTCGTATACGGCTTCGTTGTTGGAGGCCTGAAATCTGAGGCGCAAAGAGTATTGTAATACAAAATCGTCATGACCGAGGAGAATGATGCATGCTCCGCTTCCTCCCTCGCAGGACGATCCGTCTACATAGATCTCCCATAGAGGTTCTTCCATTGGTAATTCTGGAGCTTCGGAAATTGTGCACTCGGTGATGAACTCGGCGAGCGCTTGGCCTTTGATGGCTGTACGGGGATGGTAGTGGATGTCGTGTTGACTAAGCTCGATCGACCATTTGTGTCATGCCCCGCTTCTCAAAAATACGAAATTCAAGCACGTGACACGGCCCAGCGAATAACTTGCGTCATCCATATGTTGTTATCAATCCAACCCAACAATATAAACAATAAGTAAAACAGCCACGCATGCAATAAAAGAATAATCACATTGATGCGGTTTATTTCTGGGAGACGTGTGGATGCACCAGGTGTGAGTTCGGACTCAATTTGTATTGGAGGAGAATGCCGCTCGTCTGCCGATCTTCGGTTGACCTTCTGGGACCTGCGATGGGCTCGGAAAGATATTGAAGGCTGGGCTCGGATCGGAAGGGTCGGATCCGAGGTCTTGTGTACCTGCAGACGGTCCTGAAACACCGGGGTTTATCCCGGCGGCGGACCCTCCGACGCTCTAGTCAGTCTCTGTGAGAGAGTAGCAATAACTAGGTACATTTAAGTGGCAAAAGATTCATTACCTCAAAAGGTGGGTGGGGGTCTAGTATTTATAGAGAATCCTAACCGGGTTTGGTTCCACTTGGGGGCCGGGTCTGGATCCGAAAGCCCGTGGGCCTGACGTGGCAGAAGGCCCAGGGGGTTTAGGGCGGACGTGGCAATACCAGGAGTGGTATAGGGCTGACGTGACAACACCCTTGGCGGTATCTGGAGTTGACGTGGCTGATCGTGGGTCTCCTGTGCTGCGGGAGGGGAATAGGAAGGCCTAGGTTGCGCCAGGTCATCCTTCTGTCCCGCCAGAGAGGGGGGACGGCCCGGGGGACTGTCCCGGATCGGACTCCGAGGGCTACTGAGGCTCGTCGGTACGAGGAGACCAGTACTGTAAGGGAAAACACGAGGTTCGGCGCCGACCCTGAAGTGGTTCGGAGCCGAACCAGTTTGCTATCTTTACCTTTTTGAGTGGGAATTGTATTGGGCCCTGGTTGGGCCTCAGGCCATTTTTACCCTGTCACACAAGCCCCCCACTCCTGCGGGGGGTGCGGGAGCTAGCCGGGGAGGAGTGCTTATGGTTGTAGAAAAAATGGGAGGGCGAATCACAGGGCCTTCCCGGTGGTGCTGCCCTGAGGCTTGGATAGGACCTTGAGCTAGTCGAGGGTTTACGTGTAGGTGAAGGCGATGGCGAACCGTTGTCTCTTCCGGAGAAGAGTACCCTGGTGTTCGACAGAACCTCTAGAGGTCGAGGGATTATGTGTCGACAAGGGTGATGGCGAGCCGTTGTTTCTTCCTGAGAAGAGTACCCGGGGGCCAGACCGAACCTCGAGATGAGGGGAAATTATGGGCTGGTAAGGGTGATGGCCAGCCGATGGATCTTCCGAAGAAGAGTACCCGGGTGCCAGACCGGACCTCGAGCTGGCGAGGGATTACGGGTCGGTAAGGGTGAAGGCGAGCCGTTGTTTCTTCCTGAGAAGAGTACCCTGGTGCCATGCCGAACCTCGAGACGAGGGGGAATTACGGGCTGGTAAGGGTGATGGCCTGCCGGTGGATCTTCCGAAGAAGAGTACCCAGGTGCCAGACCGGACCTCGAGCTGGCGAGGGATTATGGGTCGGTAAGGGTGAAGGCGAGCCGTTGTTTCTTCCTGAGAAGAGTACCCTGGTGCCATGCCGAACCTCGAGACGAGGGGGAATTACGGGCTGGTAAGGGTGATGGCCTGCCGGTGGATCTTCCGAAGAAGAGTACCCAGGTGCCAGACCGGACCTCGAGCTGGCGAGGGATTATGGGTCGGTAAGGGTGAAGGTGAGCCGTTGTTTCTTCCTGAGAAGAGTACCCGGGTGCCAGACCTAACCTCGAGACGAGGGGGAATTACGGGCTGGTTAAGGGTGATGGCCAGCCGGTGGATCTTCCGAAGAAGAGTACCCGGGTGCCAGACCGGACCTCGAGCTGGCGAGGGATTATGGGCCGGTGAGGGTGAAGGCGAGCCGTTGTTCCTTGGGGCTGTTTGAGTAGGGTAGTCTGTTGTTTTCGCGGAGCATTTGGGGGCGCCCTGGGATCTGTGCAAGATTCCCATTTCCTAGGTGCGTTAATGGCGCCGCCTAATAAATGTATGGCGCATGGTCTTCCGTCGTTTGGTTTTCCCCATGTCATAAAGGCCGGCGTCTGGGGGAGGCTATAAGTACCCCCCCCCCTTTTTCTCGTAGTGGTTCAGATCAAAGCAAGGGCGGTCTGCTTGGCCCTTAAAGGTGTCTGCTTCGGCGGACGCCTGTTTCTTGATAATTCTTACCCCCGGTTTTGTCGGAGAGGTAGTTTCTTTGTCGCCCGATCTTCTCTTGGATCTGATGGCCCTGATGTGGCGGCCAGATCCAGGGGGTATTCGGGCGAGAGGGATAACGACCGAACTTCGAAGGGTGAGCAGTCTGCAACTGTGGAGGTTCTATCCTTCCGAGAGGGATGAAGGGCGTTCCGGGCCGGTTGTTTGCAACTGCGAAGGTTCCGTTGCTGGAGTAGGCTGGACTTTTGCAGTTGCATCAACTGGCTCGGAATGGAGCACTTCTTTCGGCCTTCGGGTGTTGATCTGCTTTTGACCGGGGTGCTTGCCGAGGGGGGCGTCTTGAAGCTTTGGGCCCCGGGTAGATGAGTAGTTCTCCGATTGGAGGCTGACTATTCTGCGTCCCAATAGGGCTCCAGGTTGAGGCGGTTTCTGTCTCACCCGGGAACAGTTCGGGTCTTCGGCCGATGACGCTGTAAGCCCCGAGCTGCTCGCGGGTGAAAGGGGAACCGACCCAGTCTCGGAGCCCGGGGCGTCTGTCTGAGGACGGCGCCTTAAATATTAAAAATAAAAATGTTCCCTCCTCCGAATACTTCTTCCGCGCTGGCCTCCTTGACTGGCTGCCAGCCTGTCAATGGATGATGTCAGCATCGCACGTTTTGAGGATGTGGCGCGAATTCTTAGGCGGCAGTTGCATGTCAGATAGGTGAACAGTACTTGCGGGAATCGAGGAGTCGCTTCTATCTCCTATAAATAGTCCCCCCCTCTCCCCTATCTGTCCACTCCTTTCTTTTTCAAAATAAAATTTTTCAACACTTCAGCGCTCATCTTCGCGTCTTGCTGTACCAGGTTTGCCCTTCCAAAGTAACCCCAGGTGAGTTAGCAAGTCTACTTAGTCTAGGCATAGATGGACAGGGCTCAGTCCGGCTCATCAGCGTCGACGTCTATCAGGGAGGTGGAGCCTATCTCTGACTCGACATCCTGGGAGGAGCCCGTATTCGAGGAGGAGTCAGTGTACGTTGATGAGTCTTCTGACACGGTTTCGTGGGAGGAACCGGTGGTTGAGGAAGCGGCATATGGTGCGAGGCGGTCGCGCTCTCGTCGTCCCTTCGTGGTGGAGAGCAGTGAGTCGGAGGAAGCGACTGATGGCTCGGACGACGTCCGTGTTTTGGAGTCGGCTACCGAGGGTGAGAAAGGCGAGGGCGGCATTGTAAGGAGATCCACGGTTCCGGGGGCAGGTCCGAGTTCCATGCTGACTGGTCGGGGGCCCTTATTCACTCCCTCGCCGGAGCGACCCGAGAAGAGGAAGAAGGCCCCGAGGAAGGTAGGGTTGGGGACTGGTGGCTCGAGCCAGGGGACAGGTTCGCCCGCGCAGCCGAAGCATTTCCGTCAATATCCTGACGACCTGTCCGACCAGGAGCTCTTTGGTGTGCAGGCCTCTTCGCCGAGTCGGACGAGAGTGTTGATGGACGCGATTCTGACCGCCTTGGATGGCGGGGATTTGGAGGTCTTGCAGCTGGCGTACCACATAGGTCCTAGTTACGAATTGATGCTGCCGAGCTCTACTCTTCGCCCGACCGATCCCCTGTCTGCGTGGTATTGTGTCTTCCCAGTGGACGCGTTTATTTCTGGACTGAGGCTGCCGGTCCATCCGTTTGTTCGGGAAGTGTTGAACTGGGCCTCCTTGGCGCCGATGCAGTATGGGCCGAACTCTTGGAAGCAGATAATCAGTTTTGTACTGATGTGCGAGGAACAACGGGTACCCCTGCGCTTGAACGTGTTCCGAGCAATGCTGATGATTAGTTCGGCGGCCGAGGGGGTTTACTATATTTCCCCCCGGAGCAGGAGGAAGGTTGTTCATAGCCACCCGGACTCTATCAAGGATTGGAAGAAAAAATATCTGGTGATCCGGAGTGAAGAGCCCTGGGACATTCCGACTCGTTGGAACTACTCCAAGCCGAGTTATCCTGCGCCGGGGCAGGGGGATCTGACGGTCGAGGAGTGGGGATTTGTCGAGCGTCTCCGTTTGTCCCCTAGTATTAATTGGACGAAGGTGACGGAGGTTCGCCTGGCGAGCGTTGGACTGAGCCCAGCCGTTCTCCGTATGTAGTTGTTTCTTTTCCCTCGATCCTTTCGTACATTCTCGCTCATTGCTCTTAATGGTTTTTTCTGCAGATATGGATGAGGCATCGATCCAAGCAAGGAGGCTCGCCATGAAGAAGGAGAATGCCGAGAAGAAGAAGGCGGAGGCGGCGAAGAGGCCGAGGGTGCCGCCCCTTGTTATCTCGGAGGTACCGCTCGAGCCGACTTTTAAGAGGACTCGTTCGGAGACGGGCAAGGGGGGCGCCCCTTTGAGGGGTAAGGGCCCGGCGAGGGCCTCCGATCTTGACAAGGGGAAAGGTCCCTTGGTAGGGGTCGAGGAGGAGGACCCGGTGGTGGAGTTACTGCGGCAGCGGTGGGCGCCGGACTGGTCGGTTCGGATGGGCGACTGTCTGACCAAGGATGCCCAGGCCGTAGAGGTGGTGGAGAAGCTGGCAACGCCTCGTGATCGCCAGATGATGGAGAACGAGCCCGTGGAGGTGGCTTTCACGCGCCTGGCGCAGGCCACCGTGTCGGTAAGCTTGTCGACCTCCTCCTTTCTGTTTGGTCTTGCCTCAGGAGTTTTCTTCTTTATCTGCTTCTTTCGGTTGCAGGCTTGTATGCAGGGAGCTAACGTGAAGAATCTCTACGAAGCGTCCCTGTTACAAGAGCGTGCCCGGGCGGACAAGAGCGAACGAGAGACGAAGGAGACGCGGATCGAGCTCGAGGGTTCGCGTCAGAGGGAGCAGCAGATGAAGCTGGAGCTCGAGGCCAAGGACACCGAGTGGGGGAAGAGGGTGGCCTCCTTGAAGAGGAAGTTTGCCAAGGAGAAGGGGGAGTTGATAGCTGTGTTCGCCAATGAGAGGAAAGAGCTGACGGATGCGGGCCAGCGGATGGTGATAGCCGCCCAGGATGAGTGCTACGCGAAGGCGCTCAGTCACGTGAGGCATTTCTATCCGACCCTCGATCTGTCGAACTTCGAGTACGACATGGAGATTGATGGGACCCCGAAGTGTAACACCCCGAATTTCAAATAAGGATAAATTCGAGATTTCACAGGATCTTTACTTCACTTCGTACAATTTTACAAGGAAATTTAAAACTTTTTTACTAATACATCAGAGTTCAATTACAACTTGGTTTTACACAGCGGAAGAATGAAATTTACAATAAAACATTTACAACATCTTTAAAATAAAACAGCATCAGCATATCCACTTTATGGCTCCATGAATGGTCCTTTACCTGCATGTCAATCTGTGGGCACGTCAGTTATTTACAACTGACGAAATGTTATACACGGCTATCCTCTCTATGCCGGGAATAGTATAACGATCTCATACTTTAACAAATCACAAAAGATTGAATGAACAAATAAAGTGTCAAAAGTGATTATTCTAAACATAAGTGTATGTCATGCCTTAATGCCTAATGCACACATTTCTAAACTAGGATGACACTAATGCACACTTGTTCGAATTCTATGCATCCCATACTACATAGGTCCGAGGGCAAGTGCCTACGTTCTTCACAATACAGGGCTCGATCCCTCGCCATGAAAACTACCCGGTAGCAAAACAAAGTTCAGACTATTCCACGAATGTGAATCCCAGCCTTGGAGTCCACCAACAGCTGTTATAACAGATTCCACATCGTACGAACCGTCCCGTATGTGACCCTCTAGCCCAGTATATATATATATATATACATTGGAGACGGTAAACACAAAAATCCATCCGTCCGACTACTCAAGATCCCGGAGTCCACCGCTGACCCGTCCTCATAGTCCCGGACTAAAATATAATAATCCGTCTTCCACATGGCAACCTCAGTCCACCAACTGGGTCTATAGTCTCGGAGTCCACCAACAACTATATAGAGCACCCCACTTACGTTTCCCTAAGTTTACTACATCTTCACTTATGTGCCTAAATTTTCTTAAGTTCAAGACATGAATAATTTCCATTCAAAGGATTAGTTTTACCTCTTACCGGACTTAATCAACAACTGCGAGATAGCCCCATGGCCATATCTCCAAATCATATCTCAAATATTTCTTTCAATAATGCCGGTATCGAGGTCTTACTAACTCTATGTCATAAACTTTCATGTACAAGAAAACATGGGTACACATACCCTTTAATAATCATGTCTTAAACCTAAATAATTCCATCTTTCAATTCATTCACAAAAATAATCAAATCTTGTCTTAACACTTATCCACAAAGTAATCATTTCATAGTCTTGCCACCATTCATGATCTAGTTATTCATAATAAATAATAATTCATTCACAATTTCAAATTCATACGATGTCTCATTTTAACACGATTCAATGTCTCATCTTTAGCACTAAACATGATTTACTCATTCACAACAAAATCTTTCATGATCTCAAAAGTCACATAACTCAACCATATTGCATTTCTAGAAATAAAGAGATTTCAATTCACCCTAAATCATTATTTTGTAAATTAAAAGTCATGCTCTTTACTAATACTTTTGTAGTCATTTATTTTTCTTCCTATCTCAAATCCTCATTAAAACTTATCAATTACACAAAAACAATCTTTAAGAATAAATTCTTCATTTATGTTTTATGAATACTAAATTTTTTCCAAAATGAAACACTTTTGAAAGTTTTTACCCAACTGACCCACTCTCAAAACTATTTATCAAATTGACCTACTCACTATCAAAATTACAGATCTAGTTCCCACGGAAGTTTTTACCAAACTGACCCACTTTCGAAACTATTTACCAAATTGACCTACTCGCTATCAAATTGCAGGTTTAGTTTCAACGGACCCAAAAATTAAAGAAAAAAAGTGGTGGGGTTTGATCCCGTGATTGAACAGCCAAGGCCCAAGTATTAATCCACTAACCAATAGTCCACTGTGACTAGGTTGTCACAGAGAAGGATTTAACTTCTGAAATATCAATCTCGGCCTGTAGTTTAATTTTAACCAAAACAAAAAGAAAAAGGGGAACGTATGGTTCGAACTTGGGACCTCTGATTCCATACGAGCTACAGTGACGTTCTTAAGGACCCCCAACTAGCCAGTTAGTCCATTGTGACTACTTGGCATGAGAAACAAAACTAATCTTTTTGTCCAAACTTTCTGTCGTTTTGTTCATTCCGAATGCTTGATTCTTCTTTTAATCTAATCTTCTCATTAGTCTACAATAGTAAAATTTAAATTGAAATTTACTTACTAACAGAAACTTATAGATTAGAAAAATCTCATATTTTAGACAATAATTTATTTCTCCCTATTAATAAGCATGAATTTGTATTTACTCAATTTAATCAAAATAGCACATTAGATCTTTTATGAACAATCAAATGAGTCCCATAGTATCAAGTTTTACTTTACAAAAAATGTATTTTCTTATTAAAAAAGGAAAACCCAACAATTATCAAAATCTCTAGATTCATGTATACTAGGGCATGGCAATAATAAATTCTTTTCTCATTTATCAACTAACAAGTTGTAATTTAATATACTAATCATAACATGATTCACTACTATTCACCACATCAAATAGCATAAATTGTTCTACTTATCATAATCAAAATTTCTATACTATTCATCTATAATTACTAGCATGCATAGTTCTAAATTAGAAAGCATGAGAACCCACCTTAATTGAAGATTGAACAATGAAAAGATAGGACACCTCTTCTAGCTCCAAGGCCACACTTAGAACTTCTCCTCCTAGCAAGACTTCTCCAAAGCATAAGAACACTACTCTTTCTTTTTCTTTCTTCTTCTTATTTTAATTCTAATTTTTTGTGTGTGAAATGAAAAGAGTAGGGTGCTATTTATAGGATTTGTAGAGGGTTCAATTTGCAAAATTACCTACCTAATAAATTACTCAAATTAATTTGCTAACTCTTCATATTTTTAACTTCCCTAACTCCTCACTCTTCATCTCCCCACCACTCAAAATCCCAACTCTTCACCTCCCCACTTCTCTCACACTAACTCTCATTCACTCTCTTCTTCTACATGCCAAAACTGGTCACCTAATTTTTTTTTTTCACACCGCACACTCAAGTGGGCCTCCAAGCTTCCAAAGCCACGTCAAAGCCTTGACGTTACACTCAGGAGAAACAATAGCATGTATACATGCTGTTTCTCTCCCCACGTGGGGCCCCCACCTTCATTCACAATTTAATTTACACATATTCTACTTTATGTACAAGTACATATATGCCATCAAGTATATATATATATATATATATATATATATATATATATATATATATATATATATATATATATATATATATATATATATATATATATTACATGTATATATATACTAGTATATTTACTTTTGAAATTATACGGGGTGTTACACACACTCCGGAATTATTTTGAAAACGAATACGATCAAACGCGCGCACCGAAACACGTGCGTCGCACGTAAAGTATCGAAATACAAAAATTGACTTTATCAACGGAAAAATTGTTCAATACAATATAAGAAAAATTATTTATTAATTTATACATTCTATGACGTAATTACTACGTGCGTAGAAAACACGTGCATCGCACGTAAAATATCAAAATGCGAAAAATTAATTTTATTGATGAAAAATTATTAAATATAATCGAAAAAAATATAAGAAAAATATATTTACTAATTTTGTGTATTTCATGATGAAATCGCAACACGTAGAAAGCACGTGCATTATATGTGCAGAAAGTCGAAAAATGCATTTTAATCAAAACAAGGGGAAAATAAATTTTCGTTTTATAAAATAGATTTAAATACATAAAAATAAATAATTTAAACCTATAGAAAATATTATACGTAGTGGTGGAAACACGTGCATCAAAACACGTAAAAAGCACGTAAATTCCAGGGATTGAAATATTATATTTTAGTTGACTGAAATCAATACGGAAAATGTATAAATAGTACGAATCCAAAATATGTAGTGAAACACATTACAAAATATACGTGCGTAACACCCAGGGGCAAAATTGTAATTTTAATTTTGCGGGGTGTTACACTCTCCCCCCCTTAGAGTAGTTCCGTTCCCGGAACTCACTAGGGTAAAGATTGTATTTTGTACAAGCTAAAGAAATATTTGTATTTAGAAAACTGCAACTTTAAAAAATATAAATGTAGTAATTAGATGAGGGTAAAATGATATGTATAATAAGAATATTGAAATATATGATATATATAGACAGATCATTGGAATAATATGAGTAATAACTAAGAGTGTAAAGACAGTTAACATTTGAGAAAAGATAATGTATAAATAGTGAGTATATACATTATATTAAAGATGTGTAAAACTATTAAAAGTAATGAGTAGCGATTAAAAATCAAAACAAGTATGCAATAATAATAGTACCTAGTGTAGACAATAAAATAAATGTTAGGTCATATTTATATAGGTAGAAAAATTTCAATCTTGTTAAGAACATATTGGATAAGATAATATAGTATCATAGAAATCAGATCATATAAAATGAGAGCACATAAGAAAATTTCATAAGAAAATCCAAAATAATAAATGAAGAAAAATAGTGGTTGCAATATTAACTTAATAAACGGTAATTTAAAACATGACAAAATACGTAAAGTGTAACACCCCGAATTTCAAATAAGGACAAACTCGGAATTTCACAGGATCTTTACTTCACTTCGTACAATTTTACAAGGAATTTAAAACTTTTTATTCACAATACATCAGAGTTCCTTTACACTTGGTTTTTACACAGCGGAAGACTAAAAGATTACAACAATGAAATACAACTTGTATAACTTTAACATCATTTGCAACATCTAAACAGCAACAGCATATCCACTTTATAACTTCATGAATAGTCCATTACCTGCATGTCAATCTGTGGGCATGTCAGTTATTTACAACTGACGAAATGTTATACACGGCTATCCTCTCTATGCCGGGAATAGTATAACGATCTCATACTTTAACAAATCACAAAAAGATTGAATGAATAAGTAAAGTGTCAAAAGTGATTATTCTAAATATAAGTGTATGTCATGCCTTAATGCCTAATGCACACAATTCTACACTAGGATGACACTAATGCACACTTGTTCGGATTCTATGCATCCCATACTACATAGGTCCAAGGGCAAGCGCCTACGTTCTCCACAATAAAGGGCTCGATCCCTCGCCATGAAAACTACCCGGTAGCAAAACAAAGTTCAGACTATTCCACGAATGTGAATCTCAGCCTTGGAGTCCACCAACAGCTGTTATAACAGATTCCACATCGTACGAACCGTCCCGTATGTGACCCTCTAGCCCAGTATATATATATATACATTGGAGACGGTAAACACAAAAATCCATCCGTCCGACTACTCAAGATCCCGGAGTCCACCGCTGACCCGTCCTCATAGTCCCGGACTAAAATATAATAATCTGTCTCCCACAGGGCAACCTCAGTCCACCAACTGGGTCTATAGTCTTGGAGTCCACCAACAACTATATAGAGCACCCCACTTACGTTTCCCTAAGTTTACTAACTCTATATCATAAACTTTCATGTACAAGAAAACATGGGTACACATATCCTTTAATAATCATGTCTTAAACCTAAATAATTCCATCTTTCAATTCATTCACAATTGATCACAATCTTGTCTTAACACTTATCCACAAAGTAATCATTTCATAGTCTTACCACTATTCATGATCTAATTATTCATAATAAATAATAATTCATTCATAATTTCAAATTCATACGATGTCTCATTTCAACACGATTCAATGTCTCATCTTTAGCACTAAACATGATTTACTCATTCACAACAAAATCTTTCATGATCTCAAAAGTCACATAACTCAACCATATTGCATTTCTAGAAATAAAGATATTTCAATTCATCCTAAATCATTATTTTGTAAATTAAAAATCATGCTCTTTACTAATACTTTTGTAGTCATTTATTTTTCTTCCTATCTCAAATCCTCGTTAAAACTTATCAATTACACCAAAACAATCTTTAAGAATAAATTCTTCATTTATGTTTTATGAATACTAAAATTTACCCATAAATGAAACACTTTTGAAAGTTTTTACCAAACTGGCCCACTTTCGAAACTATTTACCAAATTAACCTACTCACTATCAAAATTGCAGATCTAGTTCAACGGAACTTTTTACCAAACTGACCCACTTTTGAAACTATTTACCAAATTGACCGACTCACTATCTGCTCTGTTCGTTTTACAAAAAAAAATTGTGAGACATGAAATAGTTTATTTGGTAAAAACTAATTTCTACTTAATTTCAACTTCACTTCACTGTCTTTACTTCTACTGTCACTAGCTCTTTAGACTTACTTTCAAATAGTTTATTCTTACTAATAGATATGAAATTTCATTTTCATCTAAAGCAACACAACTATATATCTTACCAAATAAAATCAATAGTATCAATTTCACTTTAAAAGAATTTATTTGCTCATCAAAAGAAGAATTTGTAACAAGTATTCATACAATCAATAATTTCTTCATTCATGATTATTAGTGCATGGCAAAATAATCAATTATTTCGTTTCTCATTTATCACTAACAAGTTATAATTTAATCTACTAATCATAACATGATTCACTATTATTCACCACATCCAATAGCATAGATTGTTCTAATTTATCATAATCAAAACTACTCATTCATGCACACACAAGCATGGATTTGTTCTACATTTATCATATCAATTTTATCTATACTATTCATTTTAACATATTAGCATGTACATTCTAAAAAAATTTATAAAGTAGGAGAACACCCACCTTATAGAGGCTTGAACAATGAAAGAAATGAACACATCTTCTAGCTCCAAAGTGACCTCCTAGATCTTCTCCTCCTAGCAAGAGCCTCCAAGCATAAGAACACTCTCTTCTATCTTACTTTCTTTCCTCTCTTTTCTTTTCTTTTCTTTTTCTCTCTTTCTTTCTTCTATTTTCTATTGCTTGATTTGCTTTTTGGTGTCAAGAATGAGAAGAGAAATGGTGGCTATTTATAGGATTATGCTAGGGACTATATTGCAAAATCTCCCACCTAATAACTTCTCATTTTAATTCTCTTTTTAATTCTCACCTCTTCATATTTTTAACTCCTAAAACTCCCACCCTTTCACATTCTCCAACTCTTCAAAAACTCAACCCCTAAAACTCCCAAACTCTCCAACTCCCCACTTCTACAAAGCATTAAATCCTACCTTCTCCACATCCAAACCGGCCAGCACACAAGTGCTGTGCATGTTCAAGTGGGCCCCCAATGCCATTATACTATATATACAACATATTTTTTATATTTACCAAACCAAGCCCACCATTACCAAAACATTAATCCATTACATTACCATTTCATCTCATGCCATCAGCCCACCAAACAGCCATTTGTTGTTCTTTATACCACCGTGGGCCCCCTTCACCACTTTCAAACCATTCACCATCCATCTCACATTTAAACTATATACATATTAATCCACTTTTATACTTATCTACTATATATATACATGGACACTATTCACTATTAAGCAAAAATTTGTTAAATTAAATTTTATAATGCAAAAATAAATGAGCACATATTTTTTTAAATTTATTTCGAGAAAGGATGCGCGCACCGAAACACGTGCATCGCACGTAAAATATCAAAATGCGAAAAATTAATTTTATTGATGAAAAATTATTAAATATAATCGAAAACAATATAAGAAAAATATATTTACTAATTTTGTGTATTTCATGATGAAATCGCAACACGTAGAAAGCACGTGCATTATACGTGCAGAAAGTCGAAAAATGCATTTTAATCAAAACAAGGGGAAAATAAATTTTCGTTTTATAAAATAGATTTAAATACATAAAAATAAATAATTTAAACCTATAGAAAATATTATACGTAGTGGTGGAAACACGTGCATCAAAACACGTAAAAAGCACGTAAATCCCAAGGATTGAAATATTATATTTTAGTTGACTGAAATCAATACGGAAAATGTATAAATAGAACGAATCCAAAATATGTAGTGAAACACATTACAAAAATATACGTGCGTAACACCCAGGGGCAAAAATTGTAATTTCAATTTTGCGGGGTGTTACACTCTCCCCCCCTTAGAGTAGTTCCGTCCCCGGAACTCGCTAGGGTAAATGTTGTATTTTGTACACGTCAAAAAAAATTTCAATCTTGTTAAAAACATATAGGATAAGATACTATAGTATCATAGAAATCAAAATCATATAAAATGAGTGCACATGAGAAAATTTCATAAGAAATTCCAAAATAATAAGTGAAGAAGATAGTGATTGCAAAATTAATTTAATAAACGACAATTTAAAACTTGACAAAATACGTAAAGTAATAGTAGATATAAACGGGTAAACATAAAATGACGTAAATACATGAAAGACGAAATTTTAAGTTTGAAAAATAGGTTTAAAATATCAAGACTAAGGAAAATAGATAAATAATAAATATTCAAATGATTTAATAACATAAGAAAATATTTATTTGAAAAATACTGAATATGGAGAAAGTACCATGATAAAAATCTACAAAATAATTTGAGAGGGAGGTGTGTAAGGTATCACGAATGATGGTCCAAGCCAACCACGCTTTCACTGCGCCACTCTGATACCCAGGGGAAAAATGTGCTCGCATACACTCTCATATCAATGTATACGAGAAAAACATCATGAATGAAAGCCAATAACTACTTCATTCACGACTTCAGCCATCCAATAGAAAAGAGAAAACATCAGTGCATAGAGCAACACAAATGTAAATCACTTACATTTAAATCTCTATAGACTGAAACTCACACTCTGGTGTCTGCAGGAATAATATTGTAACTACTCAATAAGGTGTCACGGGTTCTAGACTATAGTTAATGATCTTACGACTTTGCCTAAACAAATCTTTAGTTTATCAAGTTCGGATTCACTTGGGTTAGCCGTAAGAGTCGGTTCCCAGCTAGCGGTGGTCCGAAGACGCTTAAGTACCGTGTCGCTTAGGGTTGTTTACACCCGGTTGACAGAAGGACTCTCTTGGTTTGTTCCCAAATTTATCGTCACTTTTTATCATTCCTTATAAACTTGTACTACTTGTGAAGCATGCTCTGATACCATCTGTAACACCCCGAATTTCAAATAAGGACAAACTCGGAATTTCACAGGATCTTTACTTCACTTCGTACAATTTTACAAGGAATTTAAAACTTTTTATTCACAATACATCAGAGTTCCTTTACACTTGGTTTTTACACAGCGGAAGACTAAAAGATTACAACAATGAAATACAACTTGTATAACTTTAACATCATTTGCAACATCTAAACAGCAACAGCATATCCACTTTATAACTTCATGAATAGTCCATTACCTGCATGTCAATCTGTGGGCACGTCAGTTATTTACAACTAACGAAATGTTATACACGGCTATCCTCTCTATGCCGGTAATAGTATAACGATCTCATACTTTAACAAATCACAAAAAGATTGAATGAATAAGTAAAGTGTCAAAAGTGATTATTCTAAATATAAGTGTATGTCATGCCTTAATGCCTAATGCACACAATTCTACACTAGGATGACACTAATGCACACTTGTTCGGATTCTATGCATCCCATACTACATAGGTCCAAGGGCAAGCGCCTACGTTCTCCACAATAAAGGGCTCGATCCCTCGCCATGAAAACTACCCGGTAGGAAAACAAAGTTCAGACTATTCCACGAATGTGAATCCCAGCCTTGGAGTCCACCAACAGCTGTTATAACAGATTCCACATCGTACGAACCGTCCCGTATGTGACCCTCTAGCCCAGTATATATATATATACATTGGAGACGGTAAACACAAAAATCCATCCGTCCGACTACTCAAGATCCCGGAGTCCACCGCTGACCCGTCCTCATAGTCCCGGACTAAAATATAATAATCTGTCTCCCACAGGGCAACCTCAGTCCACCAACTGGGTCTATAGTCTTGGAGTCCACCAACAACTATATAGAGCACCCCACTTACGTTTCCCTAAGTTTACTACATCTTCACTTATGTGCTTAAATTTTCTTAAGTTCAAGACATGAATAATTTCCATTCAAAGAATTAGTTTTACCTCCTACCGGACTTAGTCAACAAATACGAGATGGCTCCATAACCACATCTCCAAATCACAACTCAACATTCTTTTATTTCAAATATGCCGGTATCGAGGTCTTACTAACTCTATGTCATAAACTTTCATGTACAAGAAAACATGGGTACACATACCCTTTAATAATCATGTCTTAAACCTAAATAATTCCATCTTTCAATTCATTCACAATTGATCACAATCTTGTCTTAACACTTATCCACAAAGTAATCATTTCATAGTCTTACCACTATTCATGATCTAATTATTCATAATAAATAATAATTCATTCATAATTTCAAATTCATACGATGTCTCATTTCAACACGATTCAATGTCTCATCTTTAGCACTAAACATGATTTACTCATTCACAACAAAATCTTTCATGATCTCAAAAGTCACATAACTCAACCATATTGCATTTCTAGAAATAAAGATATTTCAATTCATCCTAAATCATTATTTTGTAAATTAAAAATCATGCTCTTTACTAATACTTTTGTAGTCATTTATTTTTCTTCCTATCTCAAATCCTCGTTAAAACTTATCAATTACACCAAAACAATCTTTAAGAATAAATTCTTCATTTATGTTTTATGAATACTAAAATTTACCCATAAATGAAACACTTTTGAAAGTTTTTACCAAACTGGCCCACTTTCGAAACTATTTACCAAATTAACCTACTCACTATCAAAATTGCAGATCTAGTTCAACGGAACTTTTTACCAAACTGACCCACTTTTGAAACTATTTACCAAATTGACCGACTCACTATCTGCTCTGTTCGTTTTACAAAAAAAATGTGAGACATGAAATAGTTTATTTGGTAAAAACTAATTTCTACTTAATTTCAACTTCACTTCACTGTCTTTACTTCTACTGTCACTAGCTCTTTAGACTTACTTTCAAATAGTTTATTCTTACTAATAGATATGAAATTTCATTTTCATCTAAAGCAACACAACTATATATCTTACCAAATAAAATCAATAGTATCAATTTCACTTTAAAAGAATTTATTTGCTCATCAAAAGAAGAATTTGTAACAAGTATTCATACAATCAATAATTTCTTCATTCATGATTATTAGTGCATGGCAAAATAATCAATTATTTCGTTTCTCATTTATCACTAACAAGTTATAATTTAATCTACTAATCATAACATGATTCACTATTATTCACCACATCCAATAGCATAGATTGTTCTAATTTATCATAATCAAAACTACTCATTCATGCACACACAAGCATGGATTTGTTCTACATTTATCATATCAATTTTATCTATACTATTCATTTTAACATATTAGCATGTACATTCTAAAAAAATTTATAAAGTAGGAGAACACCCACCTTATAGAGGCTTGAACAATGAAAGAAATGAACACATCTTCTAGCTCCAAAGTGACCTCCTAGATCTTCTCCTCCTAGCAAGAGCCTCCAAGCATAAGAACACTCTCTTCTATCTTACTTTCTTTCCTCTCTTTTCTTTTCTTTTCTTTTTCTCTCTTTCTTTCTTCTATTTTCTATTGCTTGATTTGCTTTTTGGTGTCAAGAATGAGAAGAGAAATGGTGGCTATTTATAGGATTATGCTAGGGACTATATTGCAAAATCTCCCACCTAATAACTTCTCATTTTAATTCTCTTTTTAATTCTCACCTCTTCATATTTTTAACTCCTAAAACTCCCACCCTTTCACATTCTCCAACTCTTCAAAAACTCAACCCCTAAAACTCCCAAACTCTCCAACTCCCCACTTCTACAAAGCATTAAATCCTACCTTCTCCACATCCAAACCGGCCAGCACACAAGTGCTGTGCATGTTCAAGTGGGCCCCCAATGCCATTATACTATATATACAACATATTTTTTATATTTACCAAACCAAGCCCACCATTACCAAAACATTAATCCATTACATTACCATTTCATCTCATGCCATCAGCCCACCAAACAGCCATTTGTTGTTCTTTATACCACCGTGGGCCCCCTTCACCACTTTCAAACCATTCACCATCCTTCTCACATTTAAACTATATACATATTAATCCACTTTTATACTTATCTACTATATATATACATGGACACTATTCACTATTAAGCAAAAATTTGTTAAATTAAATTTTATAATGCAAAAATAAATGAGCACATATTTTTTTAAATTTATTTCGAGAAAGGATGCGCGCACCGAAACACGTGCATCGCACGTAAAATATCAAAATGCGAAAAATTAATTTTATTGATGAAAAATTATTAAATATAATCGAAAACAATATAAGAAAAATATATTTACTAATTTTGTGTATTTCATGATGAAATCGCAACACGTAGAAAGCACGTGCATTATACGTGCAGAAAGTCGAAAAATGCATTTTAATCAAAACAAGGGGAAAATAAATTTTCGTTTTATAAAATAGATTTAAATACATAAAAATAAATAATTTAAACCTATAGAAAATATTATACGTAGTGGTGGAAACACGTGCATCAAAACACGTAAAAAGCACGTAAATCCCAAGGATTGAAATATTATATTTTAGTTGACTGAAATCAATACGGAAAATGTATAAATAGTACGAATCCAAAATATGTAGTGAAACACATTACAAAAATATACGTGCGTAACACCCAGGGGCAAAAATTGTAATTTCAATTTTGCGGGGTGTTACATAAAGTAATATTAGATATAAACGGGTAAATATAAAGTGACATAAATACATGAAAGATAAAATTTTAAGTTTGAAAAACGAGTTTAAAATATCAAGACTAAGGAAGATAGATAAATAATAAATATTCAAATATTTTAATAACATAAGAAAATATTTATTAAAAATTTATATATTGAATATGGAGAAAGTACCATGATAATGATCTACAAAAATAATTTGAGAGGGAAGTGTGTAAGATATCATGAATGACAGTCCAAGCCAACCACGCTTCCACTGCGCCACTCTGGTACCCAGGGGAAAATGTGCCCGTATACACTCTCATATTAATGTATACGAGGAGAACATCATGAACGAAGTCAATAACTACTCCCTTCACAACTCCATCCATCCAAAGAAAATGGAGAGAAAACATCAGTGCATAGAGCAACACAAATGTAAATCACTTACATTTAAATCTCTATAGACTGAAACTCACACTCTAGTGTCCACAGGAATAATATTGTAACTACTCAATAAGGTGTCACGGGTTCTAGACTATAGTTAATGATCTTACTACTCTTTCTAAACAGTTCTTTAGTCTATCAAGTTCGGATTCACTTGGGTTAGCCGTAAGAGTCGGTTCCCAGCTAGCGGTGGTCCGAAGACGCTTAAATACCGTGTCGCTTAGGGTTGTTTACACCCGGTTGACAGAAGGACTCTTTTGGTTTGTTCCCAAATTTATCGTCACTTTTTATCGTTCCTTATAAACTTGTACTACTTGTGAAGCATGCTCTGATACCATCTGTAACACTCCGAATTTCAAATAAGGATAAATTCGAGATTTCACAGGATCTTTACTTCACTTCGTACAATTTTACAAGGAAATTTAAAACTTTTTTACTAATACATCAGAGTTCAATTACAACTTGGTTTTACACAGCGGAAGAATGAAATTTACAATAAAACATTTACAACATCTTTAAAATAAAACAGTATCAGCATATCCACTTTATGGCTCCATGAATGGTCCTTTACCTGCATGTCAATCTGTGGGCACGTCAGTTATTTACAACTGACGAAATGTTATACACGGCTATCCTCTCTATGCCGGGAATAGTATAACGATCTCATACTTTAACAAATCACAAAAGATTGAATGAACAAATAAAGTGTCAAAAGTGATTATTCTAAACATAAGTGTATGTCATGCCTTAATGCCTAATGCACACATTTCTAAACTAGGATGACACTAATGCACACTTGTTCGGATTCTATGCATCCCATACTACATAGGTCCGAGGGCAAGTGCCTATGTTCTTCACAATACAGGGCTCGATCCCTCGCCATGAAAACTACCCGGTAGCAAAACAAAGTTCAGACTATTCCACGAATGTGAATCCCAGCCTTGGAGTCCACCAACAGCTGTTATAACAGATTCCACATCGTACGAACCGTCCCGTATGTGACCCTCTAGCCCAGTATATATATATATACATTGGAGACGGTAAACACAAAAATCTATCCGTCCGACTACTCAAGATCCCGGAGTCCACCGCTGACCCGTCCTCATAGTCCCGGACTAAAATATAATAATCCGTCTCCCACATGGCAACCTCAGTCCACCAACTGGGTCTATAGTCTCGGAGTCCACCAACAACTATATAGAGCACCCCACTTACGTTTCCCTAAGTTTACTACATCTTCACTTATGTGCCTAAATTTTCTTAAGTTCAAGACATGAATAATTTCCATTCAAAGGATTAGTTTTACCTCTTACCGGACTTAATCAACAACTGCGAGATAGCCCCATGGCCATATCTCCAAATCATATCTCAAATATTTCTTTCAATAATGCCGGTATCGAGGTCTTACTAACTCTATGTCATAAACTTTCATGTACAAGAAAACATGGGTACACATACCCTTTAATAATCATGTCTTAAACCTAAATAATTCCATCTTTCAATTCATTCACAAAAATAATCAAATCTTGTCTTAACACTTATCCACAAAGTAATCATTTCATAGTCTTGCCACCATTCATGATCTAGTTATTCATAATAAATAATAATTCATTCACAATTTCAAATTCATACGATGTCTCATTTTAACACGATTCAATGTCTCATCTTTAGCACTAAACATGATTTACTCATTCACAACAAAATCTTTCATGATCTCAAAAGTCACATAACTCAACCATATTGCATTTCTAGAAATAAAGAGATTTCAATTCACCCTAAATCATTATTTTGTAAATTAAAAGTCATGCTCTTTACTAATACTTTTGTAGTCATTTATTTTTCTTCCTATCTCAAATCCTCATTAAAACTTATCAATTACACAAAAACAATCTTTAAGAATAAATTCTTCATTTATGTTTTATGAATACTAAATTTTTCCCAAAATGAAACACTTTTGAAAGTTTTTACCCAACTGACCCACTCTCAAAACTATTTATCAAATTGACCTACTCACTATCAAAATTACAGATCTAGTTCCACGGAAGTTTTTACCAAACTGACCCACTTTCGAAACTATTTACCAAATTGACCTACTCGCTATCAAATTGCAGGTTTAGTTTCAACGGACCCAAAAATTAAAGAAAAAAGTGGTGGGGTTTGATCCCGTGATTGAACAGCCAAGGCCCAAGTATTAATCCACTAACCAATAGTCCACTGTGACTAGGTTGTCACAGAGAAGGATTTAACTTCTGAAATATCAATCTCGGCCTGTAGTTTAATTTTAACCAAAACAAAAAGAAAAAGGGGAACGTATGGTTCGAACTTGGGACCTCTGATTCCATACGAGCTACAGTGACGTTCTTAAGGACCCCCAACTAGCCAGTTAGTCCATTGTGACTACTTGGCATGAGAAACAAAACTAATCTTTTTGTCCAAACTTTCTGTTGTTTTGTTCATTCCGAATGCTTGATTCTTCTTTTAATCTAATCTTCTCATTAGTCTACAATAGTAAAATTTAAATTGAAATTTACTTACTAACAGAAACTTATAGATTAGAAAAATCTCATATTTTAGACAATAATTTATTTCTCCCTATTAATAAGCATGAATTTGTATTTACTCAATTTAATCAAAATAGCACATTAGATCTTTTATGAACAATCAAATGAGTCCCATAGTATCAAGTTTTACTTTACAAAAAATGTATTTTCTTATTAAAAAAGGAAAACCCAACAATTATCAAAATCTCTAGATTCATGTATACTAGGGCATGGCAATAATAAATTCTTTTCTCATTTATCAACTAACAAGTTGTAATTTAATATACTAATCATAACATGATTCACTACTATTCACCACATCAAATAGCATAAATTGTTCTACTTATCATAATCAAAATTTCTATACTATTCATCTATAATTACTAGCATGCATAGTTCTAAATTAGAAAGCATAAGAACCCACCTTAATTGAAGATTGAACAATGAAAAGATAGGACACCTCTTCTAGCTCCAAGGCCACACTTAGAACTTCTCCTCCTAGCAAGACTTCTCCAAAGCATAAGAACACTACTCTTTCTTTTTCTTTCTTCTTCTTATTTTAATTCTAATTTTTTGTGTGTGAAATGAAAAGAGTAGGGTGCTATTTATAGAATTTGTAGAGGGTTCAATTTGCAAAATTACCTACCTAATAAATTACTCAAATTAATTTGCTAACTCTTCATATTTTTAACTTCCCTAACTCCTCACTCTTCATCTCCCCACCACTCAAAATCCCAACTCTTCACCTCCCCACTTCTCTCACACTAACTCTCATTCACTCTCTTCTTCTACATGCCAAAACCGGTCACCTAATTTTTTTTTTCACACCGCACACTCAAGTGGGCCTCCAAGCTTCCAAAGCCACGTCAAAGCCTTGACGTTACACTCAGGAGAAACAATAGCATGTATACATGCTGTTTCTCTCCCCACGTGGGGCCCCCACCTTCATTCACAATTTAATTTACACATATTCTACTTTATGTACAAGTACATATATGCCATCAAGTATATATATATATATTACCTAACAGCCAACTTACTTCACATATATATATATATATATATATATATATATATATATATATATATATATATATATATATATATATATATATATTACATGTATATATATACTAGTATATTTACTTTTGAAATTATACGGGGTGTTACACACACTCCGGAATTATTTTGAAAACGAATACGATCAAACGCGCGCACCGAAACACGTGCGTCGCACGTAAAGTATCGAAATACAAAAATTGACTTTATCAACGGAAAAATTGTTCAATACAATATAAGAAAAATTATTTATTAATTTATACATTCTATGACGTAATTACTACGTGCGTAGAAAACACGTGCATCGCACGTAAAATATCAAAATGCGAAAAATTAATTTTATTGATGAAAAATTATTAAATATAATCGAAAAAAATATAAGAAAAATATATTTACTAATTTTGTGTATTTCATGATGAAATCGCAACACGTAGAAAGCACGTGCATTATATGTGCAGAAAGTCGAAAAATGCATTTTAATCAAAACAAGGGGAAAATAAATTTTCGTTTTATAAAATAGATTTAAATACATAAAAATAAATAATTTAAACCTATAGAAAATATTATACGTAGTGGTGGAAACACGTGCATCAAAACACGTAAAAAGCACGTAAATTCCAGGGATTGAAATATTATATTTTAGTTGACTGAAATCAATACGGAAAATGTATAAATAGTACGAATCCAAAATATGTAGTGAAACACATTACAAAATATACGTGCGTAACACCCAGGGGCAAAATTGTAATTTTAATTTTGCGGGGTGTTACACGAAGATTCCTGCCGGAGAGGGGCTTATTGACAACCCGGCCGTCGATCGTCCTGTGAACCCGATTGACGCCGAGGAGGAAAATCGAGTTGTATAGTTTTGTCTTTCTTTCTTCTTTCCTCCTTTCGATTGTATTTGCCTCCCGCGGACTGGCCCCCGCCTTTTTGTGTATATATAAAAAGGTAATTCGGACTTGCCAAGGGTTTTGACGCCGGTCGTTTCCGGATCTCCCCGCTTATGTGCTTCGAGTTGGCTCACTTCGGAGGTTGCGGCTTCCCTTCCCGAGGTGGGCCCCGTCGTTCCGACGTGGCGTGCCGCTCGAGACGAGGGGAGTATTTCTGTAACGGCTTTTGCCCCTGTTGACAGTATACAAAGTGATGAAGGGGATGTGGCTCGGCCTTATTGTTTCGAGAGGAATCGGAGCGGGGCGAGGTGACGCCTTGGCGGTCGACCCTCTAACCGGGTATTAGGTCGGGTCTGCCGAGGCGTTTGGAGTACGATACAATGAGATTCTCTTAGTATAAGATAGGGGGGGCCGCTAAAACGGTCCTATACAAAGGAAAGCTTTACAAAAGGTTTACTTCTAGCCAAGTTAAAGTCTAGGCTTGCTCTTTGCAGGAGTTTACTGGGTGCTAGGCGTCAAGGGGGAACCCCTCTGGCTCGACGGTAGGTCTGGGGGTAGGGCCGTCCTTCTTGGGTTTGAACATGACGGCGTTCAGGGGGAACATTGCTCCTCCGTCGATGGTCATGCAGTACGATCGCGTTGCTTCTTGGCTGCCTCGGACGACGCCGACCCCTTGTGGGGTGGAAAATTCGAGCTCCGGACGGTAGGACGAAGGCATCGTTTGGGGGGAGCATAATCTGGATCGGTCGAGTATGGCATTGTAAGCTGTCTTGGCGTTGTGACAATCCTTTTTAGCACGACAGGGGCGCCGTAGAACCCATGTAAGGTGTATCCGGCCAGTTGGAGCTTGCCTCTAGGTAACTCCAGTTTCTCGAAGGCTTTGAGGAAAAGAATGTTCATCGAGCTGCCGTTGTCGACAAGGATTCGGAGGACTTCACACTTAGCCATGCGGAGGCTAATGACGAGGGCGTCGCGGTGGGGGAGGCGAACGCCTTAAAGGTCCTCCCCTGAGAATGAGACTGGCGCGGTTTGTAGCTCGGGAGAGGGATCGCCTTGGACAGTATTCATCCCTCGGATGAAGGCTTTTCGGAAAGTATTTGATTTCCCTCCTATTAGCCCTCCATGGACTCAATGTAAGATAAATGGTGTGTCCGCGGCTCCCTCGGACTCGGGATCCCGACCCGGTATGCGGCTCGGAGGGGGATTAGGGGGCGAGTGTATCCCGCTCCTAGTTTCTCGTCGACCCCGCGGGACTTCTCGGAGGTATCCTCTGGAGATAAGTTCCTCAATCTCGTCTTTCAGGGCCCGGCATTGATCTGTGTCGTGTCCATGGTCTTGGTGGAAGCGGCAGTAGAAGCGCTGATCTCGGTTCTTGCCGTTGCTAGGTCGGGGAGGTAGTCGAACAATGTCTTTGTCTTCAATTTCTAGGAGGATGGCGGATACGTTGTGCGTCAAGGGAGTGTATTTCTCGACGCGGGGGACCGGCGGGACCTTCTTCATGGCCCCCGGGTCCCTTGGAGCTTTCTTTGATGGTTCGACTTCTTCGGTCTTCCGCTTTCCTTTCCCGGTGGCATCCCTGGTATCTTCGGGGTTAAGGGCCTCCTCAGCCCTAATGTATTTCTCGACCCTACCGAGGAGGTCGGGGAAGTCGACGGGAGGTTTCTTCGCCAGAGAAGCCTTCAGCTGTTCGTGACGGACGTTGTGTCGGAACGCCGCTGAGGCGACGCCCGGGTCGAGGGAGGAGACCGACCTTGCCTCAGCGGTAAATCTCCGGACGAACACTCTGAGTGATTCCCTCTCTAACTGTTTGAGTCCGAGTAACGAGGCGCTGGTCTTTTCGGTCTTCCGGCTGGTGACGAAGTGGGCGAGGAAATTGTCCTCGAGTTGGTCGAAGGAGTAAACGGAGCCAGGGGCGAGCTTCGAGAACCACTCACGAGCGGGACCCCGAAGGGTGGCAGGGAAGGCTCGGCATAGCAGGGGATCCGAGGCACTGTGAATCATCATGAGGGTTTTGAAACCCCCATGTGATCAGCAGGATCTCCCTCGCCGTCGTAGGTCTCGAACTGAGGGGGTCGGAAATTCCGGGGTATTTCCGCTTGGAGGATGGGGGTGGAGAAGGGAGGACGGACAGGTCTGTACCCCTGTGTCGCTCTTTGGCCGCCGTCCCTTATGTGATCGAGGCGATCCTCCATCCCTTGTAGGCACCTTAGGAGAACGCCATCATCCTCAGGCTGGATTATTGAAGGGCGGGACGCGCTGGCTTCGGCGTCCGACCTTGTTTGGGAATGGGGGGTTTCCTCCCTGGGGGTCCGTCGGAGGGCTCCCAGAATTTCTCTTCGAAAGTCTTGGAACTCCTTGTGAGTGACGGGGGCTCCCTCGACTTGGTTTGGTTGGTCCGACGGTTGTCTTCCGACTCGGCTGAGTGCGGATCTCCGTACCTCGGGCGGCTGTCTCGGACGGTTCGGGACCGGGTTGGAAGCGGCCCTTCCCCTGCTGCGGGTAATCCTGCGGTTGAGGATTATTCCCCGGAGGTCGGGCTGGGCCGGCCGGCCGACGCCCCTTTGGGACTCCCGAGGGAGAGCCTTGTGTTTCGACGTGCGTGGCCTGGCTTTATCAGTGGGTGGGGGCGAGTCCCGTTGGTTGACGGAGGAAGCAGCCCCCTTGCCTTTGGAGGCCATGAGGGTTCGGCTGTCGATGGCCTTTGAGGGTCTGGATCGGATCGGCTTCTGGAGCAGCGTTTCCCACAGACGGCGCCAACCTGATGCGGTTTATTTCTGGGAGACGTGTGGATGCACCAGGTGTGAGTTCGGACTCAATTTGTATTGGAGGAGAATGCCGCTCGTCTGCCGATCTTCGGTTGACCTTCTGGGACCTGCGATGGGCTCGGAAAGATATTGAAGGCTGGGCTCGGATCGGAAGGGTCGGATCCGAGGTCTTGTGTACCTGCAGACGGTCCTGAAACACCGGGGTTTATCCCGGCGGCGGACCCTCCGACGCTCTAGTCAGTCTCTGTGAGAGAGTAGCAATAACTAGGTACATTTAAGTGGCAAAAGATTCATTACCTCAAAAGGTGGGTGGGGGTCTAGTATTTATAGAGAATCCCAACCGGGATTGGTTCCACTTGGGGGCCGGGTCTGGATCCGAAAGCCCGTGGGCCTGACGTGGCAGAAGGCCCAGGGGGTTTAGGGCGAACGTGGCAATACCAGGAGTGGTATAGGGCTGATGTGGCAACACCCTTGGCGGTATCTGGAGTTGACGTGGCTGATCGTGGGTCTCCTGTGCTGCGGGGGGGGGGAATAGGAAGGCCTAGGTTGCGCCAGGTCATCCTTCTGTCCCGCCAGAGAGGGGGGACGGCCCGGGGGACTGTCCCGGATCGGACTCCGAGGGCTACTGAGGCTCGTCGGTACGAGGAGGCCAGTACTGTAAGGGAAAACACGAGGTTCGGCGCCGACCCTGAAGTGGTTCGGAGCCGAACCAGGTTGCTATCTTTACCTTTCTGAGTGGGAATTGTATTGGGCCCTGGTTGGGCCTCAGGCCATTTTTACCCTGTCACACACATAAATAACAACATTGGAAATTAAGCATAAAAATAACCAACATCAAATAACTCTACATCTGGAATTTAACAAACAACATTCGGGTCAAAGCCCACAATACAAAGAAAACAACATTTGTTCAATTTATTAAAGTTCTCAAATAAAGCAACATTTATTTAAGCGGCGTAGCAAAACATCTCCTTCACCATTGTTGCTCCCCTAGTCCGTCAGGTAAATCTCCTTGATTACCTGTAAGCTGTTCATCTAAAGAGAGAAAAAATGTCCTTAGAGCAAGTCGCGGACAGCAAGTAGAGAAACAAATAACAATGACAATAACGGTATAACGATAAATTCAATAAACGATGAAATCAATAGTGTTGAACAGTGACAAAGCGATAACAGTACAATGTGCAATAACGATGATTTGTAACGATAACGATTAAACAATAACAATAATGGTAACAATAGCGATAATACTGTTCAATAAAGATGACAATATGCAATGACAATGTGATGAAAGTCTTAAGTCTTTTATTCATTTTTAGTCCTAGCTAATGCACGTACTACTGTATCCCATTCTACAGGTTCCATGCATACAATCAATTTCGTTTAGACTAAGGTGGTAGATTCTATAGTTCATGTACTGGGTATGATGATCATAACGGTAATAACACTGGACATATGTAATTTCTTACACGATGCCGATAACGATAAAAACACTGGATATGTGTAATTTCTTACACGATGCCGATAACGATAAAAACACTGGACATGTGTAATTTCTTACACGATGCTGATAACGATAATAATCACTGGCCATCATCCGAATACACTCACTATATTGTCAACTACCCTAGTCAACCCTTAACCCCGGCTTGTTTAACATTCTTTATTCAATTCACATACAATAATGTGATTAATAAGGGACACTAGAAAAATGACAAAACAATCCTAAGATCATGCAATATACTCTATACAATTAAATACACCAAATATAAGGGGGCGTTTGGTACGTGGATTGGAGAATTCCCAGGAATTAGTGGATTCTCAGGACTATGAGGGTGGGAATGAAGATTCCCAGGAATGTTGCAATACTGTGTTTGGTATACGACATTACATGCCTGGGAATACTTTATTATCGTGTTTGGTATAGAACAATTCATTTCCATCAATCCATCTCTATAGTAGACATTACCGAAAATACCCTTTTGTCTTTATTTAAAACTAAATAAATATAAAAGTTATCTAATTTAGTAATTCATGTATATGAATGCATGTGCAAAAGCAATACTGATATATATCTTATAAAACTTTAGTAAATTAACAAATAGAATACTAAAAAAAATTACACTATGATTCAAATATATTTCAACCAGTTAGATGAAGAACATAACAAAAAGAAAAAATGAAATGTATTTATTAACACGAGACATAGGTACTTTAATATATACAAATGAAACAATAAAGTTCATAGAAGCAAATTTTAACTCCACATATTTCAACAAGTTTTAAATAAAAAATAACATAAAAGAATTGAACTCAGAATATGCTAGGCAGTTGGATATTTGCACCCCATGCCAAATAAATGAATAATATAGATTCATAAAGGAACTCAACACCTAAGATCTAAAAACAGCACGTGCAATATACGTGCAAAAGAGCCCAATTTAACACAGCACACAAAGAGACAGCAGGGACAGCAGCCAAACAAAGAGGCAGCAGCAATAACAGCCAGGGGGGCGGCGACGATGGCGTTTACGACGGCGGCGCAATGGCAGGGTCGACGACGGGCTGGGCGACGGCGGCGTCACGGTGGAGGCGCGACGGGACCGGGAGGAGGGAGAATTAGGATTTGGGGTTTTGACTGGTGTTTGTCGAGAACAGGGAAAAGGTCGGGGGGGAGTTCTGGGTGGCACCGGCGTCGATAGGGGGTGTCGACAAAGAGGGGTTAACGACGGGTGATTGACGAACAGGGAGGTCGCCGGAAACGGTCGGAGGAAGGTGGGGAAGACAGATGAACAGTGGGTCTTAGGATTTGAGCGGGATTCAGTGATGGGGAGAGAGAAATGGGGGAGGAGAGAAAAATGAGGGTGTTTTAGGTATGCAATAATCTCACTCATTTTTTATGTAGAGGAATCCACAAATCCCACCATTTTCAAGGGGAATGTTTATCCTTCCAAACTAATTATTTTGATAACCCTGAGAATTTAAGATTATTTACAAAACTATACTTATGTCTTACCAAACCAGGTAATCAAGAGGGTAATCCTAGATTCCCTTATACATTACCGTGTACCAAATGTCCCATAACATTATAGATTTAATTATATATTATTAAACATAGGAAGCCAATTCTGGACAACAGTAGGTTGCTGTACTAAAATCAGAATTCCCGTTGTTACAAGATAGCAAATGTGGATCAGTTAGAAGGTCTAGAAACTAGACCCCTTCCCGGTTCCAATGCATATAATTAAGGTACATAAAAGTTATGGTAACATGTATCAAAACAGCAAACTATACAGGATTTGTGTTCAGCCAGAATTTGTAAAATTGTGTTTATACTCATGGAACAGGACCGAAACAATATTAATTAATTCCAGGAAAATTTGGGAATGTTCTATAATGTGTCTAGTATCAGCATGCAAAATTTTGAGTCATTATCTTACAGGTAGCATGGTTAAATTAATTGTGAATCAAAGTGTGGCAGTAGTTTTTAGGATCTGGAATTGTATGACACAGCAGCAGTAAAACTGCGAAATCTCTCAAATCGTAACTTGGAATTCGAAAATTTTGGATGTTATTGGCAACTAGACACTTGGGGCTACATTTCATATTCAGAAAGGTATTTATTTTAATGACATTATCTAGGTTGAAACAACACGACAATGTTCAGGTTGGCAGTAAATTCAGGGTCTCAATATAATTTTTTATGCATAAAAATAATCAAGATGTTATGAATGGTGAGTTAGAGGTTAACAATCATAAACCACAACAAGTTACCCCTATGTGAACATGGTATTATGATATATAATGTCCATAACCCTATTAATTACAATCATCTAATTTATCATTATCAATCATATGAACAATCAACCCTAATATACAATCTACAAAAGTTGTGTATAATGTCATGAGATGAAATGCAACAATAGTTCCCTATTCTTATATTCAATAACTAACTACATGAATGCATGTAAGATCTCTATACATTAGAGGCAAAAAGACGGTACGAAGTCAAGACTACTACTTGGATTCGCTCGTGTAAATCCGTAGTATCCCAACGATAGATAACAATAACAATATACGATATTCAATATGGATCTACTTATGGGATTCAATAAACATTCTCGAATATGATACAATAACTATTCGAGTAGAAATGACTTGCCTTTAGATGACGTTAGATCCGATATTTTGAGAATAACGGGATCGGAATCCCGGCGACACGGTGACGAATAAACGATCACGATGATCACGATCGGGCACGGATCTCGTTGATCAAGATGGTTATCAAGATGAAGATCAAGCGAATCCAACGGCCGAGATCGAACATAAAATATATAAGAATTAGAAGAGTACCAAAAGAGTAAATATACCATGATTGACATTGTGCTGAATGAGAACAAAAAGTGGATCAAATGTTTAACTCACCAAGTAGAAGACGAACAAGATGATCGAGACGACCAAGGGCCGAGATCAAGTGTGATCGGTCGATCGGACGGCTGAGATTGAAGATCAAGATCAGGATCAAGATCAAGATGATGATCACGATCATGAGGATCAAAAGAGATCCGACGGTCGAGATCAAGATCATGACGATGATGATGATGATGGTGATGATGATCAATGCAAATCCAACGGCCAAGATCGACGGATCAAGATGATCATCAAGATCGTGATGATCAACGATCAGACGACCGTGATTGGATCGGCTGATGCTCAACATAAAACAACAAACAGTCATACAAAACAGCGGATCCCCAACTTCATCCAAAACAACAAAACACCAAAAAACAAAAAACCAACTCTTCTCTTCCTCTTAACTGTGACAGAGAGAGAGTTGGCGGGAGAGAGATACGGCAACTGGGTGATGGGACTGGGGGCGCAAGCGACAGCGACGCAGGGGACAGGGCGTCGGGGTGCCGCAGCACTGGCACAGGGGCAGTGGAGGTGGTCTGAGTTGGCACTGCAGACGAGAGGAGGTAGGGAGGTGTAGTCACTGGCCGACTGGTGACGTAGGAGGCAGAGCGGTGGTCGACTGATGCTGGCATCGCGATTGGTCGGCAGGGGAGCATCGGGGTCACGACCAGAGATAGCGCAGGGTAGCTGTGCTGCTGGCGGTGCTGCTGTCATTGTCGGAAGGGAAGCACAGGCGAGGTAGGCACCTGGTGGTTTCTGTCTGCCGCCAGAGGGAGGCAGCACGGGGAAGGCACGCTGCGGAGAGGAGACTGTCAGGGTTGCTGCAGTCGTCGGCGTGGCTGGCGTCTGGAGCAGGGCGACGCGACGAGGAAGGCGACACGGTGGTCGTTGCTGTCATCTACGACGAGATGGACGAGAAGAGGAGACGAGGGAGCGTCGGGGAGATGGGTAGAGGAACAGGATGATAGGAGGGAGAGAGAGAGGTAGGGGATGGGTAATAGGCGGCTGAGGGTATTTGGGTTTGCACAGTAGCTTAGGGTTAGGGTTTCTAGGGTAGGTTTATATATATAGGGTTAATGGGTATTGGTTAATGGGTGTGGGTTTGAATCCAATAAGAGATAGGCTATAGGGTTTTGGGTATTAAATGAGTTTAAATCTTTTAGGAAAAATAAAATAACTAATAAAAATGTAGAATTATATAACAAAACATATTTTGTACTACAACATGGAATTTATTTGACATAACTACAAATACAATTAACAATAGAAATAGATTTTTAAATTAACAATCAAAGGTAATAATATTAATAGTAAAAATACTCATAATAGTACTGATAATAATAATAATAATAATATACATATCAAAATAGGATTTGAGATAAACAAGTTTATTAAAATCCAAATAGTAATAAAATAAGATATAAATAGCCGATCACTTAGAAAATAAACAATAAAGTTAGAATATACTATTATTCGAAGTAAATATAATTCCCGGCTCGAAAAGATTTTAATAGAAGACCCAAATCGAGTTTAAAAACAAAAAATAAATTTATAAATAATCAAAATACGTAAAATATTCAGAAAATACGTATTTACGGGAACGGGAGTTACAATTTGATGAGACGCTTCGAATTTTCTGGTTTGTTAAGGATGATCTTTAGAGGCTGATTCGTTAAGACTTGGATGGAGTGAGCTTGAAAGTAAGGTCGGCATTTCCGTCCGGCCATTAACAGGGCGTAGGCCACTTTTTCAATCTTTGGATACCGGACTTCGGCGTCATGCAGTACCTTGCTGACATAGTAAATGGGCATTTGGACATCGTCCTCCTCTCTGACGAGGACGGCGCTGAGGGCATGTTTGGACGCAGTGAGGTAGAGATACAGAGGTTCCCCCGGCTCTGGCTTGTTGAGGAGAGGGGGGTTAGCAAGGTGTGATTTCGACTGGTCCAAGGCTTGTTGTTGGGACTCACCCCACTCGAAACTTTTCGAAGTTCAGAGAGCTTTGAAGAATGGGAGTGATTTTTCTCTGAACTTTGAAAGGAATCGACCGATGGCCGCCAACCTTCTCGTTAGCCTCTACACTTCTTTGACATTTCTAGGGGCGCCATGTTCAGTATGGCCTGGATCTTCTCGGGGTTCGCTTCGATGCCTCTTTGGCTGACCACGAACCCAAATTTTTTCCCGAATGAAACGCCAAAGGTGTATTTAAAGGGATTAAGCCTTATGTTGTGGGACCGCAGAACCCCAAAGGCTTCCTCGAGGCCAAAAACGTGATCACGGCCTTTGCAGTTTTTGACGAGCAAGTCGTCGACATAGACTTCCATATTCCGGCTAATTTGATGCTTGAAAACTTTGTTGACGAGCCTCTTATGAGTGGCGTCGACATTCTTCAGCCCGAAGGGAATAACTCTGTATCAATAGAGGCCTTGATCGGTCACGAACGCAGTCTTAAGGATTTCGGGCAGAAACATTCGAATTTGGTTGTTGCCCGAGAAGGCATCCATGAAGCTCAGCAATTCATGCCCCGACGTTTCATCTATCGGGGCATCAATACTCGGGAGGGAAAACGGATCCTTCAGACAAGCCTTATTTAGGTCGGTGAATCCTTATTTAGATCGGACAAGCCTTATTTAGGTCGGTGAAGTCTCAATACAGATCCTCCACTTTCCGCTCGATTTTTTCACCGTCACAACATTCGCCAGCCATTCCGGGTCCTCTTGTATAAAACGTGCTGATAAAAGCTTGCTGACTTCTTCCTTCGTAGCCTGCTGTCTTTCAAGGGCAAGATTGCAGTGCTTCAGGTGAACGGGTTTCGAATATGGTCGAACACTGAGCTTATGATAAGGTCTTCCGAATGAGTTTGGCGGGTGTCAAAATTCTGCCTGAATCTGGTCGAACACTTGAGTCTGGCAGATTCGTGAAAGGCCCAACTTGCTCTTCATGTTAGATCATGTGGCTCCTATCGTAAGGTTATCTCTTATGTAATATCCAATGGCTATTGTAACAAGATATCAACTTAGGGTTTGTCTCTCGATCTATATATGCAATTGTAATGGCTCATAGATCCACATGATTCTGTTGAGTGCCGAATAGAAGAAGAGAGTACTTCATAGAGAAGGGTGATAGAGTTTCTCCATTGTAAGCAGCATCAAATTCGAGTTAGGCTTGAGAGAGAGTCGTTGTGAGAATTGTAATATTCTTGTATCTTCTCCAGTTGAAATAATATCTCGGTTCTTTCTCGCTCGGATTAAGGCAAAAGTCTTAAGCGGGACAATTTTTGTGTGCTTTGTGTGATTGATGTGATTTAGTCTTGCTTGGTCGTTTATGTTGATTGTGTCAAAGACTCAACAAGATCCTCAAATTCCTAACACATAATTCATTTATCATGGCATCTTGATTCACGCCATATATTTTTGTGCCTAATGTGCACAAAATTTTAACTGTTTATACTGTTACCAATTTACCCTCCTCTAATATTGCTCAAGAAATGACAGAAATGGAAGAGGGGATGAGAAATTATGACAACGAGCACATATATGACATGAATGTTAGAGTGGGTGCATTATAGATCGATATATATGAATGAATACCCAAATGCTCTTTTTGTAAAACATGCAATTGTTGGAATTAATTTTTGCAGTTTTCCGGGCCGGATTCCGGCAGGGTCCGGCCACCGGCGGTGTCGAAAAATGAGTGGATTGCGATCCTCTTGACGAGTACTATTCCGTAGTATACTCACTTGCCAAAAACAAATTCCGTATGAATGAGAAATGTTGGTCCAAAGTTGGGTACTTGAAAGGTACTAACTTGGCAACTTGGAGAAAATGGATAGTCCCATATCGGAAATTGGAAAAGATTTTTTCTAGTATATATACTAGAAAACTGGACTAAAGGGCGTGGCCCGGGGTTACCACTAACGTGTAGTGGAGAGAGGACTTAGCTAAAATGACAAACACACACGCACGCGCCCGGCTCGGCCTCGGCTCAGCTTGGTCACTCTTTCTCTACTGAACTAAAAAAGCTTTTCAGATTCAGTAACTGGTACCCATTACTCTGTAACAGCAGAGTAATTACTCTGTAACAGCAGAGTAATGGCTCATAGAGAATTTTTTTTGATCTGTTCTTCTTCTTCTTCTTCTTCTCCTCTGTGTCAGTGTCAACTGAGAGCACATCACAGGCAACGGTTAACTGAATCTCTGAAGCAAGGGTGCTGCATTTTTCAGAGAAGGTACAGTTGTATCCTGGAAAGCAATTCGCCGGTAACCGTCACGCTACGGGGCGAATTCTGCTTTAAGGACAGAGATTATCAGTCTCGACTCTGTGCAAATTCTTTGACTTACTGTTTTCTTTCCTGTATTTCATTTTCTTCGCAATCTCTGTTGGGATTTTCTATTATTTATATATTTGGGTTCTAACAGCAATAACCTTCTAAAAGAAGTGCAATGTTTTTTTTTGATTAAATAAGTGCAATGTTTATAAAATATTTTTTTGAGGGAACACTGTCCAGGGTTTCTACCCTCAACAACAATACAGGATCGAACAAACGACTAACAATGCCCGACCGGCATACTAAGCTACAGAGCTTATTCATCGCCTCTCTCAAGGAGTACACAGAATTAATCAACTTATTTCATTCGAAATTAAGATTCACAATAATAATTTATTTGAGGAGGAATCCACGGTCCTATATATGTGATCAATAACCTTTTGGAACTCCACCTTTTCGCGGGTCACTTACAGCAGTAAGCTCCCCATAGGAAACCCCTTTCATAGCTGCACAAAGTGGTTCAAAGTCGCAATTGGAAATCCCGGTGAGAATCGACTGAATTATTTCTACCAGTGTAAGCTCCTCAAAATCGTGGACGATAAACTGGCAACAGTTTATAACTTCACTTTTTGATGTAATGTGTCCCTTTTCTTCTAGGCTTTTCACTAATATAGGGTCAGCTTCAAAACTCTCACCGGTACCCGATATTGAGTTCTCTGTATCAACCTTGCCGGGCATCAACTGCACAAATATATAAATTGTCATAAATGTTAATTTCTCATGTCTTAAAGAAAATAACAAACTGCCTCTATATATCGTACTTAGATTCTAACCTTGTGATAAAATCTTGGTCTCTTGACAGCAGCTAGTTGTTCCATTTCCCCAACAAAATAATTTAAGAAGACTTCAGTAGTTCCTCCAATGATCGTAAGTCCCCCGCTTCCACCTATCACACCCTTCAATTGGCCATCCTGTGTAAATTTTGAAAGAGTTTAAAATTGCAAAATCCAGTATTTACAATGCACAAACTCTCTCTCTATATATATGTTTTTATTTTCTTTGATTTGATTTGCTTATAACATTTTGGATAATCTTGAGGTCCTCGTCTGTTGGAAATTTAAAATCATTAATTCCAACCAAAATTTTGCCAAATTCTCTAACAGTAATCGCAAAGATCTAGCTGATGGTTTATTTCACTGCTTAATTGTGATGCCTATGACTAAACCATTGCAAAGGACATTGTTTAAATTCCATCGGAAATGCAATGACTTATCCTCGATGAAATAAAAAAAAAAATCTTGACGGAACCACTATAATTTTCAGTGGAAATTTGTAACCGAAATGTGTCATATTTTTGGAAGCAAAAATCATATCGTTCTCTTACACTAAGGAATTAAATTTAAGTGCATATTGCTTTCATCCAACTGGCTCGGGCTTTAGGGTGAGTAGAACAAAACGCACAAAGAAATAAAAATATACCTTAAGAATTATTGTCGGTGTCATGGACGATAATGGCCTTTTTCCCGGATAGATATGATTAGGGTGACCTGGTAACTCATCCGTATCGAGAGAGAAGGCATCCATTCCGTTATCAATCAATATTCCCGTGTTTGGAGATAAAAATACTCCGCCAAAATAATTGCCTAGTGAAGTAGTCAATGCAACTGCATTTCGTTCACCATCAATTATGCTTATGTGGGAGGTTCCATGATCATTAGCTACACTGGCACTGTATGAGAGAGGAAAAGAAAAATAAAATTAAGAAAAAACAAATAAATTTAAGAAACAACAATGACTTTTAGTTTTTCCCTTCAAGTTAGATTGTTCTTACTCATCACGAAGGGCGTTGTACTTGTCAGTGCCATACTTGTCGAGGCTGAGAGGCTCACTGTCAGATATCAATTCCTTCACTCTACAAGCGAATTGATGAGAGAGCATATCCGCAACAACATTGTTAGCATTCGGTACAAAATCAGGATCTCCGAGATGGGTTCGTACAGCAAACATGTGTTTACACGCTTCGACATAACGATGAAGCCCAAGAGGAGTTGTGATTTTTTCCAAAGTTCCGTACTGGTCAAGAATATTTAAAATCTATTCCAACAGATATAAGAAAATAAGATAAGTAACATAATTTGGTACCTGCTGAACTGATCAATACTACTTGATATAATTGAGATTTCATATATATAGGAAATCATTCCACTATTTAGTTATGTGAAATTCACCACTTAGTTATGCGAATGACATCATGGAACAAAAAAAATTTAAGGAAAATTCTTCGTTAATACTCCATGAAGCATGAAAAATTTCTTAGTTAATACTCCATGAATAACTAATGCATGTATAAATAGATAGAAGATGCTTACCATCTTCATTCCTACACATCCTGACGAAGGGGGAGGCATGCCCACTAACTGTAGCTCTCTGAATTCTCCAAGCTGCAACGGTTCCCTCACCTTCACCTCATAGTTCATTAAGTCATTCTTTGTCAATATGCCAGCAACTGGCTTAGCCCCGAGAATATCTTTGACGAGGGCATCCCCAATTGTACCACCGACGCCGTAGAGTACATCTGGTCCTTCATTTGCAATAGCTTCCAATGTATCCGCAAGCTTTGAGTTTTTAACAACAGTGCCTACAGGAACCACCTTGTTTCCGTCTGTGTAGATTGCACGCAACCCTGGATCTTTAAGAATGTACTCTTCTACCTTTGTCATCTCGTAGTGCAGGTTTGGTGATATTTCGAATCCATTGCGTGCATAATTTATAGCTGGCTCAACCAACCTATGCCATTTCATCTTTTTTGAGCCGAACTTCTTTTTAGCCTCGTACAGACCTTTCAATTCTGCAGGTACAAGACAGGAAAGAGGACCTCTCTTTTTCGCATTTTTGTTGCCATTATACATTGCCTGCATATGTATATTGTACGTAATCAGATGAATTAGGAATGTATCAAAATTACTCGAGCACTTTGCCAATTTTTTTTTTCTTCTTCCTGAACATGACGCTTACTTAGTCGCTTACTGTGAATTAAGCTTACGCACAGAACTAAAATAAAGGTAGTAGCTTGATATCTATATATATCACAGTCGCATAGGGCCCACTAATGATGAGCCCCCATCAGATATAATTAATTGAAGTTTTATTCTAATTATAGTATAAAAATCAATTTATCCCTGTGGTTAAGGAGATAGACTTTAAATCTAATAGGTGCAGGTTGACACCTTGTTGTCGACATTTTTTTTATTTAGAGAAAGTTTTTTTAATGATTTCTATGTTGTTGCTTTCGTTAATTATTGAGATTTTATGCGTTGCAAGAATATGAAAATCCTTAACCATATTTATACTATTTCGTCGTAATTGACGAGACAACTAATTCAAGATATCGACTAAGTCTTCCAAGGAATTGGAGTCTCCAATGATATAAAATTTGAAAGATATATTTTAAAAGAATTTATATAAAAATTTTAAGATATAGAATGTACCATACTCGTATTTTTCAAATGAATTCGTAATATATATATATGATCTAAATATATATATATGATCTAATTTTCTGAAATTAAACCAGATGGAAACATTGTAGAAATCTTGCTTTGTTATAAATTTAGTTATAGAAACTATTTTCTAAGGGACGGGTACTGATTAAGTAACAAATAAAAAAAATACGTCTGATTCTAAGCGAACAAAAATAAAATACCTGATAGTATCATATTCTGGTCTAAAACGGAAGGTGAAGAACACACAAAGAAGATCAAGGATATGTACACAGACGTTGCCACCAGTCAAGAGGAGCCACAGGAAATGGGAGGTACACCACACCAGGGCTGATTGACCAGACCGAGGGAGGATGGAACATGCACATGTGCCGACTTTTTGTTGTATTTTGGGATCAGGTGTGGTATTTTGAATGTCGGGCATGTGTATTGTATTTTGGGCTCATGTACAGTTTGGTGCTTGTATTTTGGTCGTAAACTTCGATGTATTTTTGGTCATGTATTTTGGGTTCATTGAGTCAGTCACTACCATATACGGTAGGAGGACTATTTTTGGGATCAAAGAATGAGCTTCACGGTCCGCATGTGGGTGGTATGAATATCATTGTCCAAGTCTGGATTACTGTTTTATTAAAAACTTTTTAATGAAACACAGAAAGTTTCGGCCAACCTTTTATGATAAAAAATAAAATAAAATACCTGATAGGAATTCATAGGAGCCGTCCCCCTCATATCATACGTTTGCATCCTCCCATCAGCCATCCTTATGACCATGAAACCACCTCCACCAATGCCACTCGATGCGGGGCTCACCACCCCCAAGCATAATGCAGCAGCCACTGCTGCGTCTACTGCATTTCCTCCTTCTTCAAGAATTTTTCTCCCTACCTCTGAGGACCGCTCTTCATCAGTAGCAACAGCCGCCGTTTCTGCTGTGACTATAGGAGAATGTTCATCCTCATGTGGGAGTGGCTCTGGCTTGCTTAACGTACTTCTTTGAAGATTTCTTAATGAAAATAATTCTCCAAGTTGATTGTCTGTAAAGATTTCTTGAAGTTGTTCGCTTGCCAAACAAATTTTGAGCTGACTGCTCGCAAATGCTTTTATTTTCTGAAGTTGATCGCTTGCAAATATCTTCTGAAGCGAATCAATTATCTTTTGAAGCCGATTGCTAGCAAATATCTTTTGAAGCACATCACTCGCAAATATTTTCTGAAGTTGATCAATTATCTTCTGAAGTTCATCTCTCTTAGATAATTTTTGTAGCTGTTCAAATATCTGTTGTAGCTCATCGCTAGCAAATATTCTTTTAAGCTGTTCAAATATTTGTTGAAACTCATCATTCGCAAATATATTTTTAAATTGATCAGTTGCAAATAGTCTTTGAAGTTGATCAAATATCTTTTGAAATTGATCATTGGCTAATATTGTCTGAAGCTGATCATATATCTTTTGAAATTGGTCGCTTGCAAATATTTTCTGAAACTTATTGCTTGTAAATATCTTTTGAAGATAATCGCTGGAAAATATAGCGTTCAAGACTGTTATTGCTATTATCGCCACTCCAACTGTGTTTATCAGGAGAAGAAAGATAGAACATGCCACTGCAATGGCAAGGCATTTTGCTGCATGTACATACCGACTTTATTCATTAGAAAATGGCAAAATGATATATGTCATATATTATAAATAGTACGTACTCACCAGTCACAATCAGAAATAATAGAACAAATTAATGATAGAGAGACAAGAGAGAACTTCATGAATTACCAGTATTCATGATGCTAGGATCCATAGTGCTAATGAGAGATAGAGAGAGTGATTAGCTACTTGCTTTTTTTGTGCTATTCTCGTTGTTGATGTAGAGGTCCTTTTTATAGGGCATTATGTGAATGGGTTTGCACCCGCTTGGTTGTGCAGGTCCGTTTCGTTATAATAAAGTGACTTGGTCTAGTCTTTATTTTCTAATATAATAAAGTGACTTGTTCTAGTCTTTATTTTTTAACTACGTAAGTTTGCTCGTAATTGCCATAGAATATCTCGTAATTGCTAAGAAATAAAATATACGTGAGAGAGAGAGACCATATACCAATATAATAGTGCTAGAGAGATAAAGAAATAATTCAAGGAAGAGAGGGCGGTTCTGGGAAGAGCTTAGAGAGATAAAGAATTACTGGACAGGACCGTGGGTCATGTGGGGGGAGGGGACTTCAACATTACCAGGTTCCGTCACGAACACGAAGGGAGGGGGCCAACTCGCATTGATCAAGATAATTTCAATCTTATCATAGAAAAGTTAGAGTTAATGGAGATGGAGTAAACAGATAGGAATTTCATTTGGTCTAATATGCAGTCTTCCCCGATATTAGCCAAGTTGGATAGGATTTTGGTTTTCACAGATTGGGAGGATGTTTATCCATTGGCCAACGTTACGACGATTACGAGATACACCTCGGATCACTTGCCGCTACTATTGGAGTGTGGAGATGACTATGTTAAAAGGAGGTATCTCTTCAGATTTGAGGAAGCTTGGACGTTGTCAACAAATATTAAACAGGTCATAGAGGAATCTTGGATGGCCGCTACCACTGAGGTATCCGCGGTGGGAATATGGATTGAAAAAACGAGAAGATTACGAAAGCATATCAAAGCCTGGGCTAGGAGGGAATTCGGGGCAGTCAAACTGAGAATGCAGGAACTGGGCATTAGGATAGCAGAGCTGGAAGTTATTCAGGAGGGGAGGGAACTTCTGGAAGTGGAGATCGACGAGCTTCGCCAAAATAGAATCGAGATTCAGAATATAGGCGATAGGGAAGAGCAATATTGGAAGCAGCGATCAAGGGTACAATGGCTTACAGAAGGGGACGCAAATCCAAAATACTTTCATAAGGTGGCTCATGGAAGGAGGAGACAAAACCACATTAGCAGGTTGCTGATTGATGGCTCCTGGACGGAGAATGAGGGACTAATTAGACAAGAAATAGACAAAAGCTTTAAGGAGCTGTTCGGGAGAAGAAATGAATTCAGATGTAAGATGAAACTTGACATGTGAAATTCCTCCAGAATTGAGGGGAGTGAAGACATAGAGGGTATGTTCATGGAGGAGGAGGTTATACAAGCTGTGAAGGCATTGGGACAGGACAAAGTCCCGGGTCCTGATGGATTCCCAATCTTCTTTTACAAGCTTTATGGGATGTTATTAGGTCGGATCTTATGAACATCTTCTACGAATTGCATCAAGGAATGGTAGAGCTAGAAAGACTGAACTATGCTAATGTAGTCATAATCCCAAAAAAAAAAAGAGGTGCTAGGGGTAGAGGACCTACGGCTGATAAGCCTGCTGAACGGATCCTTCAAGATCGTTACAAAAGTACTAGCGCAAAGGCTATCTCCACTAATGGATGGGATCGTGGGCGAATGCCAGAGCGGTTTTATCAGGGACAGAGACATCATGGATAGTGTGGCCTCGGCTCATGAAATCATGTATAGAGGTAACAGGGACAACTCAGATGGATTCCTATTGAAAATAGACTTCCAGAAAGCATATGACTCGTTTGAGTGGGAATGCGTCGATGAAGCGCTTAAGCTAAAAGGGTTTGGTAATAAATGGCGTAGGTGGATTATGAAATGTGTACGAGGGGGGAAGTCCTTTATCCAGGTCAATGGCCATTTTGGAAAAGAAACCAAATGCAGGAGGGGGCTCAGGCAGGGAGACCCGTTGTCCTCGTTTCTATTCGACATCGTTGCAGACCGACTGGCCGAAATGATTGGTAGGGGTAGGGTGCAGGGGACCATCCAGGGTATCAAAGCAAGGGGGATCCCCCAAACAACCTCGATACTACAATACGCAGACGATACACTATTGTTCGGAGCAGCAACAGATGAAGAAATGAAGGCCATTAGTATGGTCTTGCAGTGCTTTGGGCTCTGGTCGGGGATGACTGTGAACCACGCGAAGACTTGTGTTCTTCCGATTAGTGGTCAAATCTCTATTCCCATCGACGACATCAAGAGTTTCTTTGGATGCGAAGCAGGCCTTTTTCCATTGGTGTATCTTGGGGTCCCGATAAGACCTCAAGCACTATAAAGAGAGGACTGGCAGCCATTGATAGATAAAATTGATAAAAAAACTATCCGGATGGAAGGGAAGATTACTTACGCTAGGTGGAAGAATCACACTATTAAATTCAGTTCTTAGCAGTCTCCCAACTTACCATATGTCAGTATACGAGCTTCCGCAGTGGGTTATTCAGAAGATTGACATAGTACGAAGAAGATTTCTTTGGAAAGGAACTGAGGAATCCAATGGAGGACTACCTCTTGTCAATTGGGGTAGAGTGCAAAAGAAAGGAATATGGAGGTATATGTATTCAGAACATAAGGGATATGAACAGAGCCTTGCTGAGCAAATGGTGGTGGAAGATGAAGAGGCGACAGAAGAACTGGTGGTGTAAATCGTTTGCTAAATATAGATGGAGGAAATCAAGTCACTTCGGAGGGAAAACCATTTTCGGCAAGTCCTCACAAATATGGAAAGGAGTAGCAAAGGTGGGAGTGTTGTATCACTCTAACACTAGATGCAGAGTTGGAAGCGGAAAGGACACTAGATTCTGGCGGGATAAATGGTGTGGGGACAGGACATTGATGAATTTATTCCCAACCGCGGTAGAGGCTACAGTTAATAATGACACGATGGTGGCGAATGTATGGCAGAATCAGAGACTAAAGCTGGTTGTCAAGGGAAATTTATCCAGTAAGGCAGCTTCAGAGTTGACGGAACTTAATTGGTTTATTAGGGCAGAAGGACGGTTCATCAACAAGGAAGAGGACAGTAGAGACTGGATGCTACAATCCTCAGGGGTATTCTCAGTAGCATCAATGTACAAGCGAATCAACGATGGGGGTGTGCGATGTAAGAATGCGGAGATCATTTGGAAGTTATGGGTGCCACTGAGGGTTAAAATTTTTGCTTGGCTAGTCATGAACGATGTCATTCTATCAAAGGTTAACCTTCAAAAAAGGAATATGCAAGTGGAGATCAAATGTGAGGCATGCTTGACGGAAGACGAAGATACAAATCATATCTTATTCTCTTGTATTAAGGCAAAACTAGCTTGGGAGGTAGTCACCCTTGGTTTTGGGCTGGTTGAAAGTCCGGAGTCTAGTTCAGAGGTCTGGGGTCGTTGTTGGGTAGAACTAGTTAGAAAGGAAGATAGAGATGCGTGAGGGGTGATGGCAACAACCACAATGTGGTGCTTGTGGTTAAACAGAAATAATTTATGTTTTCGAAAAATTAGCTGTTCACTTTTGTTTATCATGTATAAAATTATATCTTTGTCTCATGATTGGACAGAAAATATGGGGGGAATGAAAATGCTGCACATGGAAGAGGAAGAATAGAAGGGTCAGGATGTGGCAGAACAGGGGAAAAGACCTTATTCCAAAATCAGGAGGTCTTGGAAGCAGCAGCTTTGATGTGGAACATGCCAGGGGAGGGGCATGAGATAGTTACCCTTGTATCTTTATTTGCTTTGATAGTTTTGTTTCATATATGTATTTTGGAATTTGAAAGTTGGTGTGTGGACTTCTTGTAAATAGTACTACTATGTTTCTTTAATTTCACATTAATGAAGCGATGACAGGATCATCTTTTTATCAAAAATAAAAAATAAAAAAAAATAATAGTGCTAGTAAATTAGCACTTGTGATGTACATAAGAAACTGTATTTTACAATTGGGTAATTGATTATAAGTGCGTGGATGCATGGTTAAGACAATTTGGACTTATAAACGAATTGTTTGAAATTCTTAAGTCGATGATTTAATACAAATCTCATAGCTCTCAACTCTCGAGTTATAATTACTAGTAATATGCACAAGCACATGTTCTAATTAAATTTTTTTTATGATAAATAATAAGACATAATCTGATCTCGAACTCGAGATCTCTATTTACTCATCACACTCTTTATAAAATACATTTAGTGATACAAACTTTTATTTTATATAAATTGTACTTTTATAAATAATTACGTCGTAAATAAATTTGAACTTTGAGGATATTATAATAACTAACAATAGTTGAGTAAATGAATGGTTTATATAGCTCGCACTTAAAAATGAACAGTTGATATGAGATGGTTGAATGTCTACAAATGACCACCCCAACTTTTCCATTATAATATTAGAGATTAAAGATATTTATTTATTTATAAAAAAATGAAAAAAAAAAACTTATTAATTGTTTCATTTGGCTTGACAACAAACTTTGTAATTTTATTACTTGTATATATATATAAGACGAAGAAAATTAAAAAAAGGAGACGAGTGCAACTAGCCAGCCAAGTCGTGTTAAACAATATTGGTCTTTATTTATTTTCATTTTGCTTGAGAACAACCTTCATAATAATACAGTTGTTATTTCTTGTATAAATACTAAAAAGAAAATAATAAAGCAAAGTAGATTAGTACAGCTAGCCAGCAAAGTCGTGTTAAAAGATATTTATTAGTAGTATGCATGATTAGAGCATCCACTATGGTCGGCTATTTTTCTAAAAAATGCAAATTTTGGAAAATTTTACGCCACTACGGTCTGCTATAAACCTAGTGTATAGCAGAGTAGTGAACATGAGTCGGCCATATATAGCAGGGCAGAATAGCATTTGGAAATTATAGAAGACGGTAAACGATCTTCCGTCTATCAAAAATTTTGATTTCTTTGGAATTAAAAAATCGAATAGACGGTAGAAGATCTTCCGTCTATACAATTTGACCGGTCAAAATTGTATAGACAGAAGAAGATCTTCCGTCTGAAGAATTGGTTAATTTTTTTTAAAATGCAAATTTATCAAACGGACGATGTTCCTCCGTCTTTATATTTATTTAATTATTTTTAAAAAAAATTGAAAGAGACGGAAGTTTAACTTCTGTCCCTTTCATTTTTTTTCCTTTTTTTTTTCGTCCTTTTCTTTTTTTGTCCTTTTCCGAAAAGACAAAAAAAAAAAAAAATTAAAAAAATCCCAAACGGAAGATGAAGATCCGGCTGAGGTTTTTAAAAACATTTTAAAAAAAATTAAAAAACCCAGACGGAAGATCTTCTTCCGGCTGGGTTATTTTTTAAAGTAAAAATATAATAAGGAGAGCAGACGGAGGATCCTCTTCCGTCTATATATTTTACTAATTTTTTTTTGCAAATTATAGCTTTCCCCGTAGTGGCGGAAGAACATATATGCTAAAAGCAAATTTGCATATACTCAAAATATAGCTCGAACCATAGTGGATGCTCTTAGCGACCTCACATGCTTAGCCAAAAAAATATATAGTCCCATCCCATCCCATGTTATCTAGGATTATTTTGTCTTGCTGTACATACAAATTTGTAATTTTACACTTACAAACTAAAAAAGCTTTTTCTTAAAGTTGCCAAAAAGAATTTGGGTAGGTTAGCCGCAAAAACATGAACACTGGTCCGGTTTTATTAAATTTATCTTTTTTCTTATACAAGCTAGTTTTTAAGCCAATCAGAACGAACCGAAAGAATAAAATAATAGTATTGTAGACCATTAATACATGAACTAGCACAAATCTTCTTTTTTACTACTATTTGTTTATTCTTTTGGTCTACAATAATATTTACTAGTATAATCATGTGCAATATTGCACAAAATTGTTAAAAATGAGAAAATAACATACCTTTTTTTAAAATTCATATAATCTGTATACAATATTATAATATTTTAGGACTGATTAAGAGATATGATTATAGTTTAAATTTTGTAAGGATAAAAGTGCAAGTGGGAGGTTTACCTCTATCATTGTTATCGAGTCGTTTGGGTCGGTTCCTACACTACCGAACTCAGACTTGCTTCTCTACTAGTTCAAATATTGGACTCAGACCCGACCCGTAAGAACTTGGTCCAGACCCTGTTACGATAATGCTACCCATTGGGTCCGGGTAGTAGCAAGCAGCAGATCGAGGGAGGTTGGGCCTGCTACATTTTTATTTATTTATTTTTTAATTGGGAGGGATTTTTTTTTAATTTTTTTTTAATTTTTTTTTTTGTCCGAGTCTGGGACCGCGTGTCTCGTCCATTTTTAGTTAAACCAGACCCGACCCTAAAATATGAAGGGGTCCTATTTTTGGACCCGGACCCTACCCGTAATAGACCAAGTTCGGATTCGGGTACGGGTTGGATCTATTTTTAGCAGATCCAGACCCGATTTGAAAATATGAACGAGTCTTATTTTATGACCCAAACCCTACCAACAACAGACCATGTCGATTCCGGTCTGATGTCGTGTCCTGGCTGGTTTCGAGTTTCAAGTTTTTTTGACAGTGAAAGTTACCTCCTACATTTGCCTTTTTTTCTTTTTAAAGAAAAAAGGGGGAAAATCTTTTGAACAAAAGTGGTCTCAGTATAATATAAATATTACATATAACTTTTAAAAATGAGAAAATAGTAAAATTATTTCTGAAAAAATCATCTAATATAGCATCTATACATTATTATTACACCATTTGTAGGTTTGTTTAAGAGAGATGATTTCAATTTAAAATTTGGATTGAGTTAGAGTAGGTAGCTGTCTGCTATATTTTCTTTTTTTTTATGTTGAAAAGAAAAATTTCTCGATAAAAATATTTTAGCATAATTTATTGTACAGAGCGGAGAGCATTTCAGGATGCTGGTTCTTCACAGATCGTCCAGTTTATACACACGTCCGCATGTGCTTTTAGGATACTGGTTGATAAAATTTTAACAAACAAAAAAGTAGATCTCTCATTAGCAGCGCCTCGATTTACTCTATCTGGAAATCATATGGAATGATCAATTCATTCAAATTTCTCAGAACCAAATTTATTGAAAATTTTGCCGCACTGCCCCCACTTTTTGAAAATATTTCGCGGTCTGTCCTACTTCTCAAAATAATTAGCGATATGCTCTTGTTTAGAACACGTCAGCAAGAAACGTTATTGGGAAAAACGGCATAGGTTATTTCGATGTCGTTCTTCCCAAAAACGGCATCTGTTTGAAAAAAAAATTGCATGCCGTTATTTTGAATAACGGCATCAGTATATTTGTCTTACAAGTGTGAATCTTCGAAGTTTAAAAAGTTCTAAATGTGAAAAAAACTTATAAACAATGCCGTTATCCTGAATAACGGCATTCAAATGACTGATGCCGTTATTGGAGATAACGGCATCAGTTATATATCAATATGCACTCTTGCCGTTGTTTGGAAACAGAAAGAATTAATAAAAAGTAAAAAAAAAAAAAAATTATAACTGATGCCGTTATTCGGAATAACGACATCAGTTATATATATATATATATATATATATATATATATATATATATATATATATATATTTTACTTATTCATCAGAGAGGATGAATAATAAGTTACTTTTTTATTAAAAAATTTTATAAGTGTTGAGAATGCCGTTATTTGAAATAAAGGCATCTGTTATAAGTTTTCATACTTGCAATTTTTCTTCTAAGTGGAGACTACAAGCTCTCGAAAAACAAAACAATCTATGCCGTTATTCTAAATAACGGCATGCAATTTTTTTTCCAAACAGATGCCGTTATTGGGAAGAACGGCATGGAAATAACCTATGCCATTTTTCTTAATAACGTTTCTTGCTGACGTGTCCTAAACCAGGACATATCGCTAATTGTTTTGGGAAGTGGGACAGTGCACTAAATATTTTCAAAAAGTGGGGTAGTACGGCAAAATCTTCAAATTTATTCATGTGAGGTAATGTCGGCACCTCGAGAAGCACGAGCTAATTATCCACTTGACATTTTTTTTTAAAATATTTGTCAAAATGACATAATTTGAAAAAAATATATTTATCAAGATGGTCTACTTTTCAATTAAATTCCTATATCATTCTTCCTATAATAATTTCGATAGAATATATGACCTTTTATTAAATATTTTAAGTTTTTTGGATTTTAGAATAATTTCTGCTATTTATATTGAATATTTTGTTTCTTAGTGTATAAATTAGTGTTTAATTGCTAAAATATTAAGTGTATAAATTAGTGTTAAATGACTCTTAGATGGATGTGTCATAATGTCTTTGTTGTTTTCTCACTTGTTTTTTTTCATTTCCTGTCTTATTATTCTTTTTGTTATCAATAAAATTATAGTTTTACCTTGATCTTGTTCAGTGTCTATAGGTTATTCCTTATTTCTAGCAATTATTATCGTATTTATTTTTCTTTCAAATATTTGAAGTTTAAATATCTCTTTCGAGTTTATGTCTAGTTTGGTTACTCTTTTTTTATCATATTTTTGTATGTCAAATCTCATTCTTTCTCTTACTTCTTCATTATTTTATAATCTTTCTAATGGTTCTTCTATTTCTATTAGTTTTATTATCACATTTATTTTATATTCTTCTATTTCATCCTCACTACTTCATATATCTTCTTCTATTACCATTATTTATTTATTTTCACTTATTTATGACCTTACGTCTTCATATTCTATGTGATCATAGTTTATGCTATACATTTCTTCAATTTCTTAGATGTATTTTACATTTTCTTTTTTTGTTCTTTTAGGACAGTTTGATGATATATGTCATACTTCTCCGCATATATAACAATTACATTTCTTTGCGGTTTTTTTAATAATGTTTGTTTTTATTTATTTTTCTAATATTTTTTATAGGGTTTTTTTTATATATCTTAAAAGTTTTTCTATTTTTTGGTTTATATCCACGTATTTTGTTTTTACGTCTTTTTATATAATTGTAGCAATTATTACATCCCCAATGATTTGGTTTTGCTTCGTCACAACGAATTTTTTGTTTATATGTTTATAGTATTTTATAGTTGATTTAGCTTCGTGGCACACTTTATCCCTATAATCTTTTACAAATTATTTGCTATATCCTAATGTATCTGTTTCGGGTTTTACTTTCTCGTTTATGTATGCACTATACTTCATGCATCTGGTAGTTTTAAGAAAAATGAGTCTAAGATTGGACACTTATTTTCTTTTGTTGTATAATAACTATCTTGAAAATACTCTCGAAATTCTCAAGCATAGTTGTCAAAATAACACATGTCGCATATTTCTAAATTGCTTAATCTTCATCTTGCTTGCTTCCTTTTTATATATTATGTTTTTCTTTTTTTATAGACACTAATGTCCTTATTGATATCTTGTCACAATTTTTCAACATTGTTTGGTGGGTGGGGCCCATTTTACCAAATAAGTTTGACAACCAACATCTTCGTGTTACCAATCTCTTAATTCCGCTCAATTCATCGATCGCTATCACGTGATATCAGCATCTAGAAACATCACCATCAGAGTGGCGCAGCGGAAGCGTAGTAGAGTTCCTTATTGATTCGTGGAATGAATATCAAAGCAAACTTCAACGTCATCAACAACTAAAGGTTCGATGTTATATTTGGAATGGATAGGGGCCAAAGTGCAGATACTGATCATAGGCCGGTTATAGGGGGCGGTGAATTAATGAAGAAAAGACAAAAAAAAGAAGAAATAAAAAGAAGAGAAATGAGGAGAGAAGTCAAAGAAAGAAGAAAGAAAAAGAGAAGAAAGAAAAAGAGAAAGAAAGAGGTAGAAGAAAGAGAGAGAAGTCGGAGAAGAAAGAGAGAGAGAGAGAAGTCGGAGAAAAAAGAAAGAGAAAGAAGCCGGGGAAGAAAGGGGAGAAAAGAAAGAAGAATACAACTCGGGAGCAAGCTTCGGAGAAGAGAAAGTGTGAGAAGCCGGTAGCAGAGGTGGGAGCAAGAAAGAAAGAGAAAGAGTAGGAGCTCGGATTTCTTGGCAAATGGAAAGAAAAAAATGAAGAATCGGTGATAGGGATGAAGAGAAAATCAGTGCAAGAAGAAGGAGAAGTGGGTATGAAGAAGCTTTCTTCATCTTCATCATCTTCATCGAGATTCGGCAGGATTTGTGTATTTTGTAGCAGAAGCCGCGATCGAGCTCGGCAAGGAGCTTATAGAGAGGAATATTGATATTGTCTACGGTGGTGGGAGCATAAGATTGATGGGCCTTGTTTCCGATGCCGTTCGTGCTGGTGGCCGACATGTTTTGGGAGTAATTCCCAAGTCGCTGATGCCGAAAGAGATTACTGGGGGAACTGTAGGAGATGTTAGAGTTGTCTCTAACATGCACGAGTGGAAGGCTGAACTGGCTCGTGCTGCTGATGCTTTCATAGCCTTGCCCGGTGGTTATGGAACACTTGAGGAGTTGTTTGAAGTGATCACATGGGCTCAACTGGGGATCCACAGCAAACCGGTAGGTCTTTTAAATGTTGATGGATATTACGACTCACTTATGTCCTTCATAGATTCAGCTATGGTTGAAGAGTTTATATCCAGTAAGGCCAGATATATCTTGATTTCAGCTCCATCGCCTAAGGAGTTACTAAGAAAATTGGAGGAGTATGTGCCAGAGCGAGATGAGCTTGTGACTCAGCTGAACTGGGATGTTAGCGATGTCGGTGGTTCAGATTCTGAGCCTAAATATTAAACTGTTGAGTCCTCCACTTGAGGATGCACAATTTGTCTTTAGTTGTTTTCGTGCCTTTATACTCTTTGTTTCTTTTATCTTCTGTTGTACTTTTTATTGAAGAGTATTGCATTTTCTTCTTAAGCTATCTTATATCTCGCTTATGTAAATTTCGAGGACGAAATTTTTTTTGTAAGGTGGGTAGGATTGTAACTCCCTATTCCAGTTGTACGTATTTTATTACGTGAATTGTTGTACTTCAATTTTCAGATCAGTTTTATTTTTTTCTTTGGACTCTTTATCTAAAGCCAGAATATTTTTCTGATCAATTCCATAATTTTGTGATTTTTTGATCGGAGTTTAAATACAAACTTTAACCCTGATTAATACTAATCCTAATCCTAATCCTAACCCACTCCCGCTAATCACCCACTCACAGCCAAACCACCCTGCCTAATTCTACGCCTAACTCCACGACTTCTCCTCCTTGTTCTCATTTTTCCTAACCTATGCTTCCATTTTTCTACACCTCCTAACCTATATATTATATTATATATCCCTAATTATACACATGCATGCATAATTGCTTCATGACTCCATATACAACTAGCCAACTCTCTCTCCCTCTCTCCTTGTTTAAATCTATATATATGCATACACACACACACATACATAACACATCAACCCCTCATATCTACGTCTCCTTCTTCATTCTCTTCCTCTGCCTTCTTCAAACCCGAGAGCTCAAGTAACATCCGAGCTTCACTTTACCCTCCACCTTCGAGCCGACGACTCCATTTCTATGGTCTCGTGAACCCCGAAAAACAACCCGATGCCGTGTCATCTCCTCGTTGTTGTTGTCGCTCATCGCCGTCGCTCACCGTTGCTACCGTTGCTCACTATCTACCGTCTTGCCGCCATTCTTACTGCCGTTGTGCCGCCATCCGTTGCCGACGTCGCTTCTTCTTTCCGTGGTTAACACCACCACCGAAATCATCACGTTATAAGGTAAGTATCTTGTACACTCTTTTTGTTCTCGTACAAGCATTTTCCATGGACTCGTGGCAAGTAGTCTAGTTATCATCATGTTTTATTGTCAAATTCCATTCTAGTCACTTGTTCCATGCTATATCAACTCAAGAGTGAACCATTAACACGTTTCGAATCGTGTTATCGAATATCGAATATTCAACTTTGCTATCTCTAAATTTCTTGACCTTGTACTAAGAATTCGACCATGTTTCCGATACTGGATTGAAGATTTTCTACATGAAAATCGTAGCCCATTGAGTCCCGAATCCAGAACATCTTATAGTTTCTCAATCGGATGTATAGATTGTGAGATATCGCAATTTTAGTACTGTCATATCGTGAATTTCTGAACTTGCATGGGATCACTAACCGGTCTCTTGTACTGAGAATTTGATCATGTTCCCGACACTGGATCGAAAAACTTTCTACATAAAAATCGTAGCCCTTTGAGTCTAGATATCCAGAACATCCTACAGTTTCTCAATCCGATGTATAGATTGTGAGATATCGCAATTCTAGTATTGTGACTCCAAATTTTCAGAATGCGTGCGAAACATCGAAACCAGCGAAGAATATGAGTTGGAACCAGAAGAGAGTCTACTTTATAGAATCTCTGACGGAATTGGATTTGCTTTTCTGTAACAACGGAAAACTGAGTTTGAATGCAGATATGTCAAGTCGTCTAAAAATTCATCTCTACGTTTTTGCATATAAACCTGTTATTTTTCATATTTGATGAACTGAGTGTATTATTGTTCTTGTAATAATAACTTGCATAGATATAATAGGTTGATAGCATGCATTTTATACCACTTGATAATTTATAATAACTACTCTCAATACATGTACCCGTTATATCTCATACCATGATTACTGCCCTTAATATTTTTCTAGATTAACTGTCTTGATTACATCGTTCCACTAGTCGTACCAACTGCGTGTTCATAATTAATTATAAAAGAATAACAAGCCAGGGTTATAAAGGTACGACTTAATAGTGGACAATATAGGGGAGTATACTCGGAAGGGGGCCCGTGTTTCCCGAAATAGTGATTCTTGATTATTGATTCTTGATTACACAATTCTTGATTACATAATTCTCGATTACATGATTCATGATTACATGTCTTGATACTATCACTGGAAGACCCGAGTACATAATCCTATAGAATTCACTACTTAAGTCTAAACGTCACATGATTGATATGTACCGAACTTGTGGTATGGGACACAGGATTGCGTGCATTAGATAATTTAATAAAACAGATAAACTTGAGATTTCCACTAAGCATGATTCTTGATTACGAGATTCTTGATTACATGATTCTTGATTACATGACTCTTGATTACATGGCTCTCGATCCTTGATTACATGATTATCGATTAACTGAGCCTAGGTTATCAATTGCTTATACCTTGAAGTCTAGAATACACTAGTTACAGTTATTACTGACATGATCATATTGTCCTTGTTCCTTGCTTACTTCCATATTGTATTTGTACTTCTACTTCTTGTTTCTTCCATGTTATATCTTGTTATATTATCCTTTTTACTGCTTGTTGCTACTTGCTGCCCGAAACTTGCTCTAACGGAACTTTTCTATTTTTCTTTGAGTTAATAATTATACAGGTACTGATGGACCCGACGAGCAGACTCTCTAGACGATTGTTGCTGCTTCCTTACTACTTCATGTTGTTTTTCTTTCAGTCGCTATTTTATCTAGTTGTTATAGCGAACTGCTTATCATACTCTTTTAATTATGGCACCTTGTATTTCCGGGCATCTTGACCCGATGTTGATGTATTATCCAGATGATGGTTATTCTATTTCCAGCTCATGTGATTATTATATTTGCCTGCGTGAATGTGTTATAAAGATCTTGTTGAGCTTATAATTGTACAACTTATGGATGATGTATATCATTCGCTGCGCCTCAGTTGCGTGCCTGTATTTTCGTATAGTGGGAAGCAGGGCGTGACAAAGGAATACAAATTACATAAACTTATTACAATCGATTACAAAAATATTCAAACTCCTCCATCGGTTGTCTTCCAGATCGGCAGTCGATTGGTCACTGCCGAGAATCCGCTGAGCGGTCTATCAGCCTCCCTGGGACTTGCCCTTCGGCTTGAACCTCCTGCTGCGTGACTGATATTTCTGCACCCGCTCGAATGGTAGGCATGTACACTGCCACCCCACTTGGATGCCCTGCTGGGTTGGCTCTCCTGCCCTCTCGACCAACTATCCAGTACGTAATTAAGTGGGTACGTCAGTAATTCTACTGACACAATGTTGATAAGAAAATAGCGATCTCCAACTAGCACACCTACAATCCTTCTTGAATGGAAAAGGAACGTGCATCATGATTTCCTAGTATTCGTGTATGCCACAACCTGAAATCTAATGCAATATACAGAGCAAAAAATGGATGCACTTAATCTAATGTCAGCAAGATGCTGGACACACATGCATCTCATACTACATGTGCCCCAGATCAAGTTGTTTCTCCAGTTTTAGGGATTCGAACCCTCACCATGCAATGCATTCTATTATTGTACACTTCGTGTTCCTGATAGCACAACATGATTGAGGAGGTATATAAAAAGAAATAATTAAGGGAGCTACCCCGTTGTCACCAATAATTGTTGCACCAGACCATCCTCAAAAGCCATAACGAACTTACAGATATACCACAACATATCCATTGCGCAGAAGATCCATTATGATCCGTTCATGTCCACCAACATAGAACATGACGGTCTCGAAGGTCTAAAACCCCCTATCCGCCAGGAAATCGACATCCCGTTCTTACCACGGTATTTCAGGAATCAACAGTGCAAGATACACACCGTAGCACGTATCCCCAATGACAGGAAGAGATAATCTCTGGTTATCACTACCTAGTGCTAACTCTCAGAACGAGTCGGATTATAGGGAATCACCCCTAACACCAATTCGATCTTCAAGCGAAACAATAAAGGAAGACCTAATCAATGCAGTTTACTGAAAATATGTTGTTACCCAAATTATTGTCACGCCCCGCTTTCCAAAAATACGGAATACGAGCGCGTGACAAAGTCCAGCGAATGATTTTCATCATTCATGAGCTGTAGGATCAACTCAGCATCATAACAAGAATATAACAAAATGTACACAACTACGCATGCATGAATAATTTATTAATCAACAGAAAATAATTGAAACAAAATAATGATATCTCAAATAGTTTTCAAATCTAGATCAAAAGATAAAACTCGGGACTATAAGCCCGTTACAAGATTCAAGTAGCAAAAAAAATAAATAACTCAAAAAATATATATATATTTAAAGCAAGACTTTTCTTCAAGCAAAGCCTAGAACGTCTGCTCACCAATTCCAGTAGGCAATTCGTCTCCAAAGTCTGTATATATAAATATAAAAAGGAAAAATAGAGAAAACAAGACAAAAGCCCTTAGTGCCAGTTAGGGCCGCAAGTAGTATAAGCAAGAGTATGAAAACAAGTGCAAGAAATATGGAACAAGATTTGGAATAAAACATGTATAATATAATATAATAGGGATGCAACAAGTAGGTGGATTCAAGAAACTAGCTAGCAAGAAAGATAACTCAAGTGACAATGTTGGATAACAAATACTGGTAGTAGAACAAGTGGCTAGTGAACATGTAATGGTATCAAACATCAAGTAACAAGTATCACGTACAAGTATCAAATAACAAGTAACAAGTAACAAGTAACAAGTAACAAGTCTCAAGTAACAAGTCTCAAGTAGGGTATCAAGTGTGTACAAGTAACAAGTTAATCTTACGTCTAATGTTTAATTCTATCTAAGTAGCACTTCATGCATCCATATTTTTACTACATGGTTGCTACATACAATCAGTTATGTTTAGGCCTAGTGGTAGAGTTTATAGGGCGGTGTATTCAGGTATCAAGTATCAAGTATTAAGCAAGCCATGCTCATGAATCTAGTAATCATATAACTAGTTCATGTGTCAAGTCATAACAAGACAAGTCATGAATCAAATATATACTAGTTTATGAATCAAATAATATACTAGTTCATGAATCGAATAATAATATACTAGTTCATGAATCAAATAATATACTAGTTCATGAATCGAATAATAATATACTAGTTCATGAATCAAATAATAATATAACTAGTTCATGAAGCATGTATCAAGTGGGAAACACAGGCCCCCTTCCGAGTACACTTACGTATATTAGCCACTACTATGGTCTTTCTCTTAAACTCCGGCTTATTATTTATTATTATCATCAAACAAGCATGAAAGTGCGCGAAAAAGATCAAGTAAACATGATCAATAACATGGAACAAGTTTAAGGTAATTATAAAGTATATTCGAGGGTCAACACAAATTAAGATTATCAAGAAAAGTTGCAGAGGAGGGAGAGATGAGAAGTTGGGTATATGGCGGCTGAAGGGTTTAGATGGAATGGGGTAATACAGTAGGATTAGAGTTAAGGTGGTAGGTAACAGGTTGGGTCTGCATAATGGGTTTGGGTTTGAGTTGGCGACTGGATTGCAACGGTCAATTCACAGTTAATTCCATGTATCAAGCTCGGTGTGATGGGGGTACGAGAAGTGCGGAGAATCGAATAATCTGGAGGACGAACGCTCCTCATAAAGTTAAGGCTTTCATGTGGTTAGTGCTAAAAGGAGTAGTTCTAACTAGAGTAAATTTATTTAAGAAGGGTCTCATCGCGTCGGCTTTGTGTCCGAGATGTAACGTTTTAGACGAATCTATTGACCATCTTTTCTTGGAATGTACAGACTCTAAACGTATTTGGGATTTCATCCTCATGAGTTTCGGTTGCGGTAGAGTTCCTAGCCAGGTCCCCTAGGTGTGGGGAGATTTTAGAGGTTCAAAGGTAGCAAAGGAGAAGTTGAGGGAATGGGATTGCGTTGTGGCTGCATCTTTATGGGCCATTTGGCTTGATAGAAATGATTTATGCTATCGAAACCATTCTTCCAATTTCGTGCAATTAATTTATCGTATTGTTTCTCTTACCACTTATTGGTTTAAAATTCCAGGTGTTAGGAAGAAAGTGCGAGTTGCTCCTTTGTTTCCAGGAGATGGTGTCAACAACTGATCGGGTTTGGTCGGTTCAGTGGTAGACATGGAGGTGTTTTCGGATCCTGGACGGTTTAGTATATATACCGTTTTTTGTACGGAAATCTTTTGTATTTTGGAGTCTACTGGTAACTATTTTGATGTTATTGTCATATCTTGGATGTAACTATTCATGTACTTTTTGATGTATTTTGGATGTATCTTTTAATGTATGTGAGAGGTATCTTTTGATGAATATATATAAGAGTCGGATGGCACTTCTCATGCCATTCTTTATTTCCAAAAAAAAAACAGTTGTAATTTAACATTAATCAAATGTGATATATGTCAATACTTTTTATCACTTAAAGTTAGTAATCCAAAAGGAATGTTAATAATACTCCAAATCACCAAACACTCGGATGAGATTCATGTGAAATATGATATACATTGTAATCAATTTTCAGTAAGCGAGTGGTAGAGATATGAATCTTGGGGACGATTTCAAAGCTAGTACAACTTTACACATATTTCAGCAGAACCTTTCCTCACCTTTACAAATGGTTGGGAAAGGAAGAGGCAAGATCTCAGGATGAGATTCATAGTTACCAAAGTTAAATAACTAACCCTTCTGAAAATATGTAAGTGCTGTGTGAGTATTAAATTTAGCTAATTAGTAAGGTGTAGATATAGTTAACATCATTAATTATCAAATAATCCAAAGATAAGAGTTTATGGATTCATAATCAAATCACAAGAATCATGATTAGACGTTGCTAATCACATGATTTTTTTTTAATGCTAAGCAATCACTTGAATTAAAAGGAAGGTCCAATTAGGCAGAGCTACCATTGAGACAGGCCCAGTGGTCAGAAGCATCCATTGTGTTCTGTTCGTCCTGACTAGGCCTTTCATAATAATTTTTTGGTGCATATTTGAAACTTTGACAATATACCTATGAAATTTAAAAAAATTGAAAAACTAAAATTATAAAGAGTTTCTTACACATTTTGATGTCTTCATATGGGCTGCAAACGAGCTCGAGCCGAGTTGAGCCGAGTATCTTGAAGCTCGAGCTTAGCTCGTTAAGCAATCGAGCTCAGTTTTTAAGCTCGAGCTCGTCTTGGGCTGAGCTTTGACCGAGTTCGAGCCGAGTAGCTCGCGAGCTTTTAACAATCTCAGCAAGCCCAAACTCGAGCTCGGCTCGATTTTCATGCTCATGCTCGACTCGAGCTCATCTCAAGCCGAGCTTTGACCGAGTAACTCGGTTCGTTTGGAGCCCTAGTCTTCATTGTTAAAATTATATTGCTCTTTTTCTCTTTCTTTTAGAGTTAAGGTATAATATACTGCTTTCGTGCAGCCAATATATCCAGCAAATGAAAAAGTAGTGCTAATTGCATTGGTTTAAAACTACATCGACATTGATTACTATCATAACTCAAGGAATCGAGTTGTGTAATTTGTAAACAAACTAATTTAATTAATCTAATTTCAACCAAATATTTTTAAGTAAGAGTTATATTAATCATAGAAATTGATGTCACTGAGAATAATTTGTGAAAATTAGGAACTCAAGGGGGAAAAAAGGAGTGCATATTACTAGTTCAGTTTCATTGCTAGCACAGTTTAATATCCCAGAATTCTTGTGATACGTAAACATAAAAATAAAAAAATATGTGCAATTCATGTCCAAGGCCACACCGACGATGAATAAGAAACCATACTGAGTGAGCATTTATTTGTAATTTTTTCTGTAACAGACATTCCAAACTGAATACGAAGTTCTTGAAAATACAAACTGACCATAAAATCCATCGATACATATAGTCATTGCTAAATTGAGGGAATGGTATTAACCGACGAATCAGTGGCCTGCTGGCAGTCCCATTTTTCGTGGATCACTTACTGCAGTAAGCTCCCCAAGTTCAATGTCATTGATAAATGCAAGTAATGGAGCAAGATTTCCTTTCACAATCCCTTCCGTAGCTGACCTAATTTTATCAGATAAGGAGATGTCCTCAAAGTCGTGGATGATAATTTGGCATTTGTTGGCAAAATTCGTCTCTGTTACATTGTGCTGGGTTTGTTCTAGGCCTTCCCTTAGATTAATATCCGTAAGGATATGAACAGGGATATCCGCAACAGATTTTGTGTTCTCATAGCGAACTTCATTAGGGATCAACTGCAAATACCGAAGATGATCTAGTTAAACTTTGTTTACTTACAATGTATTTACGTTAAACATCCAAGCACAATTAATTTCCATCATCGAGGAATTATGCCAAAATTAATTTCTAAATTCATGAAGTTTAGTATCATTATAGATTATAGATTAAGAGTTTATAGTCTAACCGTATGATACAATCTTGGCTTCTTCATGGACTGATATGGATCCAACTTTCCAAGAAAATAATGCAAGAACACTTGAGTGGTTCCGGCAATGATGGTAGCACCTCCGCTTCCACCAAATACACCCTTCAATTGTCCATTCTGTAAATCAATAAATAATTAATTAGTAAATAAATAAATAAAACAATACTTATTACTCACTACATAGTAATTTCTTACTTACAAAATCGATCTAGGACAAATGCCTTTATATTTTGCTTTTTTTTTTAATAGAAAAAAAATATATCTTTTATGCTTAAAATGGATAACTAATTTCCATTAATACTTATGTTTTTTTTTTTCCAATCGAATTTCATACTTTTGTTTTTAATTAAAGTACTTTAAAGTAATTAGATGTGCACGAAATTGATTTGGGTTCCTGATTCATCTAAACTGACAACCAAACTTAACTGAGATAACCATGCTCTCATTTTAAATCTAATAATCATAGTTTTTGGCACTTCATTGCTTAAAAAGACCACCTTAGTTCCCAAATTAACACTTAGATCAGGATGAACTTGTACCCTGACTTCAATGTAATACTTGTACAAATAATATGAAACTAGAGAACCCTAATTACCTTAAGAACAATTGTCGGTGACATGGATGAAATTGGCCTTTTCCCGGGGCGAATATAATTAGCTTCAGCTGCATCGATATCGGTAGGACCACTGGTATCCCCTGTGTGTAGAGGGATGGCGAAGTCATCCATTTCGTTATTAAGCAATATTCCAGTCCTTTTCGATAAAAATAGTGATCCAAAATAATTGTTTAGTGTACAAGTCAACGCCACAGCATTTCTTTCAGAATCAACAACGCTCAGATGGCTGGTTCCATGATCATCGATTATACTCAAACTGTTTAAAAAGGAGGGGAAAAGTACGATTATTACACATTGGTGTGAATGGATTATAGCAACATTGCTCAATTAAGAATTTTTTGTAAATTAGATTTTAACTATTTTGAATGAAGTTTGGTTTTATAACTAAATGAAAGAAGGATCTTACTTCTGAAATTGTGGTTTATACTTCCCACCATAATGTTTGATAGATTCAACGGTCGTGGCGTCATCTATGTCCTCCTTCAGTGTTGCAGCAAACTCGGGTGAGAGCATATCAGATACGACATTTTCGATATCTTCTACAAATTTAGGGTCTCCAACATGTGATCGTACAGCAAACATGTGTTTCAATGCTTCAATAAACCGGTGAAGCCCAACCGGATCGGAGAGACTTTTAATATCATTTCCATATTTGGAAAGGATATTCAGCAGCTGCAACCAAAAAAAAGTAAATGAACAAATATAATAGCTCTAGACCTATGTATTAACATCAATAAAGAAGAGCATGCACGATTATGTAGATATATATCATATATAGATTCATAGGCACTGAAATTAATAAATTTAAGTTGATAGAAAATGAAGACTACTGAATTCTTATAAGATCCAGCGTTGAATCTACAAGTGCAATCAATGTGAACGTGCATGTCCTATGAATATATATATGTTTTAGGAAAGACTTACAAGCATCATTCCAACACCACCAGTTGAAGGCGGAGGCATTCCCAATAACTTCATCCCCATAAATTCTCCAAGCTCTAATGGTTCTGTCACTTCCACCGTGTACTCCTCCAAGTCCTTCTTCGTCAATACGATTTTCTCATCTTCATTGGCTTCATCTATGTCTTTAATGAGATCGTCCCCAATTTCACCTTTGTAAAGTACATCAGGTCCATTCTCTGCAATTGCACGTAATGTATCCGCAAGCTTCACATTGCGCACTAGGGTGCCTGCCGCCTTTAGATGAGTTTTGTTGATCCCATAGATTTGACGCAGCCCGGTATCTTGAAGTATGTAAGTTTTCACCTTTGTCATCTGACCGTAGAGATTTTTAGATATGTTAAATCCATTTCGAGCGTAATCTTCAGCTGGCTTAACCAACCTGCTCCATGGAAGTTTGCCAAACATATCCCAAGCCTCGTAGAGACCTTTAACTTCCCCTGGTGTACAGGCAGAACGAATGCCTCTCTTTTTCGCAGTGAGTGAATCGTAAAACATGGTCTGCATGCGGTACATTACAATATTATCAATTACATATAAACAGTTTCATAGTCTTTTGATGGTTTTTTTTTTTTTTTTTTGATTAAAAGATGACTAAAGTCATCGCTTCATTAAAGAGAAATTAACGAAACAGTAATAGCAAATACATAAAAAGCCCACCGACTAACAACACCAAAGAACATCTAATCAGGGCTAAACAACCCGGACAGAGAACAAAATACATTAAAAGAACAACATCTAAAACAAAAGACCAAAAGCTAACAAAAGACCAAAAGCTGAATGTCCCACTCCCGGACGTGTAAAGTCCCCCCGCTTGCGGACTACTCTGCCTCCTCTCCTAGTCTTTTGATGGTTGGTGGTGTAATTTGAGTTAACGGGTTTAGATAATTATTTCCACCCAAATTCATACTATGATATCAGGACACCAGGGTGACCTGATAACTACACTATTCTTGACTGTTTGTTTTCATATCAGGCGTGCTTTTTTGTTTTTGGGACTATTATCTGCCGGCCTTGAGTTCTCGGGGCTCAAGGCGAAAGGCCCAAATAATTATTTTTTGGGGCCCTAATTACAATACATTTTTTTCCTGCAAAATACGTGCCTATATTTACAAGGGAAATACAAATTTGGGGCCCCTAAAATTGCAAAAAAATCGGGGGCCTGAGACGGCTGCCTCACCGACCTCATGGTGGGGGTGGCCTTGATCTGACCCCAAATTGTCTTAAACCTGACCTCACGACGGGCCAAAATTACATGTTACCCTCTAAGTGTCCATTAACTTAACACCAAATAAAGGAAGCTTTAGACCCAGTTTAGTTATGATAAATGTAGTTCTGATCTGCAGATATATTTTCAAACTGGATGAAACTCCAGTTATAATTTAACCTCATTTGCGAACAGGATCTTCAAAGATAAAGATGTTTTAAAATAAAAGGGAAATGCTATGAGTATCCCTACCCAGTATTTTGGTTGATGCATACCCGTAAATCTACACAAAATAAACAAAGGAACATAAGAAAGAAAAAAATATTTGACTCACGGGAGTTGCCTTCAATGGAGCGGTCTCCCTCATATTAAAGGCTTTTGCCGTCCCATTTGCCATCCTTACAATCATGAAGTTACCCCCACCAATGCCACTCGATGCAGGACTCAACACCCCCAAGCACAAAGCGGTAGCTACCGCTGCATCCACCGCGTTGCCTCCTTCTTTCAGAACATCGTTCCCCACCTCAGAGCACTCAGGCGTGTCAGCTGCAACAGCTGCGTTCTTCACTTTGATCATCTCCTTTGCATCCGTTACATGAGACGACGGAATGGCTGCCCCAGACAGCAATGGATCAGCATTATTTAGTGCGATATTAGCCAACGCTAGCACCGCCACTGCAACAGCTAGTGAGTAATAGGAGAATGGAGCTGCATATATATATATCATTTGGATCCAACCGTACGTCAGGTTAATTAAAAGAGAACGAAATGTTATACTTTGCTCAACTGCTAAATTTCCCACTTGAAATAGCAGCAAAACAAAAACAAAAAAGAAAGAAAAGCAAAACAAATATACGCAATGAGGATTCATACCAAATTTCAAGGGGGACTTCTTCCTCAAAAGAGGATCAGTATTCGAGCTGCAGCTTGTAGTTTTCATAGTTAGTTCAAATAAGTCAATCCACTCTAAGTCACTACTATAGAGTAAAATGAAGGAAGAGAACTTCCATTTATAGTGCAGTTTGTGAGATCTGACAGAGTAGTGATGACGTAGTAGGAGAAGGCTAAGATCGATTTCATTGCATTATGGGTCTTTTATTATTTATTCCTTACGATCGTGACTGTGCGTGTTCATTCTTATTGAATACAATTATTATTGTTTTTTTCAATAACAGATCGGACCAATAGCGTGTCGTTTACCTTAAAATAGAGTAATAAACTAATAATCCACATTGTCCCTATCACTTCATGTTAAGGTCGTCGAGATATATATACTAGTATTATACACGTGCTGTGCACGTGGGGAAAGATTGGGGGACTGAAAAGGGGGGAAAAATTACCTACACGTGCACTGCACGGGTTGGGTTGTGGACAAAGGCCTTCTCCCATTATAGTAGTAGAGATATATATATACAGAGAGAGAGAGAGCGCTAAGCTGGTTTTGAATAGGTGTCCAGAGTAAAGTTCAGGACCCGTTTGGATAGTTATTTTGGGGCCTTTTTTCACTTTCTTTTTTAGAAAATGCATTTGGTTACGTATTTCTCAAAGCTGTTTTTGGTTCTCTTTTTCATAAAAAAACCAAAGAGGTCTTTTCTATCTCGTTCTCACTCTCTTTTTTGGTTACCCCCTTCCTCTCTCTTTATACACGCCGACTTCTCTTAGAGTTCCCCAGTCCTCTTTACTCCCCTTTACTCCCATCAACCATCTACTTTACTCCCTCTTTACTCTCATCAAGAGGCGATCCTTTCTTCCGCGATTCGCTCTATTTTTTCCCTTCTCAAGCTCGACGCTCGATTCATGGTCTGTGAGACCAAATCTGCTTACACAAGAAGGTGTCTTCGAGAACGGTGCAGTTGAATCAAACGTCGGTTGAGGCTTGAATCTGTCGGAAACAACTTCTTTACTCTTGAAAGCAAGCAAACCAAGGTATGTATCACTTTGATCCAATTTTTTTGCTATGTTTTCGGTTTGGGGAGGTGTTAATTCCAGATCTATTGTAATCCCCCCCCCCCCCCCCCCCCCCCCCCCTTTTTTTTGTTTTTTATTTTTTTCGGTTTGATTTGAGGGATTAAAATTTTTTTATGATGCTGTGATTTCGAGATGATAAACGTCGATCCTCAAAATCGACGTCGATGTGTTAATTCCAGATCTGAATCAATTTTTTTCTCCCTATACTTATTTAAGGGATTAAAGAATTTTATTAAACTGGAATTGGAGATGATGAGTTGTGATCCTATGGGATTCTTCGACTACACTCCTAACTAGTGGCTTTCAAAATCGAATTGCTTGGATTAAAGAGAAACGATTTTGTTCCTATGAAGTAAAAAAAGTTTTGTTTCAATATTGTTGAAAGAAGACATCATCTACAATTGCTATAGCATCATCAAAAAATTATTTCCGTTCATTGTTATAGTTGAGCAATTGATGATTGTTATTTTATATTTATCGTTTCTGTGGCTAATCAAGATGACTAGTAAGGGGAAGGAGATGGAGCTGGACAGTGATATTGTCCTATGGCCAGCATGTAATGAACGTATATTTGTGGAATTGATGGAGGAGGAGGTCGACCGAAATAGTCTGAAAAGTTCGACCTTTGAAGCCAAAGTTTGACAAAATTTTGTGGCAAGTTTGAATCACATGTGTAATCGTACATACACGGTTAAACAATTAAAAGAGAAACATTCCCAACTTAGGATGAAGTAGAGGGAGTTTCACACTTTGAAGAATCAGAGTGGTATGGGTTGGGATGAAGACAACCATACAGTCACTTGCGAGCCCAATGTTTGGGACACATATGTCAAGGTTCACATATATCTTTTTTTTTTTATAACAGTGTGTGATTATCATCTTAATATAGTTATTCATGACTTTAGTACTTGTAAATTATCAACACAACATTTTTGAATAGGCACACCCTTATGCTAAACAATTCAAATCGAAGGGATTGGCCAATTATGATGCTTTGACCAAAATTTTTGGCCAGTCTACTGTCCAGGGCTTACTTTCAAAGGGCTTCAACTCAAAGGGTGTATGACTCCGATGAGGAACGGATGGTCAATTTTGAGTTCACCCCCCCCCCCCCCCCCCCCGGCAATGCACCACATGTTAATTTGGTTGATGATGATGATTACGAACCAATACATTCGGGGTCTCACAAGAGGCGATCTGGGGGGGTCTAGTGGGCGAGCAACAAAAAGCTCGAGAATGGATATTTGTATTGATGCCAATACCTCTGCGTATATTGCAAAAACTGAATATTATAAGAAGAAAATGGGCGACCGAAGTGATCGCTCGGATGAAGAAGATCCGTTCTCCATTGATAAGTGCATGGAAATAATTAATACGATGGATGGGCTTGATCCCAAAATGCTCCGTGTGGCAATGGATAACATAGTTGCAAACCCTAGTTGGTGTCGTGGCTTCATTCTTATGAAACCGGGTCTTAGACTCTTGTGGTTGGACCAACTTGCGAATGAGTAGAGGGATCTAATTTGTTTAAGTGGATCCAACCCAATGTATTGTTTAAATGTCTTAACAATTTATTGAAATATTTCTGTATGAGTACATTGTGAATATGTAATGGCACAATGTGTTGGATTTTCATTGGTAACGGTTTAATTTTAGATGCATTTGCTATTACTAGCTGTTGTTGTTTTTGTTTTTTGGGGTTTAACTTTGGTAGATAACATAAAATGTTAGTGTAACTGTTTTTATAACCTCCACTATTTCATAAAGTATTTAAATTTGAATATTATTTATGCAAATATATTCTACTATTTCAGAGTGAAGTACTATTGCAATTGATACCATACTGATAGACTTGTCAAGTGACACGTCAAGTGATGATAGTGACGGGCTTGATGACTTGTTGGGACTTCAGTTTCTAGAGAGTATGTCTAAAAAAATTTCCCGTTTCACTTCTAAACTATCAGGCCGTGAATATCTACAAGATATCCTAGATGGTCCCCCGGATAAGTGTAATCGCATATTCCGCATGAATCAAAATTGTTTTTTGGCTTTGTGTCAATTTATTAAAAATGAAAACTACCTCGAGGAAACGCACGAGGAAGCCCAACGTAGACACGTCTCTGTTGAGGAAAGTGTTGCCATTTTTTGTACATTGTCGGTAATAGTCATAGAATAAGAGGGGCCGCTGATCGGTTTCAGCACTCATTGAAAACAATCGAACGATATTTTACTGATGTGTTGAAAGGTTTGGCAAGAGCAGCAACAGTTCTCATTACTCCCCCAAACACGACACATGTACATGAAAGGATCAGTAGTTCTACAGACTTTTATCCATGGTTTAAGGTATTTTATTAGCTTCATGATCACCACCATATTATTCTAATATTTCAAATGTTTTCTCTAAAGTAGTATATTTCAAATTCACTATTGTAGGGAGCTATTGGTGCTGCCGATGGCATATTAATAGATGCTTGCATACCCGCTAGTCGACAAAATACTTGTCGTGGCTGGAAAGGCGATATAACTCAAAATGTGCTGGTCGTTTGTGATTTTGACATGATGTTCACATTTGTTTATGTGGGATGGGAAGGAAGTGCTAACGACTCCCGGGTAATACAAAGTGCATTAACAGAAGGACTGTTGCAAATCCCTCCCGATGATAAATATTACTTAGTAGATTGTGGTTACACGAACATGCCCGGGTTCTTAGCTCCCTGCCGTGGGGAGCCATATCACTTGTAAGACTTCGAATGGCCTAACCATGCACTAACCCAACATAGGCAACATTTCAACAAAATGCATGCAAAGCTACGAAATGTCATTGAAAGAACATTTGGTGTATTCAAAAAAAGGTTTCCCATCTTCAAGTATATGACAAACTACATGTTCACAAGACAGATTCTAATGGTACCAGCTTGTTGTGCAGTTCATAATTTTATACGTAGATATTCAGCAGACGATACATTCTTTTCTAATTTAGAAGATGAACAATTAATTAATCATCTACACACTGAAGATAATGCTTCCACATCTCAACCTTTGGATATGTCATCTTCTCAATTGAATCACATTAATACTAAAAGAGATCAAATTGTTATGGCAATGTGGAATGCAAGGCATTAATGTAATGTAATAGTCCAATGTACTGGTTCATGGCTTCATTGTGCTATTCCAATATATGGATATAAATGCTTTTCTTCCTTTTGTCGCCCATCTATTTGATAATTGCATCTGAATTTGATTTAAGTATGATGATTATGATGATGATTATAATGGCATGTTTATTGTTTAAATTGACAGCAAAGCCTATTTACTTTATGTCTGTCTAGGCAATGATGAAATTCACACATCATATTTTGAGGCATGTGTGTCCCACCCTTCACACACCTGGTTTATTAGAACTTCTGAATAGGAAATGAACACCCGCAGTGAATATCCATCAAAATGAACATACTTGGGGATGATTTGTATTGACCCTTATGATTTATGTGAAGCAAGATGGGTTATTATGTGGACTATTCATGCTAAATTGATTGAATGCTTTTTGGACTTAACTGTGGGTGGTGGAGAGGGTGGACAGTAGATTAGATATAGTTGGCATGGCATAATAATGCAGCCCTATACTAAGCTTGATGCTTCATTTGAACAAATGTTCTATACAAATGTGTTCTGAGCCTACGATTGATGAATTCAACTATGGGTGACGGAGAGGGTGGACACATGATTATTAGTAGTTGGCATGGCATTTTAAAAAATGCAGCCCTACACTAATCTTGATGATTTATTACAACAATTGTTCTATGATAATGTGTTCTGAGCCAACGACTAATTGTGGAGATGATGATTATATAGTCTGATCCTATATAACCTTTGGAGTAATGAAAATTTTCATATACTAGAAATGAAATATATGCTACATTGTGTTGGCTTCTTCTAGCAGGTGATGGGTTCTGATGCTGCTCATGGCTTCTGAATCTTTGGTGTTTTATTTTCCTGACTTCATTATGCTTTTAGAATTTTTGAAGGTTTCATTTTCACTTTCAAAATTAATTTCTTGTTACATTTCCTATAACTATCATGGCTTCTGATGAGTTTTGTTGCTGCTCATGTACCTTCCTGTGATGGGTTTGGATGCTGCTCATGGTTTCTGATGGCTTCTGTTGGATTGTGATGACTTCTTCTACCTTTATAAGGGATTATGATATGAACTTCACTTTCAAATGCATGGCTTTATGAACCTACAAAATTTTCAATACTATGTACAATTTCCTTGCTGTGATGGCTTGTGATGATGCTCATGGCTTCGGATGTTTCTCATGGATTCTTTTGGAGTCTGATGATGTGATGCTTCACATGCTGTCATTGCTTCTGATGCTGTGATGCTTCTTTATGCATACAATTTCGGTGGAAGTGCTTCTTGTCATATGTATCAGATGCATGCAGTTTTGGTGATGCATGCTTCTGATTCTTTATGATGCTTGTGATGGGTAATGAAAGCATATGATGCTTTATAAGTGAATAAAAGTGATCATATCCACATTGATCATTTTATATATTGGCATGGCAATCAAATGCATTAAAATGCATGATTACAACTAGTTGGCATGGCATTCAGATGCAGCCCTAGACTAATCTTCATATTTTATACAAATATTTTTTCTATACATAAGTGTTCTGAGGCTCCGACTAATTGAATTCTATACATAAGTGTTTGTGATGCTAGTGATGCTAGTGATGCTAGTGATTACAATCCATCATGAGCCATGAGCACCATCAAAAACCATGACATGAAGAAAATTGTACACAGTATGGAAATTTGACAAAGAAAATAATCAATGGTTTAGTTAAAGGCATTAGAAGGCATCATCTCTAGATTCATCTCAGGCACATGTGAGAATTTTGTGTTTGTTTACTAGTATTTCACAATCCGGAGATGATGATTTATTCTGATCCTATATACTCTTTAGAGTCTTGAAATTTTTGATGTTGCTCATGGCATTTGATGGCTACGGATGGATTGTGATGGCTTCTTCTTGCTTTGTAGAACCCCGTATTTTCAAATATTATTTTAATTATTTGAAAATAAATTTTAAATGATTTTGAGTATTTGATAAATATTTTCTAAAAGATTTATCTTTTGTACACGTGCAAAATACGTGCAAATGGCTTTTCAGAAGTTTGAAAAATTTAGTTTTCCTTATGAAAAATCATTATTTATTATTTGAGAACTATGTAATATTTTTCCAGATTTTTCTGAAATTAATTATGCCTATTTGCAATTTTTGAGAAAAGAAGGACTTATTTGCAAAATTGACAATTTTGAGGGTTAGAATGCAAAACGTATTTACTGGACATTCCGATCAGTATTTGTTGAGGTTTAGAAATATATTCTTCTATTAGATCCTAATTTAAATGATATTTGATTCAATTTTCAAGAAAAGAATTATATATATGCAAGAAGTATTTTTTGGAAAGGATTATTTTGCAAAGTGGGAATAAAACCCTAATATACAATCCGGCATATTTAAGGGATTCTCTCTTCCCAGCCGTCATTGAGCATATTCAGATTTTGAGATTATTTTGAGGAGCAAAAAAGGAGGATTCTTGGATCTAGCAAGGAGAAAGCTTTTTGTGGATTTTTCTTCAAATCAAAGGTGAGTGGATTGTTTTGTTTGTTTTGTTTTGCTTTGCTTTGTTATTCGAATGATGAATGACGTAAGATCTTTGTTATGCTTGTTTGTGTTCATTATGCCATTATTTTGTTAGTCTCATTGTACGTATGATATGGATCTTTTATTTGGATATGGAGGATGAGAACTCTTATTGATATTTGGATCATGTATGAGAAATTATTAAGTTGTTGAGGAAAGGTTTGATTTATGAGATCGTATTGTTGGGAGACATATTAAGAATGGATAATGTTGTGATCAGATGGTAAACATCTGGATCTTTTGGGTGTAGTTCAGATTTTGATTGAGTTGTGTAAGAAGTTTTGATGAGAAACCCTAATAGAAAGATTAGGAGTTTAGATCATGAGGATTTGAGATTTGAGTATTTGATTGATTGAGTAATGTATCCTTGATGGAGATTATTGAGAGTTGTTTATTTGCCTGGATACAAATTAATTTTTATGATCAGTGGATCTTTAGAAAACTCCAGTTTGATTTTTGTGTTCAGACCTGTTTTTAGAAATCTGTAGCCGACAGTCGACTGGCCTATAGAGCAGTCGACTGGTACGAGCCTACTGCTGTACTTTTAGTCTTTGAGCATTGTTCGGGACAGTCGACCTAGACTGAGGTCAGTCGACTGGTCTTCTGTTTGTAATTTTGTTCAGTCCTTCGGGACAGTCGACCTATGAACCCCCTTTTAGTCGACTGATATACTTAGAATATTTGATGAGAATTATTTGTTTTGTCTCGGGGCAGTCGACTGACTTCTTGATAAGTCGACCGATCATACCTTAGCTTATTTTTGAGAAATTTTGGATTATGTCCTCTGGACAGTCGACTGATGTGCTATACAGTCGACTGGTCCTGAGGGATCTTTGTATTTGGTTTTGAGATCTTCTGTTTAGTGTTTGATTTTGAGATGTTTGTTCAGTCTTTGATTTCGAGATGTTCAGTTAAGAACATGATTTTGAGATTTTCAGTTGAGCCACTTGTTTAGTGGAATTTTGTTCAGATAATTGTTTTTGAGTCTTTAGAGGTATGTGACCCTAGTATACCGGTGTTGAGATATTTGTTCAGTTATTTGTTGAGGCCCATTGAGGCAAATTTTCAGTTATTCAGATTTTTAGTCCGGTAGGGTACACTACTCTAGGAGATTTGTTCAGTAACCCAAACTAATAAGGACAGACATTAGTAGTGTCATGACGAATGGGAACTTGAGTTATGCACCTCAGTAAGGCTTTTGATGTAGGATTTAATCTCCTGAATTATCCAAGTAGTTAACTTGTGATGTGTGATTTATCTCCGGAATTATCCAGGTAGTTAACCTGAGATGTGAGGTATTTCTCCTGAATTATCCAAGTAATTATCTTGAGATGTGGGATTGACCTACGGAATGATCGGAGTCGAGGCGACGCTTTTGGGGTATTATTGTGATGATGAGTCTATGTTTAGATGTGGGATGATCTCCTGAATTATCCAGGGAAAATACCTGTGATGTGGGATCAATCTCCAGAATGATCAAGCATGGGCAAATTATCATAGTTTATCTTCATCTCTTAGTAGTCATCGTTGTCAGCATGTAGTCATGATGTTTTCTCGAATCACTTTTATGCATTTGGATTTCCTATTTTTACACACACTTGGCTTTTGGTTTTGGTATCACCCATTACTCTTTTATTGTTACTTCATACTTTAGTGTTTGATTATTATTTGTTGGATATTGTTATTTCAGTTCATTTATGATGTTTTGTTTGATTTGTCACCACTCACACCATTTATGGCTGACCCCGTAGTTTGGGGGTTAGGGTTCAACTCTAGCCTCACATGTTGCAGGTTATTGCTTAGATTGGAGGTTGGATGCTTGAGTGGGCAGTTTGAGATAATTGGGTTATTTAGTGATTGGTGTAAAACTGTAAAGGATATTTGAGATCATTTTGAGTTGTAAATAAAAAGATTAATTTGTGTTGAGATGATTAGACTTCCGCTGGGATTTGTAATAATTGTTGTAATAAAAGAAAGAAAATTTTAGTGGTGTTTGTTGGTGTTTATTGTTGTATTGAAGTGGATTACTGGGATTTCGCCACGTATTTTCTAAGCTCTCATAAATAGAAATTCGGGGCGCTACAGAGATTGGTATCAGAGCTCCGCTTCAATGTAATAATAGACTTAGTATGACAACCAACCTAGGTGTGGACACTAGAGAGTGAGTACCTAGGTGTGGACATCAGAGTGTGAGTATCACATAGAGTTAAAATATGATGTTTGGTTGAAATTATGGTTTGGGGTATGGTTATGGCTTTGCCATAGGGTATTGATTTGAGTTTGAATTGTATGTGCTCTAACTTTACCCTCGTTTTGCAGTATTCAAAATGGTTGCACCCAGAGGTAGAAATGGTGGCAATAATGAGGATGGATCTGGTAGTTCCCGAGGGAATGGGATCGACCTTGAAGCTGAGTTTGCCAAAGTATATCAGACGTTGAATACGCTGATGGCACTCAATGTGGCGCAGCAGCAAGCGCAGCAGCAGAACCCGCCGCCAAATCATGGAGCTGGTCATGGATTGGTGAATGCCGACCCCATAAAGCAGATTGAATCCTTTAAGAGGATGAGGCCACCAGTCTTTGAGGGGCAAGCTGATCCAACAGCAGCAGATGATTGGATCAGGAAGATGCAGACGATCTTCGAAGTGTCGGAGACTCCTGAGGCTAGCAAGGTGAAGTTGGCTTCGATGCAGCTCGAGAAAGATGCTGGTGTATGGTGGGAGTCATTGAAGAGGAACTTGGGAGATCAGCAGCTGACATGGGAAGCTTTTCTGGAGGAGTTCAGAGATCGTTTCTTTCCTCTTGATGTTCAAGAGAAGAAGGCGACTGAGTTCATGAACCTGCAGCAGGGGAGCATGACTGTTCGGGAGTATGAGACGAAATTCGCTCAACTTTCGAGGTATGCACCAGAGTTGGTCATGGACGAAGCAAAGAAGGCCAAAAAGTTTGAGCAAGGCTTGAGGCCAAACTTGAGGTCAAGGATGGTTCCATTGGGCATTAGAAGATTTGACAAGCTGGTCAGGAGGGCCGCGATGACTGAAGAGGATATGAACTTGTTTTAGAAGAAGCAGGATTCTTGGAACCGGAACAAGAGGCCAGCATCAGGCCAGACTGGGAAGGGATTCCCCGCAAAGCAGGCAAAGTTCAGTGGACCGGTGCAGAAGGCATCTGGAGCTCAGGGAGTGACCTGCTACTACTGCAAGGAAGTAGGACATTACAGGTCAGCATGTCCGAAGTTGGCAGAGCATGTTTGTTCTCAGTGTGGGCAGACTGGACACTCAAAGCCCCATTGTCCACAAATGAAGAAAGACGGTTCGGGTGGAAGCAAAGTCCCGAAGAGGCAAGGGCGAGTATTTGCATTGACCGAGGAGGATGCGAGGGACTCAGAAGATGTAATACAGGGAATGCAGGAATTTTGATTTCTTTCATTTTTGAATCAGTGTAATGAATAAAGCTTTTATTTCAGAACAATTTAAGATTGAGTACCATTCTTATTGTAACAGGAGTTGTTTTAATAAATGGAATTAAAGCAAAGGTTTTGTTTGACACTGGTTCATCGCATACATTTGTATCGCCAAGTTTTGCAAAGATCTTAGGTTTGGAACCTAAGATATTTCCAGGCAGGGTCTTGTCGGTGGCAACGCCGTCAGGTGAAGAGCTAGTAGCGGATCGATATTACGAGGGCTGTGATATCGAGATTGGTGGAAGGATGTTCGGCATCGACTTGATCGAACTGCAAGTGTTGGGAGTAGATGTCATTGTAGGCATCGATTGGATGGCTATAAATGATGCCACAATTGATTGCAAGCAGAAGGAGGTGTTGGTGAAAGCACCAGGTGGACCTGCAGTAACTTTCCATGGGAAGAAGAAGATCCCGCAGGTGGCTGCAATGGTAACTAAGAAGTCTGTTGCAGATGAAGTCAAGGGCATTCCGGTGGTTCGAAGTTTTCCTCAGGTGTTCTTGGATGACTTTTCAGGGTTACCGCCGCAGAGAGATGTAGAGTTTTGTATCAATGTTCAGCCGGGGAGTGCGCCGATTTCCAAGGCTCCGTACAGGATGGCACCTGTAGAGCAGGATGAAGTGAAGAAGCAGATTGAAGAGCTTTTGAGCAAAGGGCTTGTCAGACCGAGTTCATCTCCGTGGGGAGCGCCAATGTTGTTGGTCAAGAAGAAGGATGGGTCGATGAGGATGTGCATTGACTATCGGGAGTTGAATAGGGTGACTGTTCAAAACAAGTATCCGTTGCCGCGGATTGATGATTTGTTCGACAGGCTTCGAGGAGCAGCGGTATTTTCGAAGATTGATTTGAGATCGGGATATCATCAGGTTCGAGTCAAGGAGGAAGATGTGAGTAAGACAGCTTTCAGGACTCGTCATGGGTTGTATGAGTTTTTGGTGATGCCATTCGGGTTGACGAATGCGCCAGCAGTTTTCATGGATATGATGAATCGGGTGTTGAGGCCGTTCATTGATTCCTTCGTGGTGGTCTTCATCGATGATATCTTGGTGTATTCGAAGTCGGAGGAGGATCATTCTAAGCACTTGACAGCGGTATTACAGACGTTGCAGGAGCACAGCTTGTATGCCAAATTGTCGAAGTGTGAATTTTGGAAGTCTGAGGTAGCTTTCCTTGGTCATATTTTTTCTAAGGAGGGAGTAGCTACTGATCCTCAGAAAGTGGAAGCAGTGAAGGATTGGCCCAGGCCGACGTCAGTGAAGGAAGTGAGAAGCTTCTTGGGATTACTACAGGAGGTTTATTCAGGGGTATTCTCAGATTGCAGTTCCATTGACAGGTTTGACCCGGAATTGTGTGGCATTTGTGTGGACAGATAAGTGCGAGGAGAGTTTCCTTGAGTTAAAGGAAAGGTTGACTACTGCACCTATATTAGCATTGCCGCAAGCAGGGAAGGATTATGATATCTACAGTGATGCATCTCTCAGAGGTTTGGGATGTGTCTTGATGCAGGAAGGCAAGGTCATTGCTTATGGTTTGAGGCAGTTGCGTCCGCATGAGAAGAATTATCCGACGCACGATTTGGAGCTAGCAGCTATCATATATGCCTTGAAGCTATGGAGACATTATGTCTATGGTGAGAAGGTCAATATGTACACTGACCACAAGAGCCTGAAGTATATTTATCAGCAGAGGGATTTGAATCTTCGTCAGAGAAGGTGGTTGGAAGTATTGGAAGACATTCGTCCTGAGATCAAGTATCATCCGGGCAAGGCGAATGTAGTGGCTGATGGACTTAGCAGGAAGAGTAGTTTATCGAGATTGATCACTACTCGAAGAGAGTTGGCAGCAGAGATCGATCAGGCGGGTATCGAAGTGGTACTGCGAGGTTTAGGGGCATCTTTGGCTCAGTTGAGGCTGCAGCCGTCTTTGAGAGAGAGGATTGTGGAAGGTCAGAAATCGGATTCAGAGATCTAGAAGATGATGCAGCAGGTTTCGGAAGGCAAGTTATCGGAGTTTCGTGTCCAAGATGGAGTTCTTTGGATGGGTGAGAGGTTGTGTGTTCCAGATAATGCAGAGTTGAGAGAGAGTATCTTACAGGAGGCACACAGTACATTGTTATCAGTTCATCCAGGAGGCACGAAGATGTACAGGGATATCAAACCACATTTTTGGTGGTCAGGTATGAAGCGGGATGTAGCAGATTTTGTGGCAAGGTGTCTGACTTGTCAGCAGATCAAGGCAGAGAACCAGAGACCTGGAGGTTTGTTACAGCCATTACCCATTCCGGAGTGGAAGTGGGAAAATGTCAGCATGGACTTTATCACAGGTTTGCCGAGGAGTTCAAAGGGCAATGACTCAATTTGGGTCGTTGTGAACCGATTGACTAAGTCGGCACATTTTCTAGCCATGAAGATTACTTGGTCAATGGAGAAATTGGCTGAGTTGTACATTGGAGAGATTGTGAGACTTCATGGAGTTCCTGTGTCCATTGTTTCTGACAGAGATCCAAGGTTTACTTCGAGATTTTGGAGAAGTTTACAAGCAGCTTTGGGCACCAGAACTGAGTTCAGTACAGCATTTCATCCGCAGACAGATGGTCAGACGGAGAGGGTGAATCGAGTGCTGGAAGATATGTTGAGAGCTTGTGTTATGGACTTCGGTGGTAGTTGGGAGAGATACTTGGCATTGGTTGAGTTTGCTTATAACAACAGTTACCATGCAAGTATTGGGATGGCACCGTATGAGGCTTTGTACGGGCGGAGGTGCAGGACACCTGTATGTTGGTATGAGGTTGGCGGGAGGCAGATGTATGGTCCTGAGATCATGCAGCAGACGTCAGAGCAGATTGAGCTGATTCGCAAGAGATTGGTTGAAGCTCAGAGTCGGCAGAAGAGTTATGCTGACACTCGACGGAGAGATTTGGAGTTTGAGGTTGGGGATGCAGTTTTTCTCAAGGTTTCTCCGACCAAAGGAGTGATCAGATTTGGTAAGGGAGGCAAGTTGGCGCCAAGGTATATTGGGCCATACAAGATCGTGGAGCGGATTGGCAAGACCGCGTACAGATTGAAGCTTCCAGAGGAGTTGGCTCAGGTGCATGATGTGTTTCATGTATCATTACTGAGGAAGTATGTGGCCGATCAGAAGCATCAGTTGGTGGAAGTTCCTGAAGATCTACAGGTGAACTTGAGCTACAAAGAACAGCCTGTTGAGATCATTGATCGCAGGGAGAAAGTCCTTAGAAGCAAGGTGATACCTATGGTCAAAGTATTGTGGAGGAATCAACAGTTCGAGGAGGCTACATGGGAGCCAGAGGATCGCATGCAGAAGGATTTTCCTGGATTGTTTGTATGAATGTATTTTCTTGTATGTGATTGTAATTCTTTGAATGATTGTACCATTGATTGATACATGATGTAATCCTTTATTTGATTGTGATGTTATATGAAATTATTTGGATTATGATCTAATTATGAAGTATTGTTTCCTTTTTGTTGGTATGTGTTTGAACTCATTAGTAGTAGTTCTGAGGACAGAACTCTTCTCAGGAGGGAGTGATGTAGAACCCCGTATTTTCAAATATTATTTTAATTATTTGAAAATAAATTTTAAATGATTTTGAGTATTTGATAAATATTTTCTAAAAGATTTATCTTTTGTACACGTGCAAAACACGTGCAAATGGCTTTTCAGAAGTTTGAAAAATTTAGTTTTCCTTATGAAAAATCATTATTTATTATTTGAGAACTATGTAATATTTTTCCAGATTTTTCTGAAATTAATTATGCCTATTTGCAATTTTTGAGAAAAGAAGGACTTATTTGCAAAATTGACAATTTTGAGGGTTAGAATGCAAAACGTATTTACTGGACATTCCGATCAGTATTTGTTGAGGTTTAGAAATATATTCTTCTATTAGATCCTAATTTAAATGATATTTGATTCAATTTTCAAGAAAAGAATTATATATATGCAAGAAGTATTTTTTGGAAAGGATTATTTTGCAAAGTGGGAATAAAACCCTAATATACAATCCGGCATATTTAAGGGATTCTCTCTTCCCAGCCGTCATTGAGCATATTCAGATTTTGAGATTATTTTGAGGAGCAAAAAAGGAGGATTCTTGGATCTAGCAAGGAGAAAGTTTTTTGTGGATTTTTCTTCAAATCAAAGGTGAGTGGATTGTTTTGTTTGTTTTGTTTTGCTTTGCTTTGTTATTCGAATGATGAATGACGTAAGATCTTTGTTATGCTTGTTTGTGTTCATTATGCCATTATTTTGTTAGTCTCATTGTACGTATGATATGGATCTTTTATTTGGATATGGAGGATGAGAACTCTTATTGATATTTGGATCATGTATGAGAAATTATTAAGTTGTTGATGAAAGGTTTGATTTATGAGATCGTATTGTTGGGAGACATATTAAGAATGGATAATGTTGTGATCAGATGGTAAACATCTGGATCTTTTGGGTGTAGTTCAGATTTTGATTGAGTTGTGTAAGAAGTTTTGATGAGAAACCCTAATAGAAAGATTAGGAGTTTAGATCATGAGGATTTGAGATTTGAGTATTTGATTGATTGAGTAATGTATCCTTGATGGAGATTATTGAGAGTTGTTTATTTGCCTGGATACAAATTAATTTTTATGATCAGTGGATCTTTAGAAAACTCCAGTTTGATTTTTGTGTTCAGACCTGTTTTTAGAAATCTGTAGCCGACAGTCGACTGGCCTATAGAGCAGTCGACTGGTACGAGCCTACTGCTATACTTTTAGTCTTTGAGCATTGTTCGGGACAGTCGACCTAGACTGAGGTCAGTCGACTGGTCTTCTGTTTGTAATTTTGTTCAGTCCTTCGGGACAGTCGACCTATGAACCCCCTTTTAGTCGACTGATATACTTAGAATATTTGATGAGAATTATTTGTTTTGTCTCGGGGCAGTCGACTGACTTCTTGATAAGTCGACCGATCATACCTTAGCTTATTTTTGAGAAATTTTGGATTATGTCCTCTGGACAGTCGACTGATGTGCTATACAGTCGACTGGTCCTGAGGGATCTTTGTATTTGGTTTTGAGATCTTCTGTTTAGTGTTTGATTTTGAGATGTTTGTTCAGTCTTTGATTTCGAGATGTTCAGTTAAGAACATGATTTTGAGATTTTCAGTTGAGCCACTTGTTTAGTGGAATTTTGTTCAGATAATTGTTTTTGAGTCTTTAGAGGTATGTGACCCTAGTATACCGGTGTTGAGATATTTGTTCAGTTATTTGTTGAGGCCCATTGAGGCAAATTTTCAGTTATTCAGATTTTTAGTCCGGTAGGGTACACTACTCTAGGAGATTTGTTCAGTAACCCAAACTAATAAGGACAGACATTAGTAGTGTCATGACGAATGGGAACTTGAGTTATGCACCTCAGTAAGGCTTTTGATGTAGGATTTAATCTCCTGAATTATCCAAGTAGTTAACTTGTGATGTGTGATTTATCTCCGGAATTATCCAGGTAGTTAACCTGAGATGTGAGGTATTTCTCCTGAATTATCCAAGTAATTATCTTGAGATGTGGGATTGACCTACGGAATGATCGGAGTCGAGGCGACGCTTTTGGGGTATTATTGTGATGATGAGTCTATGTTTAGATGTGGGATGATCTCCTGAATTATCCAGGGAAAATACCTGTGATGTGGGATCAATCTCCAGAATGATCAAGCATGGGCAAATTATCATAGTTTATCTTCATCTCTTAGTAGTCATCGTTGTCAGCATGTAGTCATGATGTTTTCTCGAATCACTTTTATGCATTTGGATTTCCTGTTTTTAAACACACTTGGCTTTTGGTTTTGGTATCACCCATTACTCTTTTATTGTTACTTCATACTTTAGTGTTTGATTATTATTTGTTGGATATTGTTATTTCAGTTCATTTATGATGTTTTGTTTGATTTGTCACCACTCACACCATTTATGGCTGACCCCGTAGTTTGGGGGTTAGGGTTCAACTCTAGCCTCACATGTTGCAGGTTATTGCTTAGATTGGAGGTTGGATGCTTGAGTGGGCAGTTTGAGATAATTGGGTTATTTAGTGATTGATGTAAAACTGTAAAGGATATTTGAGATCATTTTGAGTTGTAAATAAAAAGATTAATTTGTGTTGAGATGATTAGACTTCCGCTGGGATTTGTAATAATTGTTGTAATAAAAGAAAGAAAATTTTAGTGGTGTTTGTTGGTGTTTATTGTTGTATTGAAGTGGATTACTGGGATTTCGCCACGTATTTTCTAAGCTCTCATATTAGAAATTCGGGGCGCTACATGCTTTATAAGGGATTGAGGTTTGAGTCTCACTTTGGAAAATTTCCATATTGTACACAATGTACCTTCTTGTGATGGGTTTTGATGCTGCTCATGGCCTCTAATGGTTTCTGATGGAATGTGATGGCTTCTTCTTGCTTTATAAGGGATTAAGGTCTGAGTTTTACTTTCAAAATAACCTTCTTGTTACTATCTTATAACTGTGAAGGCTACTGATGCTTGTGATGGCTTCTTTGGTTTTTTCCTGGAAAAGAGAAGCAAAAACTGCTTTGAGAACTCCGTAACCAAACGCGTTTTCTTAAAAAGAAAACGAAAACAGGGCCCTAAACATCTATCCAAACAGGGCTCAGTTTGTCAAATATTGGTAACCAAACATATACAAATTTCTAATAGAATTTGTACATGTGCCTGAGATGAAAATCTTTGTTCTTTAATGTTCTCTTAGTTCAATGATCTTGTTTGTAAGGATGTTTACATTGTTTTGCAATTGAATGAGTTGCAGGCAACCTAGTAGATGATGGCTTCTGATCCTATAAATTTTCTAATACTGTGTACAATTTCCATCCTATGATGGCTTCTGATGCTGCTCATGCCTTTTGATGTTTCTTCTAGCAGGTGATGGGTTCTGATGCTTATCATGGCTTCGAATCTTTGGGGTTTTAATTTCCTGTCTTCAACCTGGTTTGTATAAGTATTTTGGAAGTTTTCATCTTAACTTTCAAAATTAATTTCTTGTTACATTCCTTTTAACCATCATGGATTCTGATGGGTTTTGCTGCTGCTCATGTACCTTCCTGTGATGTGTATTGCTGCTGCTCATGGATTCTGATGGGTTCTGTTGGATTGTGATGACTTCTTCTACCTTTATAAGGGATTATGGTATGGATTTCACTTTGAAAACCTACATTGTTGTTACTATGTTATAATTCTGAAGGCTGTGAAGGCTTCTGATGCTTGTGTTGGGTTCTCATATCTGAACAAATCATTCTAATAAAAGGGTTTGCACATGTGACTCACATGAATATCAAAATGATGGATTTATGACCCTACAAAATTTCCCACACTATGTACAATTTCCTTGCTGTGAAGCCTTGTGCTGCTGCTCATGGCTTCTGATGTTTCTGAGGGAGTGTGCAAGGCATTTCTGATGCTGTGATGCTTCACATGTTGTGATGGCTTCTGATATTGTGATGCTTCTGATGCATGCAGTTTCGGTGGAAGTTTTTTCGTGTCATATGTTTGTTGGCAGTATCTCTCCATCTAACAGGAAGTGTTTCATTTAATTCTACTTTAAATCACCCTTACTCCTTTTCCTTTATCAGTCTAGGCAATGATGAAATGGACTAATGAATATTTATATTACTGAATTCATCCATGCCAATATATTTTTTCATGTCAAAATCATCTATATTTTATTATCCGGAGATGATGATGATATATCCTGATCTATATAACCTTTGGAGTATTGAAATTTTTGAAATACAAGTAACCACAAACATGGTTGGGTTGTCATTGGAGTAACCAAACACAAATATCTACTAAATTTTGTATATGTCCCTCTCATGAATCTGGAGATGATGGCTTCTGCTCCTATTTAGCTAAACTATTGATTTCTCCTTTTTAGGGAATCACACTGTGTAAAATTTGTGATGGGTTTTGATGTTGCTTATATCAGCTGATGGCTACTTCTTGCTTTGTAAGGGGTTAAGGTGTAAGTTTCACTTTGTAAAATTTGGATAATGTGTACAATAACCTTCCTGTGATGGGTTCTGATGCTGCTCATGGCATCTGATGGATACTGATGGATTGTGATGACTTCTTTTTGCTTTGTAAAGGGATAAGGTGTGATTTCCACATTAAAAATTGAATTCTTGTTAGTATGTTATAAATTTGAAGGCTTCTGATGCTTGTGATGGATTTTCATGCTTGGGCCATCTCAGTTTGTGAAATACTAGTAACCAAACACATATTTCTAATAAATTTTGTACATGCGCCTCTCATGAATCTGGAGATGATGGCTTCTGATCCTATTTAACTAAACTTTGATTTCTTTGTTTCTAAAATTTCCATACTGTGTACAATACCTTCCTCTGATGGGTTCAAGTGTTGCTCATGGCATCTGATGGCTACTGATGGATTGTGATGGCTTCTTCTTGCTTTATAAGGGGTTAAGATCTGAGGTTCACTTTGTAAAATTTGCACATTGTGTCCAATATCTTTCCTGTGGTTGGGTTGTGATGCTGCTCATGGCTTCTGATGTTTATGATGCATTCTGAAACAATCTGATGCTTTATAATGGATTAAGGATGAAGTTTCACTTTCATTTTTTCTCTCAAAATTTGTAGATTACAATTGCTGTATTAGCCGACTCTTACAGAATTCAGATAAAACCTTGCATAGTCGAAAGCTTTCCAGTGATGGAGAGATACAAAGAAGAAACAAAAAAAAGTTAAAGCGAAAGATACCACAAGATCCACATAAAAACAAGCATAATGCAGTGTATGTTGCATCAGTGTAATTCAGCTCATTTGGGAATCCAACTTTCAAGTAGATATAATATAATGTATTAGAGCTTAAAAAAACAGATAGACGCAATGTAATATAATGTATTTGAGCTTTGTTCATATTATGTGACTGGAGATTAAAGCAAGTGTAACTAGTTAGAAAAAAAGGGATGTGATTTAACAATTTTCATTACATTATATTCATATCATTTTTCTTATTACTCTTTTGTATATCGCATATCAGTTTATGGAAGGTTCTTAATATAATACCAATACAACATCTTCATTGGAAAAAGTATAGTCGCATATCAGTTCATATGAACAAGCTTAAGGTATTTCACATTAATACAACTCCTCATATTGATAATATTTGCTCCATTCGCTCTTTCGCACGCTTCTTGTTCGTATACTTGTAGAACTTTGCTTTGTAACAGCAAAGAAAAAAAAATCAAAAGAAAACTAATGCAAATTGATTAAACATACACCGTTTATAAGCTCATTGTCACGAAAACTGCAAAAAAATTAATTTGAGAATTTAATTTTAAACCCAAACGCCTCTTCTAAGCACATTATCCAATAACTATTTTTTAATAAAATTTCAGATTTTTTGGTTTACCAACTGCATTTTATACTCTCATTTTCAAAAAACGGATTTCAAAAAAAATATTATTACCAAACAGCTTTTACAGTCTCATTTTCAGAAAATAGTTTTCAGAAAAAATTATTACCAAAAAGGTTTTACACTCTCATTTTCAGAAAACAATTTTCAGAAAAAAAGATATTACCAAACAGCTTTTACACTCTCATTTTCAGAAAACTGTTTTCAAAACAACTATCCAAATGCAACCTCAGTTTCGTGTCGATGAGTGAACCTTTCGAATTTGTTTACCAAACTATCCCGCCTGGTTCTGATTAAAATTTTGGCTATCAAAAAGGATGTCTCCCCACAGAAACTCTCACAGAGCCTCATCCCCAAGCATCTACAGATACTCCAACAAAGCTGAGAGTCGACGACCACTGAACAGCCCTGAGATGCCAAAGAGAGGGAGGGAAGCGATGAAGGAAAAGGGTACAGGTGGGAGACGCATTCAACGAGTCGAGGAAGGAGGCAGGGACAGGGATAAGTCCCCTTCTAGAACCAAGGAGCACCGTTTTGATTACAGAGTCAGATCTAGGGACTCTGCAAGAGGGTTCGCTAATAGAAGTTTCCTCTGTTACCCACAGGAAGCGAAAGGTAAATCTTATGCTGAGGTTACTAGGGGTGATCACCGTAGGGTTGAGGGGCATAGAGCTCTATCACTAGATAGATTCGACCTAAAGAAGAAGGAAGATGAAGAGGGAGAGTGGGTTCTCGTCAAAGCAAAGAAGAAAAGGTCTAGAGATGTTGGAGAAGACAGCAAGAGAGCCAGGGTTGCTGCGTCGGGTAATTGGGCCGCCGGAAAGTTACTGTGCCATAAATGTGCTCAGAGGGGGCACTCGATTCACCAATGCAAGAACGATTGGTTCTGTCTTGTGCAAACAATCTGGCCATATTTCTACGGCGTGCCCCCACAGCAAGAGTAATAGTATACACTCCAACAGAGAAGTTAACTCCTCGGCAAAATCCTTCAGATCGGAAACTTCAAAAACAGAGGAAAGTGCGGCGGGGAGAAGAAAGATGGCGCTGGCGAAGATAACTCCGACTCCGATTATGGCTGAGTGCGAGAGGAGGTACAAGAACTGTGTTTTGGTAAAGGCTCACACTGAGCATCCAACTTGTTCTGACATCGATGATCTGTTAACGGCTACTACCACTACAGCGGCTTGGAAATGGGCGGCATCTCAGAGATCGGCTAATCATTTCCTGGGGCATTGCAATGCTGAAGAAAGAGTGGGAGAGCTGTTGCTGATGAAAGGTTTGGAGGGCAGGGGAAGCGACGGAATGGAGTTCTATGTAACCTTCAAGCGGTGGTCGCGTGCTGAAGGAGCTTTAAAGCAAGATTCATTATTTTCGGTTTGGCTACGACTGTACAACTTCCCATACCAACGCTGGGTGCGCTCAGGTTTCCAAGACTTGGTTCGTTGCTCTCGACCACCCGCCCAAAGCCACTACCACCCATGCGTTGCTCTCGACCACCCGCCCAACACAGTGAGCGCCCAAAGCCACCACCACCCTCGTCAAACCCAAAGCCACCACCGATAGCCATTAACTACATCAATAGCCATTAAGTCCAGTGAGCACCCAAAGCCAACACCACCCATGCGTTGCTCTCGACCATCTGCCCAACATAGTGAGTGCCTAAAGCCACCATTAAGTCCAGTGAGCCACCCAGTGAGCGCCCAAGTCCACCGACCACCCGTTTGGGTGACTTGGCTGGACCCACCGGAGAAGACCACCCAAAGAAGCGGCGCTCTCGATCCACACCGTCGCCTCCCTCTCCTCCACCGGAGAAGATCCCTCGTGGGTGACGGCCAGCACGATGGCGACCGGTTTCCGAAGTCGAAAAGTCAGGATTTGGGGGAAAAACAAGAGGGAAAGAGAAGATGAGATTTGGGAGAGAGAAGTTGAGAGGAAGCCGAGAACCCCCCCACCCCCCCCCCCCCCCCCCCCCCCCCCCCCCCCCCCCCCCGGCTCAGATTTAGGATTTGGGTTTTTTAGGATTTTTTTGGGAGAGCTTCTCTCTCTAGATTTTATAGAGAGAGAAACTCCAAATGTTTTTCCTCAAGCCGAGTTTTGAACGAGTAGCTCGGTTTGTTTAGAGCCCTAGTCTTCATTGTTAAAATTAAATTGCTCTTTTTCTCTTTCTTTTAGAGTTAAGGTATAATATACTGCTTTCGTGCAGCCAATATATCCAGCAAATGAAAAAGTAGTGCTAATTGCATTGGTTTAAAACTACATCGACATTGATTACTATCATAACTCAAGGAATCGAGTTGTGTAATTTGTAAACAAACTAATTTAATTAATCTAATTTCAACCAAATATTTTTAAGTAAGAGTTATATTAATCATAGAAATTGATGTCACTGAGAATAATTTGTGAAAATTAGGAACTCAAGGGGGAAAAAAGGAGTGCATATTACTAGTTCAGTTTCATTGCTAGCACAGTTTAATATCCCAGAATTCTTGTGATACGTAAACATAAAAATAAAAAAATATGTGCAATTCATGTCCAAGGCCACACCGACGATGAATACGAAACGATACTGAGTGAGCATTTATTTGTAATTTTTTCTGTAACAGACATTCCAAACTGAATACGAAGTTCTTGAAAATACAAACTGACCATAAAATCCATCGATACATATAGTCGTTACTAAATTGAGGGAATGGTATTAACCGACGAATCAGTGGCCTGCTGGCAGTCCCATTTTTCGTGGATCACTTACTGCAGTAAGCTCCCCAATTTCAATGCCATTGATAAATGCAAGTAATGGAGCAAGATTTCCTTTCACAATCCCTTCCGTAGCTGACCTAATTTTATCAGATAAGGAGATGTCCTCAAAGTCGTGGATGATAATTTGGCATTTGTTGGCAAAATTCGTCTCTGTTACATTGTGCTGGGTTTGTTCTAGGCCTTCCCTTAGATTAATATCCGTAAGGATATGAACAGGGATATCCGCAACCGATTTTGTGTTCTCATAGCGAACTTCATTAGGGATCAACTGCAAATACCGAAGATGATCTAGTTAAACTTTGTTTACTTACAATGTATTTACGTTAAACATCCAAGCACAATTAATTTCCATCATCGAGGAATTATGCCAAAATTAATTTCTAAATTCATGAAGTTTAGTATCATTATAGATTATAGATTAAGAGTTTATAGTCTAACCGTATGATACAATCTTGGCTTCTTCATGGACTGATATGGATCCAACTTTCCAAGAAAATAATGCAAGAACACTTGAGTGGTTCCGGCAATGATGGTAGCACCTCCGCTTCCACCAAATACACCCTTCAATTGTCCATTCTGTAAATCAATAAATAATTAATTAGTAAATAAATAAATAAAACAATACTTATTACTCACTACATAGTAATTTCTTACTTACAAAATCGATCTAGGACAAATGCCTTTATATTTTGCTTTTTTTTTTAATAGAAAAAAAATATATCTTTTATGCTTAAAATGGATAACTAATTTCCATTAATACTTATGTTTTTTTTTTTCCAATCGAATTTCATACTTTTGTTTTTAATTAAAGTACTTTAAAGTAATTAGATGTGCACGAAATTGATTTGGGTTCCTGATTCATCTAAACTGACAACCAAACTTAACTGAGATAACCATGTTCTCATTTTAAATCGAATAATCATAGTTTTTGGCACTTCATTGCTTAAAAAGACCACCTTAGTTCCCAAATTAACACTTCGATCAGGATGAACTTATACCAAGACTCCAATGTAATACTTGTATGAAACTAGAGAACCCTAATTACCTTAAGAACAATTGTCGGTGACATGGATGATATTGGCCTTTTCCCGGGGCGAATATAATTAGCTTCAGCTGCATCGATATCGGTAGGACCACTGGTATCCCCTGTGTGTAGAGGGATGGCGAAGTCATCCATTTCGTTATTAAGCAATATTCCAGTCCTTTTCGATAAAAATAGTGATCCAAAATAATTGTTTAGTGTACAAGTCAACGCCACAGCATTTCTTTCGGAATCAACAACGCTCAGATGGCTGGTTCCATGATCATCGATTATACTCAAACTGTTTAAAAAGGTGGGGGAAAAAGTACCATTATTACACATTGGTGTGAATGGATTATAGCAAACATTGCTCAATTAAGAATTTTTTGTAAATTAGATTTTAACTATTTTGAATGAAGTTTGGTTTTATAACTATATGCAAGAAGGATCTTACTTCTGAAATTGTGGTTTATACTTCCCACCATAATGTTTGATAGATTCAACGGTCGTGGTGTCATCTATGTCCTCCTTCAGTGTTGCAGCAAACTCGGGTGAGAGCATATCAGATACGACATCTTTGATATCTTCTACAAATTTAGGGTCTCCAACATGTGAGCGTACAGCAAACATGTGTTTCAATGCTTCAATAAACCGGTGAAGCCCAACCGGATCGGAGAGACTTTTAATATCACTTCCATATTTGGAAAGGATATTCAGCAGCTGCAACCAAAAAAAAAGTAAATGAACAAATATAATAGCTCTAGACATATGTATTAACATCAATAAAGAAGAGCATGCACGATTATGTAGATATATATCATATATAGATTCATAGGCACTGAAATTAATAAATTTAAGTTGATAGAAAATGAAGACTACTGAATTCTTATAAGATCCAGCGTTGAATCTACAAGTGCAATCAATGTGAACGTGCATGTCCTATGAATATATGTTTTAGGAAAGACTTACAAGCATCATTCCAACACCACCAGTTGAAGGCGGAGGCATTCCCAATAACTTCATCCCCATAAATTCTCCAAGCTCTAATGGTTCTGTCACTTCCACCGTGTACTCCTCCAAGTCCTTCTTCGTCAATACGATTTTCTCATCTTCATTGGCTTCATCTATGTCTTTAATGAGATCGTCCCCAATTTCACCTTTGTAAAGTACATCAGGTCCATTCTCTGCAATTGCACGTAATGTATCCGCAAGCTTCACATTGCGCACTAGGGTGCCTGCCGCCTTTAGATGAGTTTTGTCGATCCCATAGATTTGACGCAGCCCGGTATCTTTAAGTATGTAAGTTTTCACCTTTGTCATCTGACCGTAGAGATTTTTAGATATGTTAAATCCATTTCGAGCGTAATCTTCAGCTGGCTTAACCAACCTGCTCCATGGAAGTTTGCCAAACATATCCCAAGCCTCGTAGAGACCTTTAACTTCCCCTGGTGTACAGGCAGAACGAATGCCTCTCTTTTTCGCAGTGAGCGAATCGTAAAACATGGTCTGCATGCGGTACATTACAATATTATCAATTACATGTAAACAGTTTCATAGTCCTTTGATGGTTGGTGGTGTAATTTGAGTTAACGGGTTCAGATAATTATTTCCACCCAAATTCATACTATGATATCAGGACACCAGGCTGACCTGATAACTACACTATTCTTGACTGTTTGTTTTTATATCAGGCGTGCTTTTTTGTTTTTGGGACTATTATCTGACCCAGGGCCGGCCCTGAGTTCCCGGGGCTCAAGACTCAAGGCCCAAATAATTATTTTTTAGAGCCCTAATTACAATACATTTTTTTCTGCAAAATACGTGTCTATATTTACAAGAGAAATACAAATTTGGGGCCCCTAAAATTGCAAAAAAATTGGGGGCATGAGACGGCCGCCTCAACGACCTCATGGTGGGGGCGGCCTTGATCTGACCCCAAATTGTCTTAAACGTGACCTGTGAGGTCGGGCCAAAATTACATGTTACCCTCTAAGTGTCTATTAACTTAACACCAAATAAAGGAAGCTTTAGACCCAGTTTAGTTATGATAAATGTAGTTCTGATCTGCAGATATATTTTCAAACTGGATGAAACTCCAGTTATAATTTAACCTCATTTGCGAACAGGATCTTCAAAGATAAAGATGTTTTAAAATAAAAGGGAAATGCTATGAGTATCCCTACCCAGTATTTTGGTTGATGCTACCTGTAGATCTAACTAACACAAAATTAATAAAAAGAAAGGAACATATATAGGAAAGAAATTAAGTAATATTTGACTCACGGGAGTTGCGTCCTTTGGAGCGGTCTCCCTCATATTAAACGCTTTTGCCGTCCCATTTGCCATCCTTACAATCATGAAGTTACCCCCACCAATGCCACTCGATGCAGGACTCAACACCCCCAAGCACAAAGCGGTAGCTACCGCTGCATCCACCGCGTTGCCTCCTTCTTTCAGAACATCGTTCCCCACTTCGGAGCACTCAGGCGTGTCAGCTGCAACAGCTGCGTTCTTCACTTTGATCATCTCCTTTGCATCCGTTACATGAGACGACGGAATGGCTGCCCCAGACAGCAATGGATCAACATTAGCTAGTGCGATATTAGCCAACGCTAGCACCGCCACTGCAACAGCTAGTGAGTAGTAGGAGAATGGAGCTGCATATATATATATCATTTGGATCCAACCGTACGTCAAGTTAATTAAAAGAGAACGAAATGTTATACTTTGCTCAACTGCTAAATTTCCCACTTGAAATAGCAGCAAAACAAAAACAAAAAAGAAAGAAAAGCAAAACAAATATACGCAGTGAGGATTCATACCAAATTTCAAGGGGGACTTCTTCCTCAAAAGAGGATCAGTATTCGAGCTGCAGCTTGTAGTTTTCATAGTTAGTTCAAATAAGTCAATCCTCTCTAAGTCACTGCTATAGAGTAAAATGAAAGAAGAGAACTTCCATTTATAGTGCAGTTTGTGAGATCTGACAGAGTAGTGATGACGTAGTAGGAGAAGGCTAAGATCGATTTCATTGCATTATGGGTCTTTTATTATTTATTCCTTACGATCGTGACTGTGCGTGTTCATTCTTATTGAATACAATTATTATTGTTTTTTTCAATAACAGATCGGACCAATAGCGTGTCGTTTACCTTAAAATAGAGTAATAAACTAATAATCCACATTGTCCCCATCACTTCATGTTAAGGTCGTCGAGATATATATATACAGAGAGAGAGAGCGCGCGCTAAGCTGGTTTTGAATAGGTGTCCAGAGTAGAGTTCCGTTTTCGTGTTGATGAGTGAACCTTTCGAATTTTTTTACCAAACTATCCCACTTTTTGTGAATATATACCAAACTGTCCTAGTTTTAAAGTTAAATACCAAAAAGTCTCTGTCGCTGACTGAGATAGCGCGCCTAGTAAAAATCTACGCGCTATCTCAGTCAGCGTGTGTTAGAGGCCACTACTTTTTTCCTCAAGTCAGAGTGTGCGAAAAAGTCTCAATTATAGACTCGCTATCTCCGTTAACGCGCCCATTTAAACCAGGCGCGCTAAGTGAGATAGCGAGTATTGATTGAGATTTCACTTAAATCACACTCGCTGTGGCTGTCTATTCTCTTCATATTCTATCTCTCTCTTCTCATTCTCTCCCAATTTCGAAACCCAACTCCAAAACCCTAGCATCCCAATTGGAGATCTAAAACTCTACAAAATCTTAAAGGATCTTCGTCATCTCTCACATTCATATCTCCTCCCACTCTCAAAACCCGAAAACCATCTTCCAAAATTTCTTTGTTTGGGGATTTATGAAGCGGATTTGTTATCAAACTACACCGTCTTCTCAAAGCTCAAAATTGCTCAACTTTTCTGATCATTAATTTGAAGGTATGATTTGTATATTATTTTATCGCATATATTTTGTTTAGTAGATAATGATTATTTTTTATATAAATATGTATAGGTATGGATCATGATAGTCCTATTTGGCTTTATTTTGGTGGTGAAATTATTCGTGACCCAAAAATAGGTTGTTGTTGTTATAGTGTCGTTGATCCTGAAATAATTTGGGCACCCCATACAATTACAATGGAAGAACTTCTTGAGAAAGTTTATGAGGTTACTGATTGAGATAAAGAACGATGGAATTTTAAAATTTTAGCACGTTATGCAGCGGGAAAATGTGACGGTCAATATTTTATGATTGTGACCTTAGGAAACGACAACTCTCTGAAGTCCATGATTGGTAGAACACTTGATCCGAATTTTAGTTGGTCTGCATTAGAGCTATATATTCAGCAAACCCAAATTAATGTGCCAGTTACGATCGATTGGAAGACCCGTTATTACAGCGACATCATGCAGTGTACAGTCATCTCGCCGACCGGCAAGTGAAAACAATGGGTCTCGGGATGCCATCTCTCGAGAAGGGCGGTTAGTAAGTGTCACGCCCCGCTTTCCAAAAGGAATACGAAATACGAGTGCGCAACAAAAGCCCAGCGAATGATTTTCATCATACTTAAGCTGTTCAAGAAATCTTTATAACATTCTCAAGAATCATCAGAGCCGGAAACAAAAGAATCAACCACATGCACATATGAGCCAAAATACCAACAAGAATACTTGAAACCAAATATATAAATCTCAAATAGTCATGATTTGAATAAAATAAATATCTTGGGTCACATTGCCCAAATACAAGAATAAATCAAAGTCTCAAAATACAATATTGTTGAAGCAAGCTACAAGAAATATTATTAATAAAAAGCAGCACTAATACTTCATGTCTCTGATACCATATAGAATCTCTTCTCCAAAATTTGCAATTCAACGAATGCAGGAAAGAGAGAAAGAGAAAAACAAGAACCCGTCAATTACAAGTTACGGGCCACTTATAATGTAGGATACAAGCATATGGAAAAACTAGCTAGCAACATGGTATAAGTGTGATGTCAACATAAATAACTAGCATGGCAAAGTGAACAAGTGTAAATGGTATGAATCAAGTGTCAAGTAATCAAGTATCATGTAAACATGCATCAAGTGTCAAGTATCATGTAATCATGTATCAAGTGTCAAGTTTCAAGTCTCAAGTATCATGTAATCAAGTAGCAAGCATGTATCAGGTTCAAATATCATGTTCAAGTATCATATTCAAGTATCATGTTTAAGCCTCAAGCCTTGTAGTGATTATTATCTAGGTAGCACTTCATGCATCCCATACGGCATGGTTGCTACATCAAAACAGTTTCGCTTTAGATTTTATAGTGGACCATAGAGGGCAGTATACTCGGGGACAAGTTAAGTAATCGAGCTCTAAGCTCCAAGTATCATGTATCATGTAATCACGTGTCAAGTTATGCAAGTGGCAAGTATCGTGTCTTGCGTGTAAGTATCAAGTAATCACGTGTCAAGTATCATATCTCAAGTAATCATGTAGGATCAGTGGATCTCCTTCCGAGTACACGTTTCTAAATTATCCACTATTAGATTTGTCCCTTAAACCCCGGCTTGGTTATTTATTATTAATATCAAACAAGCACGTATATGTGCAAAATATATCAAGAATTACATGGCATGATCATGTGATAAATGCAAGTTGCAAGGTAAACATGTACGAGTGCAAGATAATACATGAAAGAATAAAATAGACAAATCTCAAGTTCAAGACAGTAAGACCATACTGTAGTAAAAAAGTGATTTCCAGTGTTACAAATAAGCAAATCTGGATCTGTCAAAGGATCTGGAAAATAGACTTCCACACGAATCTAGCAAATATAAATAAGTCATATATTAATTCACAAAAACATAGCTCAAAACTGATTTGAATACAGAAAATAGGTTCAACCAGAAATCAGGAAAACGAATTCAAGAGCAGGAAAACAGCATGAAACACATTAAATAAATCCACCAAAAATCTGGGGTATTTTCCTATATGTTCAGTATCTAAATATAAAGTTTAATAATTTTTCAGTGAAATTAGATCAGTCATCAAAAAAAAGAAAACATAAATAAACGATAGCTTGGCAAATCTGGAATTCCCAATACTGCTGTACGGTAAATATGATATCTCGCAACCAGTGAAACGAAATCCAATTCCGCCAAAGGGATACGAAAATAGATAAAATATACTAACTTTCATATTTCACAAATATTTTTCATACAGTAAAAGGAATCATAGTGAAAATAAGGTTCTTCACAGAACAACGAGCAAAATACAGCAAGTATAGATTTCATAAACGAGCATGAAACAACACATAAAACTCATCAATAAAATTCACCAAAAATCTGGGTAATTCCTAACTAGATAAAGAAACATTGACCAAAGTTTTGGATCAAAATAATATATGTAGCATCAGTATCAAAATCATTTAGTCATCAAAATCATCGAAAAATAAAATCTAGAAAAGATCGACACCTCTGTAGTAAAACAGTCATAACTCACTCATACGAAAATGAAATCGAGCAAGGTCAGAGGAGTTTTACAATAGACAAAATTCTCTAAAACTCATGTTTTATACCGAAATTAAGATACTGGCTTTAAGACAGTCCAAAATAGCAAACAAAACAGATCAGCGACAAAATACAGATTTTTTCCTTTAACAACAACTCAACATATATCATACCAAACTTGTTCAAAACACAACCAAATATAAAATCGAGTCTACCAAGTGTCCAAACATCATGAATTAGGGTATCTAGCATGTCCACCCCAAATATTTCACATGGGACTCAACCAAAACACGAGTTCTCACAAAAATCTTTCATACATGATCAAAATCAAGAACGGGTAAAACTTAAGTTAATTCATGTCCATATTGTATCGTGAGTCATCTATGGTCAAATTTTCACAATAGAGACAAAACCCATCAAGCATATCACAAACAAAAGTCGTCTCTAGACCCAACTACACTATAGGTGGTATTTTTAACTTGTATCAAACAAATGAATTGGAGTACAAGTTACTTGCCTTAGCCGAAGATGAAGAGCGACGAAATCCACGAATAACGAGCAAAACCCACGAACGAAAATCCGCGAATCAACGAATCCAAGCAACTAGAGCGAGAAATCTCCACACGAACAAAACTCCACAAAACGAGATGATCCAAGAGGGATGATGACCAAAAGTGGCTTGCGGCCACAAGAGAACACCACGAGAGAGAGACGAGGGAATATGTGGTAGTGTGAGGTGGTCGTGATGGCCAAGGAGGGGGAAGAAGAAGGCTCGGGTGTTGGAGTGTTGGGCTGTCGGGTTTGGGGTGTTGCCGGGATGGATGCAGGCCGGGAAGGGTAGGTCGGCCTGGAGGGGAGGTGGTCGGCCTGGCTGCTCGGGTTGAAGGTGATCGGCGCAAGCAATCGGGAGAGAGAGAGGGTAGGGAGGCCGGGATAGTGAAGTAGGGGAATTAGGGTTAGGGTTTAGTGGAGAGGGAGAGGGGTTTATATATGGGGTTTAGTTGTGGGTTAATGGGTTAATGGGTGTTAGGAGTAGTAGTAGGTTTACCAATGGGTTTTGGATTTTGGGTCAATTAAATAGGAATACAAATAGGGTTGGAGATTTAAATTGGCTTTTGGTAAATCTTATTAGGGATCAAATAATAGGATTGGGAAAAGGATGAGCCACCAAACATCACCACAAGCACCCAAGAAAATAAAAATAAAAATAAAAATAAAAATAAAAATAAAAATAAAAATAAAGGGACGAGACCAAAATGAAGAAAGAACAAAATAATGAAGCACGAAACAAAAGAGACAACAAATCAAACATAAAGATCTTAAAATGAAATAAAACGAATATATATTGAAAACAACTCCAATACATGGTTCAGAAAGAATACAAGAGAGAAAATACACCAAAATAAAACATACACTCAAAAATACAAAAAAATAAAAAATAAGGGTTACATTAAGGGTCGGTCGGCCTTAATAGAGCTCATCAACCTGATGTCGTATAACCCACAGTTCTATAATAACTCGTGTATACGGGGATGCATGTCTAATGTGTCGCGCCCCCGAAAAGTACACTCTGAAGACTTCCCCTCCCACACGGCTTAAAGCGATGCTCCCCTTGTAAAGTCAATAGTCTTCGATCCATCAGACCGGGAACCACCGGTGCAACATATGATGAAGAAGATAGGTCTGGCTCACTGTAACCCTTATTGCCCATATTTGTATTTTTTATTTTATATTTAATAAAATTCTTGATTACTTATTTTATTTTTGTTTGTATTTAATTTCATTCTTTTTGTATAGTGTGTTATTCTTCTCTCTTGTGATTCATTTTGCATTGATTCAGTTTTTTATTCTCATTTATTTGGCTTACAATTTGTTCTTGATCTCGTGTATTATTTAAACCTATTTCATGGCCTATTTGTCTCGTATTGGATTCTTTTCTTCCTATTGGATACTACCCAGTTCACCTAAACCCATATTGTCTCCATATAATCACCCTAATTGTACCCTAACCCTAATCACCAAAACCCTAATACTATTCTCTCCCATCTAGCCGTCACCTTCTCTCTCCCTACCTCTCGACCTACCCCAACCTCCCCTGCCTTTGCTGTCGTCGTCCCTGATCACCAGTGACAGACCCCCCACCGCACCCCTCACCTCCTTCTCTATCACGTGCTCACACCCCAGTCGCTGCCGCCCATCCTCTATTCCATCGTCATCATCTTCTTCTGTGTTTGACACCATCTTGCAGCCCAGCGCCGACCCTAGTCGCCGCCGCTCGTCTTCCCCGTGCCGTCGTCTTCCCTGGTGTTGCTGTTGTTCGGTCTTGCTGTTGTTGGATGTTGTCTCTTGAGTGTGCACGTGTAGTCTCATGCACGTGTTTCGATTTGGGGATTCTCGTCTCTTTGCTCGTTGCGTTCGTTGCTCGGGATCTGTTCCCGTTATTCTGTTCTTCATTCCATCGTCTTTATTATAGGCAAGTAGCTTGTATGTGTTCTTTTTGTCATACATATTTGTACTCTCATGATGATCCTATTTTGTTAGGTTAACTATTGATATCACCTCTTGATTATGAGTAGTTAATATAGTTGACACCCGTTGCATGAAAATAATTAGAGTAGTGGACATCTTGACTGTATGTTGTTTGTGGTATACCGTATGTTGTAGATGACTGTTGCATAGATGTTTGTTGGATGTATTATCTCATTATGGACTATTTGATTCACATGCCATGCTGATTTGTGTAACCCACATATACCATGCTTTGTATGACATCTAGATTGAACTGTTTGTAGTTAAGTTGTTTGATAAAATGCCGAAAAGAACTTTTGTTTTGCTACTGCCCTATTTTGTACAGTAATTGCGACCCCATTAGCATCAATAAAATAAATAAGTTTGTGAACATGATTTGTAACCTTTGTTTTCTAGTTTCCAGAACTTTCGGCAGATCTGAATTTCGATTTTTGATGCATGAGTTATTGCTGTTTTACTGCAGTCATATCGTATATTCCAGATTCTGAACAATATGTATTCTGTAAGATATTTTATTTTAAAACTGATACTAAAAGTAGAATTTGAACTCTATATTTTGCTGAGTATGTTTACACATTACTGGGATCAATCCCTAATTTTTGTAGAATTAGATTCTGAACAATATGTATTCTGTAAGATATTTTATTTTAAAACTGATACTAAAAGTAGAATTTGAACTCTATATTTTGCTGAGTATGTTTACACATTACTGGGATCAATCCCTAATTTTTGTAGAATTAATTAATGACTTTGGTATCTCATTTCATATTTATGAAACTAGTCAAAATATTTCCAAGCTGCATACTGTTCAGTAAAGACTGTTTTCAACTTGATTCTTTTCGTTTTTTATGAAAACTTTATGAATATAAACTATAGCCTAATTTGTCTATTTTACTACCTTTTTGAAGGATCTGGATTTTGAATTTTAGTTTATGAATTATCTCTATTTTGGTACTGCTGTGTCTGAACTTTTAGAATTGAGATCTTGTTGCATTACTCTGTTTTCCCAATTTTGTTGACTATACTATCCGTAATATAATTTCATGATATTTTATATTTTGATACTAGATATATTAGGGAATCTCCCAGATTTTTCTCAGATTTAACTACGTTAATTTTAAACTATTTTCATGCTTATAAACAAGATTTAGCATTTTCTAGCTAAACATAACTTCTGTATTAAATGCTGTTTTCAACCCTGTTTCTGTGGCTGATATGTGACTTATATATATGTGCTGGAATCGGCAGAGAGCCTAGTTTCTAGATTTTCTGAAGGATCTGGATTTACTATTCTGTAGCAACGGTAATCTCAGATTTGGTATAGTAGTGTCTTGCTGTCCAGAACTGAAAGTTTCGTTATTTTGACTATTATGAGTTGTTTTTATCAACCGTTGTAAGTACTACTTCATCTTAGACTTGTCCCTTATTCTTGCCATGTCTTTTAGCCCTGTTTGTATTCGTTTACACCTGTTGTTAATAAAGAAAAGAAATCAAGCCAGGGTTTTTAAGGGAAAAGATCGAGTAGTGGACAATATAGAAATGCATATTCAAAAGGAAACTCGTTTTCCCCACTGTTTACTGTGGTACCTAATATTTATTTCTGGATGCATGAGGACATGATCCATGACACCGTTTGTTGTTATTACTGTTACAGTTGTCTGAATATACTTCCCTATAGAAGTTCCACTACAAAATCTTAAAGAGAAACTGTTTGATGTAGCAACCATGTGGTAAAATCTGGGATGCATGAACTGTTACCTAGTTAGTAATGAACATTAGATATAAGAATAACTGTTTACACTTTCACATCCAGTTACTATTGATTTACTGTTACTGTTGATTTACTGTTACTGTTGATTCACTGTTACTGTTGACCCATACTGATACTGTTACACTCTTACTATTATCACTACACTGTTACTGCCATCTGTAGAATGTTATAATTGTTGTCTACTCCATATTAGTATTACTTGTTTAATTTAGTTAGGTTTTCCTTCATTTTTCTACTTGTATTGGATGCGGCCCGAAACTTGCATCTAACGGGTGTTATGTTTTCCTGTTTTTCCTATTTTCCTTGTAATTTCCATATGAGTAGTTTTTGCTGATCAATTGCCTACTAGAGTTGGTGAGCAAAAGTTTTGAGCTGCGCAATTGGAATGATTTGCTTAAATGTTTTGATGAACTATTTTATTTCATTAATTATATTGAGACTTGTATTTGGACTTATTGTCATAGGATTATTGTTTGTTTCGGATCTAGTATTTATTGGGATATTTATTATTAATGCAATAAATACTGTTGAGTTATGATTGTTTTTGCATGCCTGATTGAGTATGTTGCCTTATTTACTGTCATGATGAGCCAAGCAGATCCGTACAGCTTATGGATGGTGAAAACTATCTGCTGGGCTTAGTCACGTACAGTATTCAGTATTCTTTTTGGGAAGCGGGGCGTGACACTCACTTGGTGGAGAAGAAGGGCATGGTTGATTTGGAGGAGATGACGGGCCATTTGATTTGGCGGAGAAGACGAACCCACCTAATCTTACACAAAAAAATTAAAAATCAATATAAAAAATTATAATTTTATTGATTTAAAATAAAACGTATGAAATAAATATAAAATCATCTTACATCACTACGTCCCTATCCACCATGGCTAGATTTTTTGGGAGGATGTCCATAATATGTCAGTGGCCGTTTCCGGTTTGTAGGAGGCCTACAACTACTTCGTTCTTCGGGCATACCCTGTGTTCATGCCATATGTAATATCAAAGAGAATCATACATGTTTAATTATATATATTATCAAATTTACTTTAAAATCGATAGAAAATAATTATACAATTAACAATATCTAAGTACAAAAAATTCAATATCAAACAATATTACTTACAATGTCACATTGGCACGAAACTAAAATCATAAATCGGTCTATATACAATGTTATTCACAATATTTCGGTTTATTGAATAATATGACAATGTTACTATCATCGCATATCTCACTCATGCATTGTGAACTACAGGTTAATTTGAACAAACTCAATTAGTACGACATAGATTAAGTTAATAATTGTTTAATTTTGGTTAACTACACAACCGAAATTTATCACGTGCGTTGCACGTTTTAATAAATCCTAAATCAAAATATATGAACCGAAATGTAGCTTATAATCAATCCATCATAATCATTTACTAAATAAGAAATTATACACACTTAGTATATAACCTAACCTAGATTAATTTATGAACATACAAAAATGACCCAAAATTGCAAATCGAACCCTAGATCCAAAATTACCGAAAATTATATAGCATAAGTTAAGAATACATACCGTTGTTGTTCGGATCTTGACCGGGTTCGGGTTGCACACAATTGTTGGGTTGAAGGACAAAGTCGACTATTCCACTAGCTACCAAACCAATAATCTCCTTCCGAAAATTGGGGGAAATGGTTTATGGGTTCACTGAATATTGGGAAAACTTTTGGTTGAGGTGAGAGTATTGTGAGTGATGAAAAGATTTAGAAAATTTTTTCAAGAGATTAGGTTGAGGAGAGGTCGAATTTGGGGGCTAGGGTTTGGGGGTTGGGTTTCAGATAGCGCGAGCGCGTTTTGGGAGAGAGAAGAAGTGGGATGAGAGTGCGACAGCGAGTGTGATTTAAGTGAAATCTCAATCAACGCTCGCTATCTCAGTTAAGCGCGCCTGGTTTAAATGAACGTGCTAACAGAGATAGCGAGTCTATACATGAGACTTTTTTGCACACTTTGACTTGAGGGGAAAATCTGTGCGCTATCTCAGTCAGCGTGGTTTAAATGGACGTGCTAACAGAAATACCTAACACACGCTGACTGAGATAGCGCACAGATTTTTACCAGGCGCGCTATCTCAGTTAGCGACAGAGATTTTTTGGTATTTAACTTTCAAACTGGGACAGTTTGGTATATACTTACAAAAAGTGGGATAGTTTGGTAAAAAAAAATTCTAGGTTTTGAATAGGTGTCCAGAGTAAAGTTTAGTCTTCATGTCAATGAGTGAACTTTTCTATTGTGGAAACATACTGAATGATTTTTTTTGTTTTCTTCACTACTGGTTCTGTTTTTGTATATTTCAGTTTTTGTATTCTTTTGCTATTTTTTCTACTCCCTTCGCAAAGGCAGGCTCTGAGTTTCCCGGGGCCTGAGGCAAATGGTCCAAATAATTATTTTTGGAAGCTCCTAATTATAATATAATTTTTTTTACGTGCAAAATACTTGTCTATATTTACAAGGGGAATACAAATTTAGAGGCCATAAAATTACAAAAAATCTGGGGGCCTGAGGCGCCCATCTCACCTACCTCCAGGTGGGGGCTGGCCCTGCCTCTATCTCAAAATATAAGTCATGCTAATCTTTTTTTGTTTCATATTATAAGTCACTTCAAAATTATGAGATCATTCTTAAATGTCTATGAATTAATTTTTTATGAGATTTTCAATTTTATCCTTATAACTCCGGCATTGCTTGTTCCAAGCCAGGAATCCGGCCATAAACCAGGTAAAGAGGAGGGTTGCGTTAGGCAGTTGACAGCCAACATAAAATTTTGTCAAATTTTAAGAACATGAATCCTAATAATATAAGTGCAAATGCTAAGACATTCCCTGTAAGCGATGCATTGTACCTGCCTCCAGGTGCTTCGAAAAATGTGCAAGGGGCGTCGCACCGTCACCGGGGTGAGGTGAAAATGGGCAAGGGTTCCTGCACCAATCTGGACTTGTGCCGGTAAAGAAGCTAGTCCAGGAAAATAGGCTTAGGTTATCGATTTGGAATATGGAAACATTGACAGGAAAAAGTATAGAACTAGTAGATACCATGATTTGAAGAAATATCAATATAGCTTGTTTACAAGAAATAAAGTGGGTAGGGAAGAAAGCTAAAGAGATAGATGGTTTTAAATTATATTGTACTGGTAAAATTAGAAATAGAAATGGAGTAGAAATTTTTGTAGATAAGAAATTCAAAAGATATGTAGTAGGTGTTAATGGAAAAGGGGATAGAATAATACAAATTAAGCTTGTATTAGGGGAAAAACATAATTAATATCATTAGTGTTTATGCACCCAAAGTGGAATTAGATGCACAAGCTAAAAATAAATTTTGTGAAGATATGGATGAGATAGTTCAAGGAGTACCCCTAGGTGAGAAACTATTTATAGGAGGAGATTTCAATGGACATATAGGAGAAGATAACATGTGATATGAGATGGTGCATGGAGGACATGGATTTGGAAATCAGAACGATGGTGGAGAGGCTCTATTAGATTTTGCAGATTCGTATGATCTTATACTACTTATTTTAGAAAGAGGGATGAACATTTGATAACTTTTAAAAGTGGTCAAATAGGAGTCAGATTGATTTTTTCATCACAAGAAAGGTAGATCGTTTGACAAGTAAAAATTGTAAAGTTATATCGGGAGAGTATTTAACCTCACAACATAGATTAATGGTATTGGATGTGAAGATTGGGAAACACATATGTACAAGGAAGGTGACTAGGAACCCAAGAATTAGGTGGTGGAACTTGAACGGAGATAAACTAGAAGTTTTTAAAGATAAAGTCCTTAAAAGAGCATCATGGAATTGGGAAGGGGAGACGAATATGATGTGAACTAAAATGGCTACGTACATAAGAGAAATTTTAAAGGAGGTACTTGGAGAATCTAAAGGTAGAGGGTTGTTAAATAAAGAAATATTGTAGGGACAAAAAGAACTCCAAAATATTGTGAGAGAAAAAAGATCAACTTTCAAAATATGGCAAAAGAGTAGAAATGAAGAGGATTTGGAGAGATATAAGACCGTTAGAAAAGAAGTTGGAAAAGCGGTAAGAGATGCAAAAGAAAAAGCTTATGATGATTTATACACAAAATTAGCAACAAAAGAAGGAGAAAATAATATTTATAAGATTGCTAAACAAAGGCATAGAAAAACAAAAGACCTGAATATAATTTGAACGCCCCTGCCCCTAGCTCAGACAATTTATACAATTTATCAGACATTATTTATAGTATAGTACAACTGCCCACCACAAGCTGCCTCTCAAAAGGTGGTTAACTGGATTGGTGACTCTTGATCATAGGCTATATTATTTATTATTATTTTAATCTATTACTAATCCCGATATGGGACTATTTGAACTCACAAACTCTCTTTTTAATCCCATGTACATGGAGCCCGTGGGCCCCATGCCACGTCACCCTCACAAGATAGCAGATGCTGCCTTCTCCTGAACCTGGGTCCCCATGGTGACATCAGCATGACATCACCTCCACACATGAGCAAGTCTGTTGTTTCACAAGCTGTGGGCCCCCCATCTAATTCAACTTATTTACATCTATGCCATCACTCTCTTTATATATATATATATATATATATATATATATATATATATATATATATATATATATATATTATGGGGTGTTAAATACACCCTCCCTTCAGAAATCAGCGTCCTCGCTGAGCACAGGGCATGCACAATCTAGTGCAGGATCTACTTTCTAGCCGATGTGGAGCATCTGCTCTCCTATCCGCCCGACTAATTATGATTCTGGAATCCACCGCCCGATCAATCATAGTTCTGGATTTAATTGAGTTGCCCTCCTATCCGCCGAACTAATCATGATCCCGGAATCCACTGCCCGACTGGGTTTATAGTCCCGGAATCCACCGCTCGATTATATAGACATGCCCCACACTCGGTGTAGAAAGTCGGTTCTAATACCATTTGTAACGCCCCTGCCCCTAGCTCAGACAAATTATTTATAGTATAGTACAACTGCCCACCACAGGCTGCCTCTGAAAAGGTGGTTAACCGGATTGGTGACTCTTGATCATAGGCTATATTATTTATTATTATTTTAATCTATAACTAATCTCGATATGGGACTATTTGAACTCACAAACTCTCTTTTTAATACCATGTACATGGAGCCCGTAGACCCCATGCCACGTCACTGTCACTTGCCTTCTCCTGAACCCGGGTCCCCATGGTGACGTCAGCATGACGTCACCTCCACACAAGAGAAAGTTTGTTGTTTCACAAGCTGTGGGCCCCCCATCTAATTCAACTTATTTACATCACTCTCTCTCTTCCTATATATATATATATATATATATATATATATATATATATATATATATATATAGGGAAAGCTTCGGTTGAGCACTCCTCTAGTGCTCACCGCATGAACACTAGGCCTTCGGGCGTTCATATCGAAGATCCGAACCGTTCACATTCATCTACACATCTAAATTAGTCTAAATATGTAAAATCAAATCATTTGAAATTCATTTGCCCATCCATCATGTGACTATAAAAACAATGATTTTCAGCCATACAATTTTGTAACACTTCAATGAATAGGCAAATGAATTTCAAATAATTTGATTTTACATATATAGACTAATTTAGATGTGTAGATCAATGTGAACGGTTCAGATCTTCAATATGAATGCCTGAAGGCCTAGTGTTCATGCGGTGAGCACTAGAGGAGTGCTCAACCGAAGCTTTCCCATATATATATATATATATATATATATATATATATATATTTTTAGAAATTACGGGGTGTTACATACACCCTCCCTTCAGAAATCAGCGTCCTCACTGAGCACAGGGCATGCACAATCTAGTGCAGGATCTACTTTCTAACCGATGTGGAGCATCTGCTCTCCTATCCACTAGACTAATCATGATTCCGGAATCCACCGCCTGATCAATCATAGTTCCGGATTTAATTGAGTTGCTCTCCTATCCGGCCGACTAATCATGATCTCGGAATCCACCGCACGACTGGGTCTATAGTCCCGGATTCTACCGCCCGATTATATAGACATGCCCCACACTCGGTGTCGAAAGTCGGCTTTGATACCATTTGTAACGCCCTTGCCCCTAGCTCAGACAAATTATTTATAGTATAGTATAACTGACCACCATGGGTTGTGTAACCCCCATTCCCCCCAAAAAAGTATTTTCTGAATATTTTCTGTATTTCAAAATTATAAATTCATTATTTGTTAAAACTGTTTTGGATTTTATATCAAAGTGTTTTTCTAATAGAAAATTTATTCATTTCAAATAACGATGTGTTTTGATCTTATTTTCTAGATCTTATTGATCAACTATTTGTATTTGAGTCCAAATTATATATATATATATATATATATATATATATATATATATATATATATATAGAGGAGTGATCCAATGAGAAACATCTTAAAATGAGAAAATGAAAAACATTAATTCTAACCATTGGATTTGAGAGGATTGAGATGAATGGCTCTAATTCATTTGGACTAGTAATTAAAAAACCGATTTATTTTAACTAATTTATCAAAAAAAAAAAACCAAAAAAAAAAAAAACCAATTTACCGAGTCTCATAAGTTAAATCGGTTCTGCTCTATGTAGGAAGGAAACTTCATGCGGCTGGATCCATATGAGAACCTGACACTTCATGGACATGTCAGACACTTCTTATCGTGTGTACTAAATTTATAGTATATCTCATACATGTCGAACACTTCTTAGACATTAACAATATATAATAAACAATTTTCAGATACCCCTTTTACATTATATCTTGTAATAGTAGTCAACTTGTATTACTTTTGTATGGATTATAGGTCTATAATTTAGGTCAAAGTAATAATGTCCAATGTCATTTGGGTTAAATTTATGCATAATCGTGGTATGTGATGTAACCTACTATAATATTATATATGATTGTGCCCTTGTATCCCTTTCTCAAATTTACCGAGTCTCATAACTACTGTATCCATGCTTCCCAGGTGTTGTCCTCCCAGTTGCTAGCTCTCCACGATTAGTGGAATTTACCTGCTTCATTTCTTTTCTGAATTTCTCTTCTCCTACTAACTTATTTATGTTCTCCTCCGAACATTGAGTTCTGATTTAATCAGCATCAATATTTCATCAATGTTGTGGGCATGCAGCTGCATAACTGCTAATTGATGTATGTCTCAGAATTTTCATAACGTGATTTTGGGATTACAGGGAAATTGTAGGAAACATGCATATTTTCCATCTTATGAAGTTCTTGTTTTATATACAATATTGTTTTTATGAAATTGAAGGTTAACTGCCTTCTATGTTAAATCTAATATTAAATTTACCGATTGGATTTGAGGAATTAAAATAAACCGGTTTTTTATTGTTAGGTTTTTTTTTTTTTTGGTTTTTTTTTTGGATAAATTAGTTAAAATAAATCGATTTTTTAATTACTAGTCCAAATGAATTAGAGCCATTCATCTCAGTCCTCTCAAATCCAATGGTTAGAATTAATGTTTCTCATTTTCTCATTTTAAGATGTTTCTCATTGGATCACTCCTCTATATATATATATATATATATATATATATATATATATATATATATATATATATATATTCGGTCATTTTAGTAAATTGTTAAACCCGGATATTATTTTATTGTATGATTTTATTATTATAATAATTAATTGTCGTTTCTTTATTATTTAATTAAAATTCATCTATTGAATTATTTTGTTACTGTACTAGACCTAGTTTTCTTGGCGAATCCCAACTTATTTTCATGCCCAGTTTATATTCAATCCATTTGTATTATTTATTTATTTATTTGGATTTAAATTCTTGTTATTGAAACTCTTTGATATTCTTGATGCATTATTTTCTTGTTAATCTTATTTTTCTTTTTTTTTATTGTGGGTATTTTTATTTTGAACCCTATTGATTTTGATCTATCTCTTAATTGAATCCTAAAACCCAATTTAATTTGTTCTTGACCCAAACCGCTTTTATTGGACCCTAAACCACTAACCTATTGGACCCTAAACCACTAACCCAGTACCCTAATTGTATCCTATAAATACAACTCTACTGCAAACCCTAATTTTGTATAAAAATCGAAACCCTAGCCGTATACTCTCTCTCCTCTTTCTCTCTCCTCCAGCTTTCTCTCTCCCTGACTCAGATTCCCACCCAAATCCTATAGCCAACTACTGTTCACTATCTTCCCCAACCATCCGGCCAACTTCGGCCACCCCTCACCCTACCAGTTGCCGCCCTGCCTTTCGGCGACCACCCCTCTCGTTGTCAGCTCCCCTGCCTCGCGCCGCCCATCACCGCCCTCATCTCTGTAGCGCCCCGAATTTCTAATAAGATATCTTAGAAAATACGTGGCACATTCCCAGCAATCCACTTCAATATAATATTAAACATAACCAACACCACTAAAATTTTCAACATTTATTACAACAATCACTTACATAGCACAGCGGAAATTAAAACATTTCAACTCCAAATTTTCTTTTTATTTACAACCCAAAACTAACTCAAATATGCTTTTACAATTTTACACAAAACTCTTATGAGTCAATTTATCTCAAAACCAACTCAAGCATCCAATCTCCAACTCTAAGCAACAACCTGCAACATATGAGGCTAGAGATGATCCCTAACCCCCAAAACTAAAGGGGTCAGCCATAAATGGTGTGAGTGACATAAAAACAAACAAACAACATAAATGAACATACCTCACAAATTCTGAAACAACATATATTAAATAAGAATATGGGAAGTAAGAAATGACAGGAAACATGAAAACATCAAGTGGAACTAATCTAAGTGTCAGGTGTAGAAGACCGGAAAACCACGTACATAGAAACAAGCCAAGAAAACACAGATTTTATATGCAGACTCTCTAATGCGTACTTGTCGAAGTCTATGCATCCCATTCTACATAGGTTCGGTGCAACCCCTTAACGTCTTCACTTCGTAGGGTTCAATCCCCCGTTATGCAACTAATCCTAACACGATGACTACTACGAGATAAAGATAAACTATGGATAGTATCTCATGCCCGAAAATTCCGAAGATAGATCCCACACCCAAGATGTTTTACTTGGATAATTCCGAAGATCATCCCACACCGAAACATTGACAATTCACCACACGAATACCACATGTGCTTCGCCTCGACTCCGATAATTCTGGAGATCAATCCCACACCACAAGTAGTTACCGTGATAATTCCGGAGACATATCCCACACCACTAATAATCTACTGTGATAATTCCGGAGATTAAATCCCACACCGAAAGCCATACTGAGGTACCTGACTCATGTTCTCGTTCATCATATCACCACTAGTGCCTGTCCTTATCATTTTTTGGGTTATTTAATTACTCAACGAATCTCCTCTAGTGGTGTACCCGACCGGCCTAAAATCAAAACTTAATAACTGAAATGCCTCAATGGGCCTTAACAAAATAACTCAACACCGGTATACTAGGGTCACACACCTCTAGAGACTCAACTTAAATGTCTAAACCAAAGTTCCACTAAACAAATGGTTCAACTGAATGTCTCAAATCAAATACTTAACTGAATATCTCAAAGTCAAATGCTTAATCAAATACTGAACTGAATGTCAAGTATAGACTGAATTATCTGAGAATCGAACACTCAAGGAATACTTAAGTTACAAAAATTCATCAGTACCAGTCGACTTATACTGTAGTAAGTCGACTGTCCAGAAGGACAAATATTCAAAATTTAAAAAAAAATCAACTAAGTCATATAAGTCGACTTAAGAAGACATCGGTCGACTGTCCAGACAAGAAACTGACATAATTTTACAGAATAAGTTCTAAGTATACCAGTCGATTGCCAATGGTCTCAGTCGGCTGACCAGAACGGATTTTCAAAAGGCTAATGATACATCAGTAGGGTCGTACCAGTCGACTGATAGGTTGACCAGTCGGCTGTCGGCCTACAGTTTTCATAACTTTAGGTCTGAATACAATAATCGAAACTGAGGTTTTCTAAAGATTCATTGCTTATAAAAATAGTTCGTATTCAGGCAAAATGATCTTCATTATGGGTATATTACCGAAACTTCAAATATGTTAAAACTCAAGTTCTCATGTTCTAGATCACTAATTCTTTTATTAGGGTTTCTCAAGACTAAATTCTTTCACAACTCTAAATCAAAATCTGATTTACAATATATAAGATCCAGGTGTTCATCATCCGAACATAACCATAGTCAAATCTTAATAATACGATTTTATAAACAAAGATATACTAATCATCCTTAGATTTCACAACATGGTTCAAACAAAAATCATTATTCACATGGATCATACCACAATACAAGATCTATATCATTCACAACATCAAATCAACAATATTGCCACTCTCATACATAGATCAACAATAAGACAAATTTAGATCATTCACAAACAAAACAAAACACACAATGTCACTCACAAAACAAACAAAACAAAACAAAGTCACTCACCTTTGAATTGAGAAGATTCAACGAAAAGCTTTCCCTTTTGCTTGATCCAAAAACTTCTTCTTCCTCCACCAAAACAAATCTCCAAAATTCTGTATTTTTCAGTAATGACGGCTGGAGAGAAATCCTCTTAAATATCCGGGATTAGGTTTAGGGTTTCACCCACACTTTTGCAAAATAATCCTTTCCAAAATACAACTTTACATATATAGGTCTAGTCTTGGAAATTCGACCAAAATTCATTTAAATTAAGATTTAAAGGAAAATATAAATTCTAAATCTCAACCAATACTGTTCAAAACGTCCAGAAATTACATTTTGCACTTTAACCCTTAAAAATGTCAAATTTGCAAAAAAGTTCTTCTTTTCTCAAAAATTGCAAATAGTTCCAATTAATTTCAGAAAAATCTGGAAAAATACTAAATAAATCCCAAATATTAAATAATAATTTTTCATAAAGAAAACTAAATTTTCAAACTTCTCAAAAAGTATTTGCACGTGTTTTGTACGTGTAACAAGATAAATTTTCTGAAAATATTTATTAAATTCTCCAAAAATCAATTTAATTTCATTTTCAAATATTTAAAATAATATTTGAAAATACGGGGTTCTACATCACTCCCTCCTTAGAAGAGTTCTGTCCTCAGAACTACTACTAATGAGTTCAAACCACATACCAACAAAAGAAACAATATCTCATAAATAGAACATAGTCCGAACAATTGCATATAAAAACATTATCAAAATAGAAGAAATATAACTCAATCAATGGTACAATCATTCAAAAGAATTACAATCACACAAAAGAAATACACTCATACAAAAAGCTCAGGAAAATCCTTCTGCATGCGATCCTCTGGCTCCCAAGTAGCCTCCTCGAACTGCTGATTCCTCCACAACACCTTGACCATAGGTATCACCTTGCTCCTGTGAACTTTCTCTCTACGATCAACGATCTCAACAGGCTGTTTCTTATAACTCAAGTTCACCTGTAATCCTTCAGGAATCTCTACCAACTGATGATTCTGATCTGGCACATACTTCCTTAACAATGACACATAGAATACATCATGCACTTGTGCCAACTCCTCTGGAAGCTTCAATCTATATGCTGTCTTGCCAATCCGCTCTACGATCCTGTATGGCCCAATATACCTTGGCGCCAACTTGCCTCCCTTACCAAACCCGATCACTCCTTTGGTTGGAGAAACCTTGAGAAAAACTGCATCCCCAACCTCAAACTCCAAGTCTCTTCGTCGAGTATCAGCATAACTCTTCTGCCGACTCTGAGCCTCGACCAACCTCTTGCAAATCAGCTCAATCTGCTCCGATGTCTGCTGTACGATCTCAGGACCATACATCTGCCTCTCGCCAACCTCATACCAACAAACAGGTGTCCTGCACCTCCGCCCGTACAAAGCCTCATACGGTGCCATCCCGATACTTGCATGGTAACTGTTGTTATAAGCAAACTCAACCAATGCCAAGTATCTCTCCCAACTACCACCGAAATCCATAACACAAGCCCTCAGCATATCTTCCAGCACTCGATTCACCCTCTCAGTCTGACCATCGGTCTGTGGATGAAACGCGGTACTGAAATCAGTTCTGGTGCCCAAAGCTGCTTGTAGGCTCTTCCAAAACCTTGAAGTAAACCTTGCATCTCTGTTGGATACAATCGACAGAGGAACTCCATGAAGTCTCACAATTTCACCAATGTACAACTCAGCCAATTTCTCCATCGACCAAGTAATCTTCATGGCTAGAAAGTGAGCCGACTTAGTCAAACGGTCCACAATAACCCAAATCGAGTCATTGTCCTTCGAACTTCTTGGCAAACCTGTGATGAAATCCATACTGATATTCTCCCATTTTCACTCCGGAATGGGCAACGGCTGTAACAAACCTCCAGGTCTCTGATTTTTTGCTTTGATCTGCTGACAAGTCAGACACCTTGCCACGAAATCTGCTACATCCCTCTTCATACCAGACCACCAAAAGTGCTGTTTGATGTCCCTGTACATCTTCGTGCCTCCTGGATGAACTGACAACAAGGTACTGTATGCTTCTTGTAAGATACTCTCTCTCAAATCTGCATTATCTGGAACACACAACCTCTCACCCATCCAAAGAACTCCATCTTAGACACGAAACTCTGATAGTCTGCCCTCTGAAACCTGTTGCAACATCTTCTGAATCTCTGAGTCTGATCTCTGACCTTCCACAATCCTCTCTCAAGGACGGCTGCAGCCTCAACTGAGCCAAAGATGCCCCTAAACCTTGCAGCAGCACCTCGATACCTGCCTGATCGATCTCTGCTACCAACCTCGATACCTGCCTGATCGATCTCTGCTACCAACTCACTTCGAGTAGTGATCAAACTTGATAAACTACTCTTCCTGCTAAGTCCATCAGCCACCACATTCGCCTTGCCCGGATGATACTTGATCTCGGGACGAATGTCTTCCAATACCTCCAACCACCTTCTCTGCCGAAGATTTAGATCCTTCTGTTGATAAATGTACTTCAGGCTCTTGTGGTCGGTATACATATTGACCTTCTCACCATAAACATAATGCCTCCACAGCTTCAAGGCATAAATGATAGCTGCTAGCTCCAAATCATGCGTCGGGTAATTCTTCTCATGCGGACGCGATTGCCTCGAACCATAAGCAATAACCTTGCCTTCTTGCATCAAGACACATCCCAAACCTCTGAAAGATGCATCACTGTAGATATCATAATCTTTTCCAGCTTGCGGCAAAGCTAAGATAGGTGCAGTAGTCAACCTTTCCTTTAACTCACGGAAACTTTCCTCACACTTATCAGTCCATACAAATGCCACATTCTTCCGGGTCAAACCTGTCAAAGGAACTGCAATCTGAGAATATCCCTAGATAAATCTCCTGTAGTAACCAGCTAAACCCAAGAAACTTCTGACTTCCTTCACAGACGTTGGCCTGGGCCAATCCTTCACTGCTTCAACTTTTTGAGGATCAGTGGCTACTCCCTGAGTTGCAGGTGCCTTCTGCACCGGATCACTGAACTTGGCCTGCTTCGCGGGGAATCCCTTCCCACTCTGGCCTGATGCTGGCCTCTTGTTTCGGTTCCATGTATCTTGCTTCTTCTGGAACTGGTCCATGTCATCCTCAGTCATAGCTGCTCTCCTGACCAGCTTGTCGAACCTTCTGATACCCAACGGGATCATCCTCGACCTCAAGTTTGGCCTCAAGCCCTGCTCAAACTTTTTGGCTTTCTTTGCCTCATCAACAACCAACTCTGGTGCATATCTCGAAAGCTTAGCAAATTTGGTCTCATACTCCCGTACGGTCATGCTGCCCTGCTGAAGGTTCAAGAACTCGGTCGCCTTCTTCTCCTGAACATCTAGGGGAAAGAAGCGATCTCTGAACTCCTCCAGAAAAGCTTTCCAAGTCATTGGCTGGTTTTCCAAAGTCCTTTTCAGCGACTCCCACCAGATACCAGCGTCCTTCTCTAGCTGCATCGTAGCCAACTTCACCTTGCTGGCTGCCGGAGTCTCCGATACTTCAAAGATCGTCTGCATCTTCCTAATCCAATCATCAGCTGCGGTTGGATCAGATTGCCTCTCAAAGACTGGCGGCCTCATCCTCTTAAAGGATTCGATCTGCTTGATAGGGTCGGCATTAACCAATCCCTGTCCAGCTCCATGAATTGGCTGCTGATTCTGCTGCTGAGCTTGCTGCTGATTCTGAGTTTGCGCCAAATTGAATGCCATCAGCGCATTCAGCGTCTGATACACCTTGGCGAATTCAGCCTCAAGATCAATTCCCGTTCCTTGAGAACTACCAGATCCATCCTCATTGTTACCACCATTCCTGCCCCTGGGTGCAACCATTCTGAATACTGCAAAACGAGGGAAAAGTTAGAGCATCACACACAATTCAAACTCACATCAATATCCTTTGGCAAAACTTCAATTGTATCCCAAAGATAAAACATCATATTCAGTTCTATGTGATACTCACTCTTTAATGTCCACACCTAGGTACTCACTCTCTAGTGTCCACACCTAGGTTGGTTTTCATACGATGTCTATTATTACTATTGAAGCATGCTCTGATACCAATCTCTGTAGCGCCCCAAATTTCTAATAAGATATCTTAGAAAATACGTGGCACATTCCCAGCAATCCACTTCAATATAATATTAAACATAACCAACACCACTAAAATTTTCAACATTTATTACAACAATCACTTACATAGCACAGCGGAAATTAAAATATTTCAACTCCAAATTTTCTTTTTATTTACAACCCAAAACTAACTCAAATCTGCTTTTACAATTTTACTCAAAACTCTTATGAGTCAATTTATCTCAAAAACCAACTCAAGCATCCAATCTCCAACTCTAAGCAACAACCTGCAACATATGAGGCTAGAGATGATCCCTAACCCCCAAAACTAAAGGGGTCAGGCATAAATGGTGTGAGTGACATAAAAACAAACAAACAACATAAATGAACATACCTCACAAATTCTGAAATAACATATATTAAATAAGAATATGGAAAGTAAGAAATGACAAGAAACATGAAAACATCAAGTGGAACTAATCTAAGTGTCAGGTGTAGAAGACCGGAAAACCACGTACATAGAAACAAGCCAAGAAAACACAGATTCTATATGCAGACTCTCTAATGCGTACTTGTCGAAGTCTATGCATCCCATTCTACATAGGTTCGGTGCAACCCCTTAACGTCTTCACTTCGTAGGGTTCAATCCCCTGTTATGCAACTAATCCTAACACGATGACTACTACGAGATAAAGATAAACTATGGATAGTATCTCATGCCCGATAATTCCGGAGATAGATCCCACACCCAAGATGTTTTACCTGGATAATTCCGGAGATCATCCCACACCGAAACATTGACACATCACCACACGAATACCACATGTGCTTCGCCTCGACTCCGATAATTCCGGAGATCAATCCCACACCACAAGTAGTTACCGTGATAATTCCGGATATTGTCCCACACCACAAGTAATCTACTGTGATAATTTCGGAGACATATCCCACACCACTAATAATCTACTGTGATAATTCCGGAAATTAAATCCCACACCGAAAGCCATACTGAGGTACTTGACCCATGTTCCCGTTCATCATATCACCACTAGTGTCTGTCCTTATTATTTTTGGGGCTATTTAATTACTCAACGAATCTCTTAGAGTGGTGTACCCTACCGGCCTAAAATCAAAACTCAATAACTGAAATACCTCAATGGGCCTTAACAAAATAACTCAACACCGGTATACTAGGGTCACACACCTCTAGAGACTCAACTCAAATGTCTAAACCAAAGTTCCACTAAACAAATGGTTCAACTGAATGTCTCGAATTAAATACTTAACTGAATATCTCAAAGTCAAATACTTAATCAAATATTGAACTGAATGTCAAGTATAGACTGAATTATCTGAGAATCGAACACTCAAGGAATACTTAAGTTACAAAAACTCATCAGTACCAGTCGACTTATACTGTAGTAAGTCGACTGTCCAGAAGGACAAATATTCAAAATTTAAAAAAAAAAATCAACTAAGTCATATAAGTCAACTTAAGAAGACATCGGTCGACTGTCCAGACAAGAAACTGACATAATTTTACAGAATAAGTTCTAAGTATACCAGTCGATTGCCAATGGTCTCAGTCGGCTGACCAGAACGGATTTTCAAAAGGCTAATGATACATCAGTAGGGTCGTACCAGTCGACTGATAGGTTGACCAGTCGGCTGTCGGCCTACAGTTTTCATAACTTAGGTCTGAATACAATAATCGAAACTGGGGTTTTCTAAAGATTCATTGCTTATAAAAATAGTTCGTATTCAGGAAAAATGATATTCATTATGGGTATATTACCGAAACTTCAAATATGTTTAAACTCAAGTTCTCATGTTCTAGATCACTAATTCTTTTATTAGGGTTTCTCAAGACTAAATTCTTTCACAACTCTAAATCAAAATCTGATTTACAATATATAAGATCCAGGTGTTCATCATCCGAACATAACCATACTCAAATCTTAATAATACGATTTTATAAACAAAGATATACTAATCATCCTTAGATTTCACAACATGGTTCAAACAAAAATCATTATTCACATGGATCATACCACAATACAAGATCTATATCATTCACAACATCAAATCAACAATATTGCCACTCTCATACATAGATCAACAATAAGACAAATTTAGATCATTCACAAACAAAACAAAACACACAATGTCACTCACAAAACGAACAAAACAAAACAAAGTCACTCACCTTTGAATTGAGAAGATTCAACGAAAAGCTTTTCCTTTTGCTTGATCCAAAAACTTCTTCTTCCTCCACCAAAACAAATCTCCAAAATTCTGTATTTTTCAGTATTGACGGCTTGAGAAAAATCCTCTTAAATATCCGGGATTAGGTTTAGGGTTTCACCCACACTTTTGCAAAATAATCCTTTCCAAAATACAACTTCACATATATAGGTCTAGTCTTGAAAATTCGACCAAAATTCATTTAAATTAGGATTTAAAGGAAAATATAAATTCTAAATCTCAACCAATACTATTCAAAACGTCCATAAATTACATTTTGCACTTTAACCCTTAAAAATATCAAATTTGCAAAAAGGTCATTCTTTTCTCAAAAATTGCAAATAGTTCCAATTAATTTCAGAAAAATCTGGAAAAATACTAAATAAATCCCAAATATTAAATAATGATTTTTCAAAAAGAAAACTAAATTTTCAAACTTCTCAAAAAGTATTTGCACGTGTTTTGTACGTGTAACAAGATAAATTTTCTGAAAATATTTATTAAATTCTCCAAAAATCAATTTCATTTCATTTTCAAATATTTAAAATAATATTTGAAAATACGGGGTTCTACAACTGCAGACCCCCCTTCTCCCGCTGCTCAACCCTTCTGACGCCCTATTTCTGATCGCCGCCAGCGCCGTCAAGCTTTGTCGGCCAGATCCTGAAGCCCTCTTCTTCAGTGATGTATTGCTCTTGTTGATAATTGCTTTACAGTTGTTGCCTTGTGTTGATGCTCTTTTATTGCACGTATATTGCACGTGTGATTATGTGTTCGTGAGTTCATTGCTTCGGGATACTTATCCCGTTATTCTTGGTATTTGTTCTCGCCATTTATAAGACAAGTAACTTGTATTAAATTCTTTTGTATATACAAGTACGAAATACCGCTTGTAGTGTAGTTGGGTTCTAGAGACAATTCGTGTGTGAAATCCATTGTTGATATTGTCTCTATTGTGTTATTTTGACCATAGTTGCCTCACGACACATATGACATGAATTAACCTAGGGTTGACCACTTTTGATGTGTATGTTCATGCTATTTTGAGATTTTCGTGCTTGATGTGTTATTCGTGATATACTTGTCGAATACTTGTGACATACCCTATACCATGTTTCTTGGACATCTAGTACACCACATTCCAGGTTATCATCCTATTGTTTCCCTATTGTTATTATCGTTCATCTCATGTCACAAATTGCATATTGTACTATTGTATTGATAAATAATTAACAAGCCGGGGTTTAAGGGTTGACTTTTAGTAGTGGACAATATAGTGACTGTACTCGGAGGAGGGGACCGTGTTTCCCTAAATATTGTTCCGGCTATTATTTTATCGTGTGATTGTGGTTACGACGGTAATCCAATCTATCGTGTATTGTATCGTTGCCGATGATCGTATTGTTCCAGCTATTGTTTTATCGTGTGACTGTGGTTACGAAGGTAACCCAATCTATCATGTATTGTATTATTGTCGATAACCGTATCGTACTTCGAAAGGTGAATAATGTTTATCGTTGAAGAGTACATGAACTATAGAGCCCACCACTAAGTCTAAAGCGAAATTGTTTGAATGTAGCAACCATATAGTAAAAAGGATGGATGCATGAAGTACTAGATAGTAATAATACAATACTTGAACATGATCACTTGACACTTGATACTTGATTACTTGTACATGATACATGATACTGGATACTTGTTTACTTGACACTTGATACATGTCACTTACACTTGTTCATCTTGTCATGCTAGTTGTTATATTTTGTTATCATGCCTATTTCATGTTATTAGGTTACCTTTTTCCATGTACTTGTATCCTGTACTACAAGCGGCCCGTAACTTGCATTAACGGACGTTTTGTTTTCTTTTCCTCTTCCTGCAATTTATTAAATTACAGATTTTGGAGAACAGTTGCCTGCTGGAATTGGAGAACAAATATTTTGAAGATTTCTGCTTTTAAATTGCTTATCGCTTTAATAAACTTTATGTGTTGAGATTTGTTATTATTTTGGATGGGATTATTATTGTATTGGACTTATGTCCCAAATATTGTTATTTGTTTCCAGGCATTGGATTATTATTATTATTGTATCTGGATATTTTTATTGCCTCATTCCAAGTATTTTTGTTCTTGAGATTATTATATTGCCTGTGCAGTTGTTCTGTACTGATTATGTTGTTGAGTTAATCAAATAAACAGCTTATGAGTAACGTTAGTCATTCGCTGGGCCATTGTCATGTACTCGTATTCCGTAATTTTGGGAAGCGGGGCATGACAGGCTGCCTCTTAAAAGGTCGTTAACCGGATTGGTGACTCTTGATCATAGGCTATATTATTTATTATTATTTTAATCTATTACTAACCTCGATATGGGACTATTTGAACTCACAAACTCTCTTTTTAATCCCGTGTACATGGAGCCCGTGGGCCCCATGCCATGTCACCATCACAAGCAGCAGACGCTGCCTTCTCCTAAACCCGGGTCCCCATGGTGACGTCAGCATGATGTCACCTTCACACAATAGCAAGTCTAATGTTTCACAAGCTGTGGGCCCCCCATCTAATTCAACTTATTTACATCTATGTCATCACTATATATATATATATATATATATATATATATATATATATATATATATATATATATATATATTACGAGGTGTTACAACAATTAGGTGTATTAAGAGCGAGGATTCAAGAGTCTTAGTAAAAGATGAGGAAATTAAGGAAAGATGGCTAAATTATTTTGAGAAGTTATTAAATGAAAGGGTTGTGGGCAACTTAATTTTAGAGGACTCGACGGAGAGTCGAGAGCATATATTTTTCCGTAGAATTAGGTCATCGGAGGTTCAAAATGCTCTAGGAAGGATGAAAATAGAAAAAGCTTTAGGACCTGATGATTTACCCATTGAAGTTTGGAAGTGTCTTGGAAAAGTAGGAGTGAGTTAGTTAACAAAATTATTTAATGAAATTTTAAGGACTAAGATGATGCCCGATGAATGGACAAAAAGTATTTTAGTACCTATATATAAAAATAAAGGAGATATACAAAGTTGCTCAAACTATCGAGGAATTAAATTAATGAGTCATACGATGAAAATTTGGGAGAGAGTGATCGAACATAGACTGAGACTAGAAACTACAGTGTCTGAGAATCAGTTTGGGTTTATGCCGGGGAGGTCAACAATGGAAGCAATTTATGTACTGAGGAGACTTATAGAAAAAAATAGGGAGAATAAGAAAGATCTACATATAGTTTTTATAGATCTAGAAAAAGCATATGATAAAGTGCCTAGAGACATAGTATGGTGGGTGTTAAATAATAAAAGAGTAAATATTTAGTATATTGAGGTAAGTAGGATATGTATGAAGGGGCAATAACCACAATTAGAACAATCATAGGGGAGACCAGCTATTTTCCTATTACAGTAGGTTTACACCAAGGTTCGGCTTTAAGCCCCTACCTCTTTACTTTGGTTATAGATGAATTAACGCGAGAATTACAAGATGAGGTGTCTGGGTGTATGCTTTTTGCCAATGACATCGTCTTAGTTGACGAGACCAGAGTATGAGTCAATGCTAAATTAGAACTGTGAAGAAAAACTTTGGAAGCTAGAGGCTTTAAAATAAGTAGAACTAAAACAGAGTATATGGAGTGTAATTTTAGTGATATTCGAAACACAACTGAGGAAGTAGTGAAACTTGATGGCCAAGAGATATCTAAGAGAGACTGTTTCCCGTATTTAGGCTCGTTTATACAAAGAGATGGGGAGATTTGTGAAAATGTTACACATAGGATCCAAGAAGGGTGGCTTAAGTGGAGAAGTGTCGGTGGTGTTTTGTATGACAAACGTATACCTTTGAAGTTGACGAAAAAAATTTATAAGACGACTGTTAGACCAGTAATGATGTATGGAACAGAGTATTGGGCAACAAAAAAACAACATGTCCAAAAAATAAGTGTAGCAGAGATGAGGGTGCTAAGATAGATGTGTGGTAAAACAAAAAATGATAGAATTAGAAATGAGCATATACGAGACATGCTAAAGGTAGCTCCAATCCAAGATAAGTTAAGAGAGAATCGTCTCAGGTGGTTTGGACATGTCACACGTAGATCTAGTAGTGCCCCCATTAGAAAGAGTGATTTGATAAGTATTGAGAGTAGAGTTAGGGGAAGAGGAAGACCTAAACTAACTTGGTTGAAAACGGTGGAAAAAGATATGATAGCTTTTGACCTTACAGAAGATATTGCACCAAACCGAGGAGAATGGAAAACCAGGATTTACGTAGCCGGCCCCAACTAGTTGAGAAAAATGTTTGTTGTTGTTGTTGCTGCTGCTGTTGTTGTTGTCAATTTTATCCTTATCCTTTTTTGTAAGAGAAGTAATAAAAAATTATAGAGGATGACAAATAGGACATTGTACAATTGATATCTCATTTATGAACCTCAAAAATTAAGAATATATAATACTTTTATTTAATATTAGATTGTTTCTTAATAATCATGTAGAAATTTAGAACGACTTATATTTTGAACGGATAGAGTAGGATGGAGTATGTTATTTCATTGGGTTTAATATTGACAAAGATATTCCTCCCAACTCTTTCATTGGATTTAAATCACTACTCTGAGTAAATACTGGTCAAGTAATGCTTCATCCACTACCAATCAGTATTATTTTCTTCACTATCATAGGTGCCACACTCTTATTTGAGAGTTCCCCCATATACTCTCTCTTCTAGGTACGGTAAACGGGCCGGGTCGACCCGAGAACCCCCCGCGACCCGCCCGCCTAACCAGGCCCGTGAGTGAACGGTTCAGGTTCGGGTCGAACCCGTTAATGTAAACGGGTCGACCCGGGTCCTCAAAATAGCGAATTCATCCCGTTGAACCCGACCCGATAACCCGGTGTACAGTAGCGGATCCCCTCGCGAACTCGCAGGTCGACCCGCGGGTTGCGAACCATTTGACCCGTACTGCGTGGGTCAAACGTTCGACCCGCGCGTCCAACGGGCCTAACCCCCAAACCGAGAGCATTAACGGCTCTTTTAGCCGTTGTTTTTTGTTTTTTTGTTTTTTTGTTTTTTTGGTTTTTTTATTTTTTCCCAAGAATACCCCTAAAACCCAAATTAAAAACTCACACCTTACTCTCTTACTCTCTCTACTATTATTACTAAATTCATTTCAATTTTTGTGAATAATTGAACAAAGAAGGTAGCAACATATAAATGATCAAACGACAAATTCTGATCATATCGAATTCAACATTCAACTACGTGTTCAAGTCTTCAACTCCTCCAAGTGATCAAACAAAGAAGCTCTCTTCAAGTCTTCAATTCCGGACTTGTACTTCTATTTCTAATTTTATTTTCACTCTCATTTTATATACGACTATCAACGGTGAACGGTATCAAAAATTCACAACCTCTTCTTCTATTTTTATTTATTTTGTAGTTATAACTTTTTGTATCATATTTGTTTGTTGGTTTTTTGATCTTCTCTCTCACAACCCTCTTGTTTTCTAGATTATTTTTTATAACTTATCGTGCCTACATTGTATTTAATTTTTTCACACACACTACTATATGTCAACATGTCTAGATCACGAGGTAGCGGCCACAGCCAAAGTGGACAAGATTCCACCGGAACTTCCCGTAGGCCTCCAATTGTCCCACAAAATGAGCCCGCAGAAGAGTATCCTAATCCTATGACCCAACACAATGGTACACACGATGAGTTTGTAAGAGACATAGAATTAGAAGAAGAACCACAAACACAAGCAACCGAAACAACACCCGCGGCTAGTAGTAGGAAAACTAGAGGAGAAAGTAGTGATTGGCACAAATTTTATGACTATATTCAGGACGAAAATGTACCGGGTGTAGGTTTAAAGTTTGTAAAACATGTTCGTAGCCATACAAATGGAAGAGGGGTGAGTGCACGGGTACAATTAGACGACACAAACAAATGTGCATAAAGAACTTCTTGTTGACCTACTCGGGCAACAAAAAATTCACCCTAGGACCGGTGTAGTTGATAGCCATTCTTATGATCCCGAACTTGTTCGTCGGGAAATGGCCCGATTAGTAATCAAGGAAGAGTTACCATTTTCCTATCCTGAGAGTAGGGACTTAGAAAATTTTAATTAAACCGCCTTAAACCCCCATTTTAAAAGAATCCCTAGGAATACTTGCAAATCGGATTGTTTTAAAATGTACAATGAAATGAGGGAATCTTTGATTGCAATTTTATGGAGTTGAACTTATAGAGTTTTTTTAACTTCAGATTGTTGGACGGGTTGCAACAATATTCCAATGATGGGAATAACCTGTCATTAGATCGACAGTAATTGGATTCTTCAAAAAAGGATCATATCACTTGCCGCGTTGCCTTATCCCCATAGAGGTAATAAAATTGCAAACTGTATTTTAGAAATTTGTGATGTTTTTCATATTCGTGATAAAATTATGTGTATAAATTTTGATAATGCATCTAACAACAATGCATCAATTAGTATTTTTAAAACCGCATTAAACCCTCCATCTGACAATATTTTTCATGTTAGATGTGCATGTCATATTTTAAATTTGTGTGTTCAAGATGCATTAAAAATAGTCGAACCATATATAGTTAACATTAGGAATTATGTACATTTTATTGCATTAAGTGGCACCATATTTCGAGAATGGAAAGCTTGGTGTAGGCTTTAAAATGTACATTTTAGAAAATTTTCAAAAGATGTTAAATACCGATGGAACTCTACTTTCGATTTGCTACAAGTTGTTACTGAATATAAAGAATGTATAAATAATTTTTGTATTGCAAAAAATATGCCGAATTTTGAAATGACTCCTGAACATTGGTTTTATGCCGAATCTTTGTTGAAATTTTTCGAACCTTTTAAAATAGCAACTTTCAAATTTTCAAAATCTTATGAATCTGCTTCTAGTAGCATTTTTATTTCAATAGTTACTATGATGCAAACTTTCAAAGAAATGATCGATGATGTTTTTATTGGCCATATTGTGAAACCTGCATATGTAAAATTTTTGAAGTATGTTAATCTTCCTCCTATATTGTATTTTGTTGCTACTGTGATGGATCCTCATATCAAATTAGAATGTACGAAGAGTTTGATTGAAATATTTTTTACTTTACTAGGGTCAGATGAATCTGAAATTGATTGCGGAACATTTTTAGTTAAATTTGAATCGACATTAAATAACTTGTATGATTATTATGATAGAAGTTTTGCATCTAGTAGTACAACTTCTTTAGTTAGTTCTTCTTCTGCTACTTCTAAAGGTAAGGATAAGAGTAAATTAGATGGTAGAACATTTAATTTACTTGCACAAATTCAATCAAAAAAACCTAGGACTAATCAACCAAATGATTACATTGGTATAATCAACAAGATTTTCAGTCTTTTACTTCTTCACTAGATATTTTATAATGGTGGAAAGACCATGAACAGACTTATAGTATTCTTAAATATATGGCTAAAGATCTACTAACTCCTCCTGTCTCTACAGTTGCTTCAGAAAGTGCATTTTCTGCAAGTGGTAGGATTCTAACTGATTACATGAATCGCTTGAAGCCCCAATCGTTGGAGATGCTCGTCTGCATAGAAAACTGGCTGAAGGCCGAAGATAGGACTCAAGGAAAAGCGTTCGAAACGTCCACAAGTAGGAGCACCTCGCCGGAAGAACAACAACAACAACAACAACAACAACAACCACCACCACCAAAATGAAAATTTTAAGACCAACAACAACAACAACAAATTGAAGACCAACAAATTGAAGACAATTGTAAATGTATAAAAAATTATATAAAATCTTTGTTTGTTATTTAAAATTAGGAAAATTAAAGAAAATTGAAATTGTATCTAAGAAATTTGTTATTGTATAAAATAAATTTGTAGAAAATTTTTATTTCTTATTACAAATTGTGAAACTTGTATAAGTTGAAATCATATTAATAACATATAAATTTTTTTTTGGCAATTTCACTCTTTCAATCTTATTATTATTATTCCATTTTTTGTTTATTATTAAAATTACATTACATTTTTGTTTAAGAAAAAAAAACTTTAGATGGGCCAACCCGCAACCCGACCCGACCCGATCCGGGTTAGACCCGAAAGAGTTCACGGGTTGGGCGGGTCGTGAATTAGAGCATTCGACCTGGCCCGGCCCGGCCCGGTTAACCCAATGACCCGATCCGAATCCGCCCAAGTTGGGTTTCAACCCGAGCTGGTTCGACCCGACCCGACCCGTTAGACCCGTTTGTCAACCCTACTCTCTTCCATCACTTTTTAAAGTGTGCCACCTAAATTAGTGAAAAGAAATGTAATGAAATTAATAATGAGTGTAGCATTACTCATTTTGGTCTCCACCTTCTGACAAGTCAACGCTTAGTTTTATGTGCACAACTTGCTTAGTTTTTTGTGGTCTTCTCATTGTTGAGTAGAGATCCTTCTATAGGGCCTTCTGTGAATGGGTTTGCACCCGCTTCGTTGTGCAAGTCCGCTTCGTTATAATAAAGTGACTTAGTCTAGTCTTTATCTTCTAACTAGGTAGTTGGTCTAATCTCCAACTAGCTCATTAGAATAGATAAAATTGAGAACAATTAAATAATTTGGAAGCCGAAAATTTTTTCTCTCTCCAACAATGTTAGTTATTTTAGCTACCAATAAATTTTTTTTTTATTTACTAATCTCTAATCTCTAATATTATAATGGGAGAAGGCCTTAGTGTCATTTATAAATATTTTGTCAATCTACCAACTCGTGTAACACACATGCATAACTATTATAAAAGAGGTCATAGGTTAAAATCAAGGTCACGTCTAAATTTTTATTTTAAAAAACTATATTTATTAAAACGTGCATCGCACGTGTAAACTACTAGTAGTTAAAGCTCAAATACTTGCCAAGTAATTAATAAAAAGGTGCTAAGCAATTAATAAATAATTAAAGCCGGAACATAAAAATAAAAAACCAAACTCAATTTTTACGAACCCCCCCCCCCCCCCCAAAAAAAAAAAAAAAGATCCCGATTTCTCGCGATCTCGCGAACCCAAAACGGAAAGAAAGAAAAAAAATCTGAGATCTCGCCAGATTGCGAACCCAAAACAAACAAAAAATTTGAGATTGCAATCTCGCCAGATCGTAACCCAAAACATTTTTTTTGAGATCGTGATTTCTCGCTATCTCGTTTGTCCTTTTTATTTATTTACTTCATCGTCTTTTTGATTTGTTTTGTTATTTTCTTCTGCAAGTGACGGAAAGAGTGAAAAAATTTGGCGAGCGACCGATCAGGTTTTCTATTTTGCTATATTTGGCAAGTAAATTTGAGACATCTATTTTGGCAAGTTCCGTAGGAGCAATTTTTTTTTAAACAATTTGCCATTTTAGCTATGAAAAAAGAAATAACTAGTGTGATTGGAGATAGCCTAAGTTTGCTCGCATTGCCAAGAAATATACGTGTGTGGCGTGGAAATTGGGGCCGTGAGAGAGAGACTTCGTTATAATAAGGTGACCTGTATGAGGTAGGTTTGCTCGTAATTGCCAAGAAATAAAATATACGTTAGAGAGAGACCATATGACAATGTAATAGTGCTAGTAAATAATTAGCACGTCTGATATAATGTATAAGAGAAACTGTACTTTACAAATGGGCAATTGATTAATCATAAGTGGATGCATGTTTTTTTTGAAGTTTTTAAGCGGATGCATGGTTAAGACAACTTGGACTTATGCATGCTTGGTTGAAATTCTTAAGTATGATTTAATACAAACAAGGATAATCCTGTGTTATATATTGTACATGATTTTTTAAAAATTCAGAAAATAATAAAACTTTTTTTGCACTAATGAATAGGATTAAGGAATAGGATTTCAGTTCAGAATTTGGATGGAAAAAGAGTTAGGTATTGCCTCCTGTATTTGCTCTACTTTTTTTGCTTTAAAAAGAAAAGTTGAAAAAATCCTTGGACCAAAAGTGGTTTAGCATAACATATTATATAGAAATCTCATAGCTCTCAACTCTTTTGTTATAATTAGTTAATAACTAGTGATTTGTACGTGTCATGCACGCTTTTTTTCTTAAGCTTGCACTCTTTACGAAAATATTAAAGTCACTTTCATAAATAAATTTGAAGTTTGAGGATATTATGGTAAATGACTAATTAATGTGAAATAGATGACTAATATAACTCCCACTTAGATATAAGCGGTTAAGATAGAGTTGAATTGTCTACAGATGACAACCCCAACTCTCCCTAGAATCAAAGACTACTAATTTGTATGTGTGATACATGCCTTTTTTTAAAGCTCATTTTTCATAAATTACCCTTAAGGGCATCAACATTTATTTTATATAACTTAGGAGTTTGAGTTGTGTAATTTATAGACAACACAGTGTAATTTTGTAGACAAACAAAATTGGTTGATCTAATCTCAATCACACATTTTCAAGTGAGTAATATTAACCATTCATTTCTAATTAATTAGCTAGGTAACATAATGTCCTCAAATTCAAGTTTATTTACGAAATAATTATTTATGAAAGTGTCATTCGTATAAAATAAAAGTTGGTGTAACTATTGCTAATTTGTAAAGAGTGTAATAAAGATTTGAGATAGGTAAAGTGATGTCTTAGATTCATTATAAAAAAGAATTTATTAGGGCATGCATTGCACATGCAAACTATTTGTGGATGGTTAAAGTTGTAACACCCCTGCCCCGGGCTCGGACAATTTATACAATTTATAAGACAAATTAGATACTATGTAGTACAACTGCCCACCACAGGCTGCCTCTCAAAAGGTGGTTAACCGAATTGGTGACTCTTGATCCTTGGCAATTATATTTACTAGTATCATACACGTGCACACGTGCACGTGGAAAAATTGAAGGATAGTGAAAAGGGTAAAAAGAAAATAATTTCCAAACTGATCAACTCTCGAAAATAATCCATTTTCGAAAATATTTACCAAACAGGTCCACTTTCGAAAATATTTACTGACTAAGGGGGGTTGGGTTACTGACTAAGGGGTTCTCCCATTATAGTAGTAGAGATATAATACTTAATTCCATGAAACCAGCGATATGGGATTTTTTTATTAAATCCTCTCTCTCTCCATACCCGTGTACACCCAGGAGAATAATCCCTCCTAGATGCCACGTGGCCCATACAAATACAAGCACAGCACTCATTGCTGTGCTTCTCCATCGGTGGGTCCCCCCACCTTCATACAATCCGGGTTATAATGAACCCCATTCAAATCAAACATTATTTTATATAAATCCTTTCCTATAGAAATCTCTATAGGACCAAGTCTCAAATTCATTTATTATATATATTTCAAACCATATATATATTTCAGAAATACGGGGTATTACAAAAGTAACTCTTACTTAAAAATTTGTGTGATTGAGATTAAATTAATTAAGTTGATTTCTCTTCAACTTTTAAGTAATAAGTTATAGTTACAGAGATAAAGATTTATTTATTTATTTAGAAAAAAGAAAAAAAACACTTATTTATTTGTTTTTGTTTGGCTTGACAACAACCTGTTGGAAAATAATCTATGTGGGCTCACATATGTGACTAAATGTATAATTGCTATTCTAAAGTCTAACCTAAATTAAAGTGATCTAATCAAGATTAAGTAATGGGTTAAAAGCATATAATTTAAAGTGTGATATAACACATATAGAGACTGTAAAGTAAATTTCTTATTTTGTGATGAGCAAAATTGGAAATCAATAATTATCAATTAGGGTTATGGTCCCCTATATATACGCATCTTCTTGTTCCATCTGTTATCCCATCAACAGAATAATAGTGAGACGACTTCTCATAGAAGTGTGTATTATATAGGAAGATCCAAACCCTCTGCGCAATCTCCATCAATGGCTTCAGGTTAGTGCTTCCGCTTTTAATGTTCTTCTTCTTTTAATTTAGCAAAGATCTATAGTTTCATGAATTTAGGATTTTATATTAAAGCACTTCTGCAACATGATTAAGATCTAGATTCATAGAAACATGTATTAGGTTGTTATTAATATTTTATGCATGTTCTTAAGTGTATATAAAATTCCAACAATTGATATTTATCAGTATAGATTCATTAATTTTCTATTCATTAATTTGTGTTGATGAAAATCAAATTTCTGTTACTAAAGATATTTGTCCTATAATCGGATAAATAAAATTCAGTTAGATATTATTTTGATATTATCAAAACAGTAGATAGATATGGTTTTGTTATGGTTTTGTTATTATTTCAGAGATAAATATACATCACATTTTCTGTTATAGTTTTGTCATCACTTTAAATTGATATTATCTATCTAAAATAAAGTAAAATTGTAAAGTTAAGGTTAAGAAAATTTTTGGGAAACAATTAAATTCAAATTTTGGTTTTGGTTTTTCTTATGAATGTATAATATTTTGAATAGTTTAATTGAAACAAAATGTTGCCAAAGTGACCTTTTTTGTGTAGATTAATTTATTTAAAATATCAAGATGATTGTGTGTTTGTAATTCATGCGTTTATTAACTGACCCAAAGGTAAGTTGATATTTGACCGAATTTCATACACATCTGTGGTAATAAATATGTGACAATTATAAGGTATTCCATGTGAACAATAAGTCAGTCCAAAGAATGACTTATTATTTGACAGGATTTATTATCAATATTTTATTACTACAACAAGAGGACCGCTTACAGTTAATGTTACTGTCCAAAGACTTGATATTAACGTTGTGCTTGGTATCTTGAGATGGGATTAACCATTATTTGAATTTATTGTTTTATATAGATTCTTATGTGAGCTTATTTTGTTTATTTTTTGTTCTATATTCAGCTAGTGTATCTTCTGATGCCTCAATAACTGCTAACATCAATTTTATTCCCATGCTTATTGGGACAAATTTCAAGGATTAGAAAAGGACTCTTAAGGATATGGTAAGGAGTATGATTACTCATCCCAGCTTACCTGAGTTCCCCTGGAGAGAAGCATTAAAGACAGTAACTTACATTCTCAATAGAGTACCAACTAAAGCAGCTACAAAAAAAAATACCCTATGAGCTTTAGACATGTCGAAAGCCTAGTCTAAAACACTTTCACATTTGGGGATGTTCAGCTGAGACAAGGCCTTACAGGCCACATGAAAAGAAATTGGACTCCAAAACAGTGAGCAGCAGCTACTTTATTGGTTATTCTGAACGATCTAGGAGCTATAAGTTTTATGATCTCACAGTTAGGAATATTTTTTTTTAGACAGGAACTGCAACATTTTTTGAGGAAGTTGAGTTTGGGGGAGAAATAAAGCTAGGGATATTGCTTTTGAGGAGGAATTGGATTCAATTACAAACCCAATTCCTACTATCACTTTTGACAATATTCAGGTTCCCACACCTATTATTGATCAAAAAGTGAATCCGGAACCTCAACAAGACAATGTTGAACAACCCCTATTCAAAATAAGGTAATTGTTCCAGAATAACAAACTCAACAACCTCAAGAACCAGTGCCATTAAGGAGATCCACGAGAGAAAGGAAGAATGTTATTCCGGATGATTATATTGCATTTCTCCAAGAACATGAGGATGACAATGGAATGATGGAAGATGATCCAATCACATTTCATCAGGCCATGAAAGGTTGTAACTCTCAAAAGTGGATGAATGTCATGTATGAGGAGTATAAGTCTATGCAAGACAACAAAGTTTGGGAACTTGTCCCATTACCAGAAGGTGCAAAACCAATTGGTTCTAAATGGATATTTAAGACCAAGAGGGATGTAAATGGTAATGTGGAGAGGTATAAGGCACGTATTGTAGCTAAAGGCTATACTCAGAAAGAAGATATTGATTTTACAGAGACTTTCTCTCCGGTTTCATTGAAAGACTCATTTAGGATAATTATGGAAATTGTTGCTCATTTTTATATTGAGCTACATCAGATGGATGTCAAGACGGCATTTCTCAATGGCGACATTGACGAAACAATTTATATGGTGCAACTAGAAAACTTTGTCGGGAGATCCAAAGAATATGGTTTGAAAATTGACAAAATCCATCCATGGACTCAAGCAAGCTTCTCGTAAATGGTACCACAAGTTTCATCAAGTAATTATCTCATTTGGTTTTGAGATGAATGTAGTTAATGATTGTGTGTATCACAAGTTCAGTGGGAGTAAGCATATATTTCTTGTTCTATATGTTGATGACATATTGCTTGCCACTAATGATATAGATTTATTGTATAAAACTGAAAGGTTTCTGTCCAAGCATTTTGAAATGAAGGATCTTGGGGATGCCTCTTTTGTATTAGGAATTCAGATACATCAAGATCGTTCTCGAGGTATTCTAGGATTATCACAAAAGGGATATATCGATAAAATACTCAAAAGGTTTGGCATGCAAGATTGTAGATCAGGGAATACCCCTGTTGCTAAAGGAGACAAATTTATTCTCAATCAATGTCCTAAAAGTAACATTGAAATTCAGAAAATACAAAAGATCTCCTATACATCAGCTATTGGGAGTCTAATGTATGCTCAAGTATGTACGCGTCCGGATATTGCGTATATTGTTGAGATGTTAGGCATGTATTTAAGAAAACCTGGTATGGACCATTGGATAGCAGCCAAGAGGGTCATGAGGCATCTTCAGAGAACAAAAGATTACATGCTCACATATAGAAAATTAGATCATTTGGAGATCGTCAGGTATTCTGATTCTAATTTCACTAGGGTGCCAAGATAGCAAAAGTCTACATTATGCTATATTTATCTGTTAACTGGAGGAGCTATATCCTGAACAAGTGCCAAACTGACACTTATAACTTCTTCCACTATGACAACAGAGTATGTAGCTTGTTATGAGGTATCGAATTATGGAATATGGCTGCGAAATTTTTTTGTCACTGGGCTGCGCATTTTGGAAAATATAGAAAGACCACTTAAGTTATTTTGTGACAATAAGTTAGCAGTGATGTATTCCAACAACAACAGGAGTTCGACAAAGTCAAAACATAATGACATAAAGTTCCTAGTTGTGAAAGAAAGAGTGCAAAGTGGACAGATGTCCATAGAGCACATTGGAACAAACTCCATGATAGCGGATCCGCTCACAAAGGAATTACCACCCACGGTCTTTTATGAGCATACTGCTCATATGGGTGTTGTATTTTTGAGGATATCATGATTTAGTAGGAGTTTATATTTTATTTGCATTATGTTTGTGTGAGACATTTGGTTATTTTCTGATCAGAAATAAGGAATTCAGTTTTCTCACTCATTTGTCATGTTTTGGTTCTGACCTCACTTAAGTTTTAAAGAGGACTAGTTGGAAATAGGCATGTGTATAGATCACATTGCATGAAATTTCCATACTACACATTCACACTTGATCTATGTCATTTGATTATGTTGATATATGTGACCATTGATGAATTTAGTTACGATAAATGTAACGAAAATTACTTTGATCCTATATTTACATGATTAATGGACGAGATTGTTTGGCTATGCTTTTGGTTATAATAGCAAAAATTTGAGCTCATAAAGTATGTACATTTATAAGAAGTAACATATGTGGCCCAAGTGGGAGATTGTTGGAAAATAATCTATGTGGGCTCACATATGTGACTAAATGTATAATTGCTATTCTAAAATCTAACCCAAATTAAAGTGATCTAATCAAGATTAAGTAATGGGTTAAAAGCATATAATTTAAAGTGTGATATAACACGTGTAGAGACCGTAAAGTAAATTTCTTATTTTGTGATGGGCAAAATTGGAAATCAATAATTATCAATTAGGGTTATGGTCCCCTATATATACGCATTTTCTTGTTCCATCTATTATCCCATCAACAGAAGAATAGAGAGACGGCTTCTCATAGAAGTGTGTATTATATAGGAAGATCCAAACCCTCTGCGCAATCTCTATCAATGGCTTCAGGTTAGTGCTTCCGCTTTTAATGTTCTTCTTCTTTTAATTTAGCAAAGATCTATAGTTTCATGAATTTAGGATTTTATATTAAAGCACTTCTGCAACATGATTAAGATCTAGATTCATAGATTCATGTATTATGTTGTTATTAATGTTTTATGCATGTTCTTAAGTGTATATAAAATTCCAACACAACCTTCATAATAATACAGATTCTATTACTTGTATATATAAGAAAAATAAAATTAAAAAAAGAGACCAGTACTGCAAGTACTAGCACTGTCACATTTATCCGAAACTCGATCCCGACCTCGACCCCGACCCGATCTGGATTTGATATTGGACCGGAACCGACAAGAATTCTAGACAGGTAAGATTAGGGTCCAATGATTTTGGACCCGACCCATGGACCCATTAGTAGAACAATAACTTAAATTTTAATATATTAGAACAAGATAGTTGTATGTGTTATTTTTTTTTAAACTTTTTTTATCGAAAGTAAAGCTTGATATTTTCATATAACATAATAAAGAGTGTTCAATCTTTTCTTTCACTTCTAATTTGCATCTCATAATCTTTATTTTATAAAATCAACTTACATATATTCATTTACATATTAATTAATTTTACTTCCACTTTCAATAGGTAGCTAATTCATATGGTATTCTAAAGAAAAAATATATATTAGAAATTTGAATATTGAAAATTTTTGTAAACCGTTTGAAAAAAAATTATTGTCATATATTCTTAAACTTGTTGGGTATCCGGGAACCGATTGGATCCGAACCGGAGCTGAAAAAATTAAATAGATCCGGATTCGGACCCAAACCCATTGCCATAAGACAAGATTCGGGTATCTCACTATCCAATCCGATCCGATATCAGTGCTAAGTGCATCTAGCAGACTAGCAGTCAAGTTGTGTTAAATAATATTGGTATTTATTTGTTTTCATTTGCTTGAAAACTGCCTTCATAATAATACAGATTTTATGACTTGTATATGTATAAGAAAAAAGAGAAAAAAAAGGAGACCAGTGCAACTGGTTGAACTAGCCAGCCAAGTCGGTGTTAAACAATATTAGTATTTATTTGTTTTCATTTGGCTTGAGAGTTGAGAACAACCTTCATAACAATGATTTTTTTTCTTTCAAAATGACCCAATTTTCGAAAATAAATAACATGCTCACCAACTTTTCGAAACTAATTACTAAATTGATCCTCTAGCTTCTTCAAATATAGGAATTTCTTCAATATTTGAAGAAATTTAGTTAAATTTTAAAATACTGAAGATAAACTCGATGTTACGAACAACGAGTTTAATCTTTAGAAATTTCTTCAACACTTGAAAATTTTTTGCCATATTTCAAAACACTAAAGTTAAACTCGCTTTTCGAACGACCCGATTTCAACTAGACTCGATGTTTAAAACAGCGAGTTTAGTTCAAATCAGGTCGCTGTTCAAAACAGCGATTTTAGTTATAGGAGTTTCTCCAGCACTTTGAGAAATTTCACTAAGTCTCAAAATACTAAAGCTAAACTCGTTGTCTCGGATATCGACCAGATTGAATTAGCCTCGCTGTTTGAAACAACGACTGTAGTACAAATATGGTGGTTGTTTGAAACATCGAGTTTAGTTATAGGAATTTCTTCAACATTTTCAGAAATTTCACAAAGTCTCAAAACACTAAAGCTAAACTCACTGTTTCGAACGTCGACGCTATTTGAACTAGATTTACTGTTTGAAACAGCGAATGGATTAATTTAGTAATTAGTTTTGAAAGTGGATCAGTTCGGTATTTATTTTCAAAAAGTGAGTCGGGGGAAAATTCCATGATATTATGGTTTTTACTTCTTGTATATGGTCGAAAAAGAAAATAATAAAGGTGACTAGTAGTCTAGTACAGCTAGACAGTCAAGTCGTGTTAAAAGATATTAGCAGTATGATTAGCGACCTCACATGCTGTCCTACGTTAATTAAAAAATATAGCCGGCTAAAAAAATAGTCCCATGTTGTCTGCGATTATTTTGCTTGCTGTACATACATACTTGGAAGTATATAAAATATTTATAATTAAGCTGAATTTTTTGGGTGTATGTCTTGCATTCTAAGTTCACATGAAGAAAATAGAGTGAGATAAGGTATTTGAAGCGAAGATTGGATCTGAAGAAATTGTTGTTTACTGACAGTTTGAAAGTTGACAAACGACTGCTATTATTGTTGTCGACTGCAACTTGGAGGGTTGGGATCGACTTCTTGTGCAGTTGATTGCTCTTTTTAGTAGTTGACCGACAGCAGCTGCAACAGCTATTGTGCATATTCTTGGGGAATCATTTGATCCCTTTGTTTGTATTTCAAGTTATAATGTACAACTTCTATCGTGTGGCTTTGTCTTCAGAGTATATGGACGATGCATGATTAATACTACAAATCTAGGGTTTCTCTAGATTTCTATAAAACAATGTAATGGTTGTTATGATTTATTGTTGAGTTTTGAGACAACCATTCCAATGAACAATCAAACAAGTAGATCAAAAAAAAAAACAAACACACAAAAAAGCACACAATTTTATCATGGTTTGGGCGAACCCTAATCTGGGAAAGAAATATTTGAAATAATATTTAATTAGAAAGAATACAAGAGTTAGAAACACTCTCACCAAGAACCTATCTATCTCTCAAGCCTCACTAGAAAATAATTTTTTGTTTACAATGGAAAATTCTCAATGAAGTACTCTCTCTTTTGCTATTGCCTCTTAATGGATGTCGTTACATTAATATATAGAGATCTAGAGGAACCCTAGGTTTAGACTTGATACAATAGCCGTCCGATATACACTGAAAAGAAAGCTACATGATAAGAACCGTACGATCTAACTTGGAGAAGAAGTTGGGCAAAAAACATATCACCCTGACCTAACCCGTTTGCAGCTTCAGCCGCCGTCGGTCGACTGCCCCCTAGCGCGGTCGATGGGCAGTCGACCATAATACTCGAATTCAATTTAGAGAGTGTGGTCGGTTGGCGGCCACTTTGGGCAGTCGACTACTTCTGGAGTTTGAGTTGATTCCTGTTTGTTGCTACTGCCATTTCTTCTTCTACCAATGATTCTTCGAACATATTTTCGTTTCTTGGTGTTCTCTTCACATCGAACCATAGTATGTAAGGCATAAACCCAAAAATAGCTTCCAGTGAGAGGTGTGCTAGTATTTCATCTGAGAGTTTTTTATTGTAAACAATATAGTATCTTTCAATGAGGCTTGAAAGATAGATAATTTATTGGTGGGAGTATTGTAACTCTTATATCTTCTCCAGTAGAATAATATCTCGATAATTTCTACCCCAGATTCGGTTTGCCGAACCAGGACAAAAGTTTTGTGCTTGGTGTAATCTATAATATTTGGTTGTATATTGAATCGTCGACTCTTGTTCTAAACACCAATGGTTGGGCTCAGATGAAGTACTTTAGCTAGTCGACCCAAAAACCTTGAGATTAGGAATCGGAAGTTGGTCCTTATAAGCGCAATTATTTCACTTGCAATTAATGTCAAAAAATTATAAATTGATTTTTAACTACTAATAAATTTTTCACCACAAGCATCCGAATCCGAATTGCGGTTTATTTTGAGGATGACTTTTTCATCTCAACTGGCTACTTTGTAATCTACTTTTGTGTATCTTTTGGAGGTACGAAGATCATGATCCCAACTTGTGCAACTCATGACGCTGCTGCTTATAATTTGATGTAACTTGTTTCCTTAAGGCCTTATTAATGAAATGCAAGAATTAGTCTTCACCATTTTTATGATTAAAAGAGATAATTAATAGCTGATAAATGTCAATTTTTATTTTTCATTAACTATCATTGACTCACTGACATTTACACAAGGGTGAAGCAGCATGGAATGGGAGCGGAGAACTACCACCACCACCACCACCCCCACTCCCCCCCCCCCCCCACCCCCCCAAACAAACAACCTCTGCAATTGGTGGTTTAATCGTCGGTGACATCAAAATTTGACTTGGACTTTCAAATTTGAAACAGGCTGACAACTCACTGAGGCTCTTCTAGAGAGGAGGGGTTGTAGGTGTAGCGCCCCGATTCCCATATAACTGGAAAACCGTGACACATGCCAAGATCTTTCCTTCAATTAGTCACGATACACAAAATGCTGGAAATTAAAACTTTTTATTCAATACAGAGTTACCCTGCAGTAATTACAAATATCAATTTGTAATACCAACTGTAGCGCCTGCCCTTTTTTTCCTTTTTGACTCCAAACTCAATTCTTCCAATTTCTATATCACTTTAACCATAAACTAAGATAGTTGTGTTTCAGGGAAAATTTCGGCAGAGTCTCCCCTGTAATTTCTACCCCGAAACACAAAAAGCTTACGGAATTCTGCTCTAAATTCCGTAGCTCACATCACAGGCAATAATATCACGGGCTCCCCAGGCCAAAATGAGCATCATCACACAGACAATATATATATATGCTCTGGGGACCAAACTCATAACGGTTTATCAATTATCAATTAAAAACCATAAATCCTTTTGAAAACGTAGTAAGTTTTTAGAAAATAACTTGTAAGAGCTTACCACAGCGCCCGGTACTCTACAACGAGATGGGTACGGGTCCAAACCATATCATGCCACTCCACACTCTACTCCCCATCATCATCCACATACTTATACATCAGAAATATAATTTAGAGCATAAAACCTTTACTATTTACAATTAAACCATAACAACAAATAGTAAAGTGAAGCTCCACTCCACCGGAACCTGAACCTATACCTCACCTCTGCACCGCTGAGGACCTCTAACAGTAGGGGCCTAGGGTAGTCCAGAGACCCCCTAACCCCCCAAACACTAAGGGGTTAGCCATTTCTGGTGTGAGTACAATATATTAATAAGCAAATAAATTAACTTATAAGTAAAACAGAATGAACTTACGAATACCAAGATAAACCTGAACATGTAAATATCATAAATGGAATTTCACATCAAATACTCACTGCATCACTTCCTGCATGCATATCCATACTTGCTCACAGCATACTTATCATAAGTTTGGAAATCATTTCAATTTGTCACTTAATGCCCATCACTTTACGCCTTAAGCAACCATTCCTATAGCTTTATTTTTCCATAAAGCTTTACATTCACAAATACTCTACTATCACATAACTGCATCATATTTACCATTCATTGCAATGACAGACTCACGACTTATCTTCTTTCCCAATCTCATATCACACAACACCGCATTCATTCGTTTCTTACAACATATATCATCACGTCTCGCAATACATCACTTCCACACTCATACTTCATCTTAAATGGAAAATAAACATGTATCCTAATTTTCTAGTATTTGTGTATGTCATGACCTGAGTCTAATGCAACAATACAGAATATAGAACAGATGTACTTAATCTAATGTCAGCAAGATTCTGGATGCACATGCATCCCAAACTACATGTGACCCAGGTCAAGCCAACATACTTAGTCTAATGCAAGCGAGACTTTGGAAATATATGCATCCCATACTACATACTTTCCAAATCAAGTCGTTGTCTCTAAGTTTAGGGATTCGAACCCTCGCTGTGCAATGCATTCTAATTTGGTCTACTTCCTGTTCCCGATAGATCGTGGCAATGAGGTTGCAGTTAACGATCCCACCGTTCTGCAGTCAACAGCCATGACAATAAAGATATACGGTCCCACCGTATGGCAGTCAACGGTCCTACCGTTTTGCAGTCAACAGCTGTAACGATAAATATATACGGTCCCACCGTATGGCAGACAACGGTCCCACCATTCTGCAGTCAACAGCTGTGACGATAAATATATACGGTCCCACCGTATGGCAGACAACGGTCCCACCGTTCTGTAGTCAACAGCTGTGACGATAAATATATACGGTCCCACCGTATGGCAGACAACGGTCCCACCGTTCTGCAGTCAACTCAAACTTGAAGTTTTGTCTAATCAACAGGTCACTAGCTTGCACGTCCATAACTTCCAACACTCGATACGAAATTACTTGATACTATAAAACCTCATGTACTCTCAATAGTACATTCTTCTTGCACTCGCTGCACCTTTTCAATATCATAAGAGTTTGCTCACTCATCGGAAATTCTCGATTCTGGGTCCTATAGGAAGGTGGGAGTGTCTATTTTGACTTCTTAATTTGACTCTTTCAAACTCTATCATTTGAGTTCTCGAAAACACAAGTTCCATCAGGTGTACAAATAGAGAGAACTGGTTTTCTTAGCCAATAATACTTTAACTAAGATTGGGTCTGTTCCGTCTTTGGAAAATCATAACTCTCAACCTATAAACTGGAATTACAAAACCCCAGATGGGTTAGATTGCTATGACTCCCTACTACGACTCTCTAGTTGGTCAATTTCCCAAATTCTTAACCATTTCAGAGCAAGAATTTCCCAACTTACCCTCATGAACATGCTTCTTAACAAGCTCGTATAAAAAGGAGTTGTTCTTTACCATACCACTATCCTTCTTAGCATTCCACTTATCATACAATGATAATCCAAATTCTCCAAACGTTCCCACAAGCTAAGAATTCTCATATACATCACGACGCCATGTATGTATATCTACACAATACATCACTATCACACTGAATATTTAAAATCCCATCAACTCACCACATACACACCAATTTACCACATAACTTTTAACAAATAAGAACTTCCCGTATTTTAAATTAAAACTTCATTTGGCTGAATTAAACCAAGATTGCTCCAAAACCGCCTAAGATTTTATCATAACAGTAAACATATATTTAACATAATCATACTCACCATATTTGATATCATCATATGAATATAACTCATCCCCGTATACGCATATACGTTGTTCCGATACTTTTGATCCAAACACGCCTTATCCGTAATTCATACCAACCATTCAGGTTATTATAAAATTTTCTTAAAAACACAAAATACGTGAATAAATTCATACTCACAAATTGTCCCGCGAAGACTCGAAGCGCCACCCCGCATCCAAAGTCGCCAACATATCCTATTATCAAATTTCAACGCAATTAAGGCTCAAATCATTCAAACCAGCCACGGAAAAACAATAATACTAATTACCTTACTATCACACAGACGTTTTATTGAATGTCTGGGATACACGTGCGATGCACGTAATAATCTAATGTCTAAGGGATTTTTTTTCCCCAAACAATTACCAAAATGACCCCCAACTTATTATAATAGTTCTACTAAAATTCTACTACTATAAAGGAGATAATTCTCACATATATAATTTTCTTTTACAAACCCAAAACCCTAATTTATTAACAACATGCAAACTCTTTAATAATATGCTAATCTCTGGCCTCTATTACCTCTAACATCTTCTAATGTCCCTACCATAATCCTCTTACTCCAAATAAATTTACCACACTAAATTTTATACAAAAATAAAATCTAGGGTTTACCTTTTCGAAATCCTTTCGAAAAACGGACTCCGCCACGAGCTAGAGCACCCTCCACTTAGCTATCCCTCCGAATTAATTTGAAGATGACGAAGAAAAGAGGTGGATTTGGCCGGGGGAAACCTTCGGCCGATTGTGGGTTCGGCGGGTTCGGGATGGAAAGAACAGGAATAAAGATGGAGAAGGAGGAGAGAAGGGGTGGGGGGGGGGGGTTATAAAAAATTATATAATATAAATATATATATAAGGAATAATTACAACTAGGCCCCTAGACCTCCAAAGTATTTCAAACAAACCCCAACTCTATTCTTTAATAGCACCAACAATACAAAATACATTAAAACAACTTTGTAATAATCCGTATAAAATAATTTCATTTTCGAAAATAATAATGATAAAATAAAGTAGACAATATATCTTATATTTCTCGATAAAAATAATTATTATCGAAAAATACATATTCGCGCGAAATTCTCAATCGCGCACACATTTCGATGCAAAATAGCCATATGCTATTTTTCGGGTCATTACATCACTCCCTCCTTAGAATCGTACTGTCCTCAGAACGCTGTTAGTGGAGAGGAAGACAACCACAACATCAATGGTTCATGAGACGTTTCCTTGAACCATCTCCAGTTCCTCGAGTGATATTCTCGAAAACTGGTCTTCTACCAAGTTGAACTGTTGTCCTTCAGCCTTCTGGACAGACCCACTATGAATTTGATGTTAACCTTCCTCTGCTCTTGCTCTAGAGTAGACAATGGCTGCATTACCTTCCTCTATCCTTGTCTACAAGTGATGTTAATTTACTCCTTGATTACGACTTCTATTGGTTGGTGACCACTCCCTCCTTGGAAAGGACGAAGTCACACACTGCTACTTCAGCCCCTGAGCAGCTCCACTCGGTGACCTTGCTGAATTGTTAACAGGATTGCCCCCTGTCTGAGCGAGATTTCCTCCCTGGGCGTGTTCTTAGTGGCTGCTTAATCATAAGCTGATCTTGGAGAATCTGTCGCTTCAGCACTTCAATCCCTGCATTTCCTGCTTAAGCCTTCTGACTTGTTCACTCGGGCTCGATTGTAGCTCCCATCGTGCCAAAACTGAGCTCTAAACTTGAGTAATCACTCTAATAATGACTTACTTGATCTCATCATCTAGCTTCTTGATTCTTTCACGGTCTTTGGTTGAGGTCAATCCTTCACTTATCTCGATCTTTTGCAGTTCAGTAGCCACTCCCTCCTTAGAATAGGGCATGGCCTATAGTCATTACTTCAAACTTCCAAGATTCTCTTCTGTAATTTGCTCGAAGCTGATGCTCCAGGTGGTGTATTCAAACAAATCAAATCTAGAGTTGCCTCCCGCACACATCTCAACACTTGAAAAATAATTCAGACAAAGAATGTGATGAACCACAATTGAACAAAATAGTTGTATGGATTCCATATATATATATATATATATATATAAATCCAACTGGTTACGAAAGTGTTTCATCATACCTTACTTCTTAGTCCAAAATAATTTCCACAAATACAACTTTTAAACTTAGTTGCAGTTCTATATGCAAATACCGGTACTAGCACTCCTGCCTTCTACAGCTTGCTAGTAATAAGTACGAACTCTACCCTTGGTGAACAGGCTCTTTTCCTCTGTTGTTCACCTTTGGGGTTGATCTGCTGTTTTTTCTTATGAAGCTGGGGACAATCTGGTCGGATATGACCAATCCTCCCACGTTTGTGACATGCACTGGTATCTATCTAAGTGTCCTTCCTCGAACACTGGTTCTTGAGGTGACCATGCTCACCACATAAAATAACTTCCTGAGCTTGGTGCCTCCAAGGTTACCCTCCGTTTTCTGAGTCTTCTGCTTCTGACCTTGGTCCTTGAACCCTGATGCTGGTGCAGATCTTGTCCCTTGTAGTCGTGGACAGACTGATTTCTTGTGCCTGACTCTCTCACAAGATTGCATACTACAACCTTGGTGGTCTTTGAAATTTGCTCCCATTCATGTTGTAGTCCTTGTGGTGGTGAAGTCTCCTTGGCTCCTCGCTCAAGGTTATCGGATCATCCATCGATGTCGGTTCACTCTCTTCCATCAACACCTCCTTGGTTAGGACATCCTCGAACATCATTCATGTGTTTAAAGGATGGTAACCCATACACTAGGATTAGTCCAGATATAGAAAAATTATAAAACATAAGTTGAAAGAGCCAACAATATGAATTATAACTATCTACAACTAGCTAAAACCCGACTCCTAAGGGCATTCAAGTTTAATTTTCCTACTGTGTTGGAATGTAAATTGAAGTCGGCTCTGATACCACTCTGTAGCGCCCCGATTCCCATATAACTGGGAAACCGTGACACATGCCAAGATCTTTCCTTCAATTAGTCACGATACACAAAATGCTGGAAATTAAAACTTTTTATTCAATACAGAGTTACCCCGCAGTAATTACAAATATCAGTTTGTAATACCAACTGTAGCGCCTGCCCTTTTTTTCCTTTTTGACTCCAAACTCAATTCTTCCAATTTCTATATCACTTTAACCATAAACTAAGATAGTTGTGTTTCAGGGAAAATTTCGGCAGAGTCTCCCCTGTAATTTCTACCCCGAAACACAAAAAGCTTACGGAATTCTGCTCTAAATTCCGTAGCTCACATCACAGGCAATAATATCACGGGCTCCCCAGGCCAAAATGAGCATCATCACACAGGCAATATATATATATGCTCTGGGGACCAAACTCATAACGGTTTATCAATTATCAATTAAAAACCATAAATCCTTTTGAAAACGTAGTAAGTTTTTAGAAAATAATTTGTAAAAGCTTACCACAGCGCCCGGTACTCTACAACGAGATGGGTACGGGTCCAAACCATATCATGCCACTCCACACTCTACTCCCCATCATCATCCACATACTTATACATCAGAAATACAATTTAGAGCATAAACCTTTACTATTTACAATTAAACCATAACAACAAATAGTAAAGTGAAGCTCCACTCCACCGGAACCTGAACCTATACCTCACCTCTGCACCACTGAGGACCTGTAACAGTAGGGGCCTAGGGTAGTCCAGAGACCCCCTAACCCCCCAAACACTAAGGGGTTAGCCATTTCTGGTGTGAGTACAATATATTAATAAGCAAATAAATTAACTTATAAGTAAAACAGAATGAACTTACGAATACCAAGATAAACCTGAACATGTAAATATCATAAATGGAATTTCACATCAAATACTCACTGCATCACTTCCTGCATGCATATCCATACTTGCTCACAGCATACTTATCATAAGTTTGGAAATCATTCCAATTTGTCACTTAATGCCCATCACTTTACGTCTTAAGCAACCATTCCTATAGCTTTATTTTTCCATAAAGCTTTACATTCACAAATACTCTACTATCACATAACTGCATCATATTTACCATTCATTGCAATTACAGACTCACGACTTATCTTCTTTCCCAATCTCATATCACACAACACCGCATTCATTCGTTTCTTACAACATATATCATCACGTCTCGCAATACATCACTTCCACACTCATACTTCATCTTAAATGGAAAATAAACGTGTATCCTAATTTCCTAGTATTTGTGTATGTCATGACCTGAGTCTAATGCAATAATACAGAATATAGAACAGATGCACTTAATCTAATGTCAGCAAGATTCTGGATGCACATACATCCCAAACTACATGTGACCCAGGTCAAGCCAACATACTTAGTCTAATGCAAGCGAGACTTTGGAAATGTATGCATCCCATACTACATACTTTCCAAATCAAGCCGTTGTCTCTAAGTTTAGGGATTCGAACCCTCGCTATGCAATGCATTCTAATTTGGTCTACTTCCTGTTCCCGATAGATCGTGGCAATGAGGTTGCAGTTAACGGTCCCACCGTTCTGCAGTCAACAGCCATGACAATAAAGATATACGGTCCCACCGTATGGCAGTCAACGGTCCTACCATTCTGCAGTCAACAGCTGTGACGATAAATATATACGGTCCCACCGTATGGCAGACAACGGTCCCACCGTTCTGCAGTCAACAGCTGTGACGATAAATATATACGGTCCCACCGTATGGCAGACAACGGTCCCACCGTTCTGTAGTCAACAGCTGTGACGATAAATATATACAGTCCCACCGTATGGCAGACAACGGTCCCACCGTTCTGCAGTCAACAGCTGTGACGATAAATATATACGGTCCCACCGTATGGCAGACAACGGTCCCACTGTTCTGCAGTCAACTCAAACTTGAAGTTTTGTCTAATCAACAGGTCACTAGCTTGCACGTCCATAACTTCCAACACTCGATACGAAATTACTTGATACTATAAAATCTCATGTACTCTCAATAGTACATTCTTCTTGCACTCGCTGCACCTTTTCAATATCATAAGAGTTTGCTCACTCATCGGAAATTCTCGATTCTGGATCCTATAGGAAGGTGGGAGTGTCTATTTCGACTTCTTAATTTGACTCTTTCAAACTCTATCATTTGAGTTCTCGAAAACACAAGTTCCATCAGGTGTACAAATAGAGAGAACTGGTTTTCTTAGCCAATAATACTTTAACTAAGATTGGGTCTGTTCCGTCTTTGGAAAATCATAACTCTCAACCTATAAACTGGAATTACAAAACCCCAGATGGGTTAGATTGCTATGACTCCCTACTACGACTCTCTAGTTGGTCAATTTCCCAAATTCTTAACCATTTCAGAGCAAGAATTTCCCAACTTACCCTCATGAACATGCTTCTTAACAAGCTCGTATAAAAAGGAGTTGTTCTTTACCATACCACTATCCTTCTTAGCATTCCACTTATCATACAATGATAATCCAAATTCTCCAAACGTTCCCACAAGCTAAGAATTCTCATATACATCACGACGCCATGTATGTATATCTACACAATACATCACCATCACACTGAATATTTAAAATCCCATCAACTCACCACATACACACCAATTTACCACATAACTTTTAACAAATAAGAACTTCCTGTATTTTAAATTAAAACTTTATTTGGCTGAATTAAACCAGGATTGCTCCAAAACCGCCTAAGATTTTATCATAACAGTAAACATATATTTAACATAATCATACTCACCATATTTGATATCATCATATGAATATAACTCATCCCCGTATACGCATATACGTTGTTCCGATACTTTTGATCCAAACATGCCTTATCCGTAATTCATACCAACCATTCAGGTTATTATAAAATTTTCTTAAAAACACAAAATACGTGAATAAATTCATACTCACAAATTGTCCCGCGAAGACTCGAAGCGCCACCCCGCATCCAAAGTCGCCAACATATCCTATTATCAAATTTCAACGCAATTAAGGCTCAAATCATTCAAACCAGCCACGGGAAAACAATAATACTAATTACCTTACTATCACACAGATGTTTTATTGAATGTCTGGGATACACGTGCGATGCACGTAATAATCTAATGTCTAAGGGATTTTTTTTTCCCAAACAATTACCAAAATGACCCCCAACTTATTATAATAGTTCTACTAAAATTCTACTACTATAAAGGAGATAATTCTCACATATATAATTTTCTTTTACAAACCCAAAACCCTAATTTATTAACAACATGCAAACTCTTTAATAATATGCTAATCTCTCGCCTCTATTACCTCTAACATCTTTTAATGTCCCTACCATAATCCTCTTACTCCAAATAAATTTACCACACTAAATTTTATACAAAAATAAAATCTAGGATTTACCTTTTCGAAATCCTTTCGAAAAACGGACTCCGCCACGAGCTAGAGCACCCTCCACTTAGCTATCCCTCCGAATTAATTTGAAGATGACGAAGAAAAGAGGTGGATTTGGCCGGGGGAAACCTTCGGCCGATTGTGGGTTCGGCGGGTTCGGGATGGAAAGAACAGGAATAAAGATGGAGAAGGAGGAGAGAAGGGGTGGGGGGGGGTCATAAAAAATTATATAATATAAATATATATATAAGGAATAATTACAACTAGGCCCCTAGACCTCCAAAGTATTTCAAACAAACCCCAACTCTATTGTTTAATAGCACCAACAATACAAAATACATTAAAACGACTTTGTAATAATCCGTATAAAATAATTTCATTTTCGAAAATAATAATGATAAAATAAAGTAGACAATATATCTTATATTTCTCGATAAAAATAATTATTATCGGAAAATACATATTCGCGCGAAATTCTCAATCGCGCACACATTTCGATGCAAAATAGCTATATGCTATTTTTCGGGTTGTTACAGTAGGCCCAAAGATAGGGTCCACCTTCATTACCAACGTCACCATCGAGGGAGAGGCATCATCGACGTTCCCGATCACCGAGGAGGGAGAAACATCACCATTAGAGTTCAAGGAGGAACCACTGTAGATTACCATCACCCCCATAGAGGGAGTCCTCTCCAGGATGTCGTGAAGTCACCGTCGCTGGTAAGAGAACATCGGCGTCACCGTCCAACATCGCCGTCGTCTAGAGGATCGGCTCACAGAAGGAGTCCTCCTCAAGAGCACCATCACCATCGCAGAGAGAGCCCCGTCATGAACCCCATCGCCGCCGACAACAAAACATCAACATCAGCTGGCTGGACTAACGATTTCAGTTGGAGACAAAGGAAGTAGAGTGGAGGCGGGTGAGGACTAAAGTCGGGTTCCTCAGCCCCACAATTGCCAGCATCAACACCACCAACCCATCACCGTCCACCCAATCACCCCATCCGCCAACAACAACCTCAGCAATCTAGAAGATGAGAACCAGGATGTGACGAGGGGAAGATCGCAGGAAAACCCAACACATATTACTCTCACGAGTAGTTTGAGAATTATACAATATTTGCGGATATGGCAAAGCAAAATCCACCTCATATCTGATTCGTTTCGCACATGAAACAGAGGAGGCAGATATGGCAGCTGCTGGCAAGTGGGTCAAAATTAATGGCATCGTTGATGGATGGAAGTGCATATAGACAAGTTGTTTCGCCGGAAAGGGAAACAACGATTGATTGATGGTGCATACGAAATAGCTAGAGCTCATCGAGAAATGATCACATTGGCGTTGGGTTCAGACAGCAACCGGTGGCTGTTGGGATCCAATTCACATCTGAAGCATCCAACAGTCCTGGTCTGAGATAAGGAAAATTGACGTGGAGGGAATTCGAAGCCAACTAGCGTCAGTCAAAGCCAATCCCCCCATCAAGTGGCCTGAAAAGTTTTGGATCAAGGACCAACATGGGTCGAATAATGCCGGTTAAAAGCTGATGCTTTCTGATCCAGAACTGGAAAAAGAGAAAAGAACAGATAGATGTTTGGACAGAGGATGCTAATGAAATTAAACAGCATGTAGATTTGAGCTATAGAGACCTACTGGGAAGGAAGAGTACCCACAGAGGATGTTTATAACAAAATATGTGGAATGAGTCCAAAATTGATGGGAGTGAAGGATTGGAAGGGAGTTTCGCTGAGGAGGAGGTGTATAAAGCTATCAACCTGTTGGGTCAAGACAAAGCCCCAGGGCCTGATGACTTTCCGATTCTATTTTATAAACGATATTGGGCGATCATCAAGAAGGACTTTCTCTGTAGAACCCCGTATTTTCAAATATTATTTTTATATTTGAAAATGAATTTAAATTTATTTTTGGAGATTTAATGAATATTTTCAGAAAATTTATCTTTTGTACACGTGCAAAACACGTGCAAATACTTTTGAGAATTTTGAAAAATTAAGTTTTCTTTATGAAAAATCATTATTTAATATTTGAGATTTAATTAGTATTTTTCCAGATTTTTCTGAAATTTATTGGAGCTATTTGCAATTTTGAGAAAGGAAGGACCTTTTTGCAAATTTGACATTTTTAGGGGTTAAAGTGCAAAATACAATTTATGGACGTTTTGAACAGTATTAATTGAGATTTAGAATGTATATTTTCTTATAAATCCAAATTTAAATGAGTTTTGATGGAATTTCCAAAGAATGATCTATATATGTAAACTGTATTTTGGAAAGGGTTGTTTTGCAAAGTTGCGGGTAAAACCCTAATTATCAATCCGGCATATTTAAGTGATTTTTACCCAGCCGTCATTGTGGATAAAATATTGAATTTTGGGAGATCTATTTTGGTGGAGCAAAGAGCTTTTGGATCTAGCAAAAAGGAGGATTCTTTTCGTGGACTATTCTCAAATCTAAGGTGAGAGATATAGAAATTGCTTTGTTGTTTGATTCATGCGTGTGACTTGTTTTGTTGTTTGATTTTGTGAGTATTATAATTCGTCTTGTTGATTGATCTATGTGTACAAATATCATGATGTAATTTGGATGATGTGAACAACATAGATATTGTAATGTAGTATGAATCATGTGGAAATGGTGGATGAAATAGTAGATCCTTATTATTGAAATTGTTTGCTAAAACATGTTGAGATTTGAGTATAAGCATCTGGACATTAGAATTATAAATCAAATTCTTATTAGATTTGTGAAAGAAGTTTAGATCTTGTAAAACCCTAATGAAGGATTTGTGATCTAGAACATGAGAACTTAAATCTTGACTTATTGATGTTTTGAGTGATATATACAAATACCTGATGAAGATTCGTTGAGAATTATTATTTTCCTGAACACGAGCTATTTTTCATAGACATTGATTCATTAGAAGCTTCAGAAGTTGATTTAGTAATCAGACCTAATTTTTAAAATCTGTAGGCCGTCAGTCGACTGGTCTACTGTGCAGTCGACTGGTACGAGCCTGATGCTTTATTGTTAAGATTGTTGAAAAAGTTGTTCTGGACAGTCACCCTAGCTCATAGGCAATCGACTGGTCCACTGAAGGAAATATTTTGTAAGAATTATTAGTCCTACTGGACAGTCGACCTATGATTCCCCTTAAGTCGACTTATATACTTAGAATGTTTTTGAGAAGATTATTGGAATTTACCTCGGGTAAGTCGACTGGCACTCTTTTCTTAAGTCGACTTATACGACTTAGTTTATTTTGTAAAATTTTGGATAATTGTCCTCTGGACAGTCGTCTTATCATTTGTATGAGTCGACTGATACTGAAGGATTCTTGTAAACTTTAGTGTTATTCGAATGATTTGTTTGATATACTTGTTATTCAAGTTCAGTATAAGATTAAGCAATTGACCTTGAGATATTCAGTTGAGTATGTCATTGAGACATTTAGTTGAGCCACTTGTTTAGTGGGACTTTAGTTTAGACTTTTGAGTTTGAGTCTCTAGAGGTGTGTGATCCTAGTATACCGGTGTTGAGTTGTTTGTTGAGGCCCATTGAGGCATTTCAGTTATTTAAATTTGAATTTAGGCCGGTAGGGTATACCACTCTAGGAGATTCGTTAAGTAATCAATTAACCAAAATGATAAGGACAGGCACTAGTGGTGATATGATGAACGGGAACATGAGTCAAGAACCTCAGTATGGCTTTCGGTGTGGGACAATCTCCGGAATTATCACAGTAGATTACTAGTGGTGTGGGATATGTCTCCGAAATTATCACAGTCTTGTGGTGTGGGACAATCTCCGGAATTATCACGGTAACTATTGTGGTGTGGGATTGATCTCCGGAATTATCGGAGTCGAGGTGAAGCATATGTGGTATTCGTGTGGTGACGTGTCAATGTTTCGGTGTGAGATGATCTCCGGAATTATTCAAGTAAAATATCTTGGGTGTGGGATCCATCTCCAGAATTATCGGGCATGAGATACTAACCATGGTTTATCTTTATCTCGTAGTAGTCATCGTGTTAGGATTAGTTCATAACGCGGGGATTGAACCCTATGAAGTGAAGACGTTAAGGGCTTGCACCGAACCTATGTAGAATGGGATGCATAGACTTCGACAAGTACGCATTAGAGAGTCTGCATATAGTACTTGTGTTTTCTTGGCTTAGCTTTATGCATGTGGTTTCCGTGTTTTATACACCCGACACTTAGCTTAGTATCACTTGATGTTTTATGTTACTTTCATTTCGTACTATCTATATTCATTTAGTACTTGTTGTTTAAGAATTTATGAGGTATGATCTTTTATGTTGTTGTTTGTTTATTTTTATATTTCTCACACCATTTATGGCTGACCCCTTTAGTTTGGGGGTTAGGGATTCTCTCTAGCCTCACATGTTGCAGGTTCTGCTTAGAGTTGGAGATGGGATGCTTAAGTTGGTTTTGAGAAATAATTGATATATAAGAGATTTTGTGTAAATTTGTATTATCAGTTTTTGGGATAATTTGTGTTGTAAATGAAGAGAATATTGAGTTGAGTTGTTTTGAATTCCGCTGTGCATTGTAAATGATTTGTTGTAATAAGAAAGTTTGAAAATTTTAGTGGTGTTGTTTATGTTTAATATTATATTGAAGTGGATCACTAGGAATGTGCCACATATTTTCTAAGATATCATATTAGAAATTCGGGGCGCTACATTCTCGATATTTTTCAAGAACTTTTTTTGGAGATGCGCAGATCGAAAGATTGAATTACACTAACGTGATCCTTATCCCGAACAAAGCGGAGGTCCTCCAGGTAACAGACCTTAGACCCATTAGTCTTCTGAATGGGTCATTCAAAATTATCACTAAAGTGTTGGCTAGCAGATTGTCGCCTCATTTGTCGGATATTGTGGATGAATCACAAAGCGGATTCGTAAAAGGTAGAGTTATCTTGGATAGTATAGCCTCAGCCCACGAAATGATTTTCAGAGAAAATAAGGATAAAGTGGATGGTTTTTTTCCTGAAGTTGGACTTCGAAAAAGCCTACGATCCTGTGGAATGGGACTGTGTGGATGAGGCGTTACAGCTCAAAGGGTTCGGAACGAAATGGAGGATGTGGATGAGGAAGTGTGTTAGAAATGGGAAATCTTTCATACAACTAAACGGGGAGTCGGAAAAGAAAATTAGATGTAGTAGAGGATTGAGGCAGGGAGATCCACTATCACCACTGATCTTTACGATCATCGCCGATGAGTTTGCAAAAATGACGAAGAGAAGTACGGAAGTTGGAATTATCAAAGGGGTGAAGGTGAAGGGAATCTCGGTGCCTTTGTCAATCATGCAATATGCAGATGACACCCTTATGTTTGGAATGTCACAAGTTGAGGAAATCATGGCTATTAGAGTATTACTAAGAGGTTTTAAATTCTGGTCAGGATTGGCAGTGAACTTGCACAAAAGCTGTGTGCTCACGCTAAGTAAGGATTTTGGGAGTACGGCAGAGAGGATTCTAGATATGCTTGAATGTGCGAGAGGGGACTTCCCTATTAGATATCTAGGTACGCCTATCAGGCCAGGAACGCTATTGAAGGAGGACTGGATTCCGCTGGTGGAAAAAATAGAGAAAAAATTGGATGGATAGAAAGGTTAATTTCTATCGTTTGGCGGGAGAATTACGTTAATCAATTCGATACTCAGCATCCTTCCTACGTACTTATTTCAATCTATGAAATCCCTAGCTAGGTAATCGAAAGAATAGATAAATGCAGAAGACATTTCTTGTGGAAAGGAACGCAGGAAGCTAACAAAGGTTTTAACCTAGTTAGATGAGGCAGGGTGTGTAAAAGGAAAGAGTTCGGAGGGCTTGGAATTATGAACTTAAAAGATATGAATAAAGCTCCACTAGCCAAATGGTGGTGGAAAGTACACAAGAGGCATAAGGCGTGGTGGGGGAATTTGTTCATGAGGTATCGGAGTCAGAAAAAATTTAGATTCGGGGGAAGAAGCAGGCACGGGTAAAATCCAATGTGTGGAAAGGGATTGCTAAGGTCGGAGAATGTTTCCGCGCTAATACTAGATGCGGAATTGGCAACGGAAAAAACACCACATTCAGGAAAGATAGATGGGCAGGAGAGAACACGCTGCAATCACTTTTCCCGCAACTTGCAATGGAAATTAACTAAGGAGGACGCTATGGTGGTGGACATTTGGAAAAACGAATAACTGAGGATTCCATATAATGGGGTACTATCGCTAGAAAGTCAGGGACAATTACAACAACTAAAAGTTTACCTGGAAAACGGTGTCAGGTTGAATAGGGAAGTGGAGGATGAAAGAATTTGGAGGTTAGAGTCTAGTGACAGGTACTCGGTGAGATCCATGTACAGCTTATGAACGATGGGGGAGTTAGAAATTATGAAGCGAACATTATTTGGAGGGTGAAGTCCCCAAATAAGGTGAAGGCCTTCGTGTGGCTTGTCTTGAACAACGCTATTCTATCCAAAGTAAATCTTAGGAAACACAACATTCCGATCGACGTTAATTGCACAAGATGTAACAATGCTGAGGAGAACACGAACCACATCTTCTTATTCTATCCTGAGGCTACATGGTTGTGGGAAATTATGGGCTTAGCTTTTGGTATCATAGAGATACCGAAATGCATTAATAATCTTTGGGGGAAATGGAGAGCGAGCTACGTGAGGAAGGAATATAGGGGGGAGTGGATATTACTGTAGCGGCTATTCTATGGATCCTGTGGCGAGATAGAAATGAGTCTTGTTTCCGTACTATTAATTATTCATTTCAAGTATTATTGCGAAAAACTTTGTTTCTGATAGATACTTGGGCAGGTCAAGCAGGGATGAGAAAGATGATCCGTTTGGATGATGCTCAGTAAACCTCAAGGATATGTGGGAAGTCTACCCCGACTATTCGTTGTTGGGAGCAGATTGGGAGGACTAGGATCTTTTGTGATGTTGGCAGGACATAGTGTATCTGCCTTATTTTGTTCTATTTTATAGTATACTTTGTTGTTGATTGTATCGGACTGGATATGACTAGATGTGTAATATTTGCTACTCTATGTTTTGTTAATCTTTCATTAATGAAATCAGTGACTTCGAGTGACTATTATCAAAAAACAGAGAAAGCGAAAGAGTTGGCTCATGAGGTAGGGGATCGAGAAGCTTTCGGAGAAAAGGAAAAGAAAAATAGAAAGAAAAGAAGCAGGCAGGGTAAAGAAATTACCATTCACCCTTCAATGACATAAGCGGTGATGTCAGCTACATGTTTAAAATTTGCACCGGTGGAAAGCACGTGTGATGCACGTGTAAACAATGGTATTAATCTGAGTGGGTTGGATGAGGTTATTGGGCCAAGAAGAGGTCTAATAATGGAAAAAAATAACCATGTTTTTATTCTAACGGGCTGCAGGAAGGTGGTGGGCCTCATGAGGGTTAAATAAATGGAAATAATTTGATTATAATTCCTATTGGGCCTATGATGAGGTCCAGTAAGAAAAATTCAATTATTAATATTTCCTTTGGGCCTATGATTGGGTCATGTATGGCTTCGTCGAAAGTTTTACAAGCTACTAATTCCACAAGCACAATCCCACCGCCAACTTCATCACAAACTCCTAACAATATACTCTATTCCTATGGAAGAAGGGGCGGCGTGTCTTAATCTAGAGAATGATGATCATTATATGGAAGAAGAGTCAGACTATGTGAAGGAGATGCTCGAAGATACTCAGCAGATTCTTGCAAGGGAAGAAATTATGGGAGTGGATCTTACACCAGACGTTGTGTCATCCACTTTCCCTGTGACTAAATCTCTGACCAGCTATGACACGCAGCGTAAGTCTCAGGGTTTTAAGGTGCAGAAGGTAACTAAGATGGCTCATGTGGAGTTCTTAGGTGACTATAGATAGCGGCCGCTGCCATGCAAAAAAAAATTCAACGGTGGAGCTGCGACAACATAACCAAGAGAGATGATTGCTAGAGCCTTCCATGTTGAGGAGGCGATGACGAGAAGATAAAGATTAGGCCAACACTGGACTGACTGGATATACACTTGATTTAGAGTCTTACCCTCTAGGGACATTGTTAGAGGGATCTCCTTTTTTCTCGATGTACTCTACATGTTGCATTTATATTATTTTTGCTCTACCCTTCCAGGGATGTTTCCTTTTAAAAGAACTAGTAATTTACACGTGCGATGCACGTCTTAATAAATATAGTTTTTTAAAAGTAAAAATTCTGCCGTAGTTTTTGCTTGAACCTGAGATGTAATGCCCCGCCCCAATACTCAGACATTTTTTACAATTTATAAGACAAATTAGATACTATGTAGTACAACTGCCCACCACAGGCTGCCTCTCAAAAGGTGGTTAACCAATTAGGTGACTCTTGATCATTGGCTAATAGTATTTATACTCAAATTAGTTTTTGTAAACTTCCCATGTGGGACTATATTTTCTCAAATCCTTTCTCAAATCCATCTCAAATCTCTCAAATTCTGAATACGCAGACCAGTCGACTGCTAACACTACCAGTCGACTGTTCGCTCCAAATCTGAGGTATTACATACACCCCACCTTTTAGAAATCAGCGTCCTCGCTGAGTACGGGACACACATCTAGTGTAGGATCTGCCTTTCTAGCCGTTGTAGAATAGTTCTCGATCCCACGAAATGTGTAGAAACACCCGGTACATATAAATGCACCCTGCCTATCCGAAGAATCATCTCCCTGCCGTGAACTAGATCATAAGCCCTCTTCCACACTTGGTGTCGAAAGTCGGCTCTGATACCATTTGTAACGCCCCGCCCCAGTACTCAGACAATTTTAATATTTTTAGAAGACAAATTAGATACTATGTAGTACAACTGCCCACCACAGGCTGCCTCTCAAAAGGTGGTTAACCAATTAGGTGACTCTTGATCATTGGCTAATAGTATTTATACTCAAAGTAGTTTTCGTAAACTTCCCATGTGGGACTATATTTCTCAAATCCTTATCAAATTCTCAAATCCCGCGCAGACCAGTCGACTGCTCAAACCACCAGTCGACTGTTCGCTCGAAATCTGGGGTATTACATGAGACCTCTTTCATAATAGTTATGTACGGTCGATGCACGCATTGATAGATTTACAAATGACACTAACATCTTCTCCCATTATAATATTACTAGTAATTTACAAGTGCGATTCACGTCTTAATAAATATATATTTTTTAAAGTAAAAAATTCGACGTAGTCAGCCTCAAACCTGAGACATCTTTTATATTAGTTATGCACGGGCAATGCACGTCTTAATAATTATTATTTTTATTTTAAATAAAAAATCTGATGTAGTGAGGGCTCCAACCTGAAACCTGCCTTATATTAGTTATGTGCGTGCGTCACATGCGTTGATAGATTGAAAATTGGCACTAAGACTTTCTCCCATTATATTATTATTATTATTATTATTAGAGATTAGAGATACTAGTAATCTGCACGTGCGATGCACGATCTAATAATTTTTTTTTAAAGTAAATACTAAGACATAATCTGGCCTCGAACCTGAGACCTTCCTTCACTCATCACATACTCTTTACATACCCCTAGTGGCTTCAACTTTTACTTTATATGACTCACACTTTTGTAAATAATTATGTAGTAAATAAATTTGAACTTTGAAGGTATTATGATAACTAAAAACAGTTGAGTAAATGAAAGGTTAATATAACTCCCACTTTAAAATAAATGGTTGAGATTAAATGGGTGGTTATCTACAAATGAAAACCCCTACTCTTTCATAATAATAATAATAATAATAATAATAATAATAATATTATAGAGATAAATAAATAAATAAAATAAAAACATTGGCTTAATTTACAGATAAATCAAAGTTGTCCTCGGTCCTAGTTTATAAAAGAACTAGATTTGCCTGTGGTCACGTGCCTACGACACATCTTCGGAACGATACAACATATGAAAATCCTTGTAAACAATTGATACGGATAAAAATCGGATTAAATCGGGATCGTTCAAATCGGGCACGAATCTTAAAGCTCTCAGGGGTAAAACGGTAACTTCACCTACAAATGGGTCTGAAATGGAAACTGGGATATTTTCTCCAAAGCCTAATAACCCATAAACAGATTTGTCCTACTGGGTACGGGTCCCAACCCGTTACGAACCAGTTCAGAAGGATAAACAAGAATTCAGATTCATAATTATCCCTAAGAGGTGGTTTTAGCCACTTCTATCCATTCACACCGGGAAGTAGAGATTTGTTCTTATCTCGAAATGGATCCCTAAGGCGACTATAATACCCCTCTCCCACCACCGTAACAAGATAATCAATATTTTTCTACATAAAGCTCTTTCATGATCTTCCTGATTACTGACAAGAGCGTCGGAGGGTGCGTCGCCGGGATCCATCCCGGTGTATCGCATTTTTTGCAGGTTCGCGACAGCGGCAAGAAACAAGTCAACACGTTGGTGAAGGTCAACAGGTTTGCCTTATTCATTTTCTCAAGAATCCACAAATTCATCTGTTTGCACTTGTTGCCGCTAAATTTGGTGTGGGGGCAAACAGATAGTATTTGTGGATTCTTAGGAAAACTGAATAGCAAACCTGTATACCTGTTCCGTCGGAGTTTGACGCTGACTCCCACCGTATACCTGCAAAAAGTGCGACACACCGGGGTTGTTCCCGGCGACGCACCCTCCGACGCTCAAGTCAGTAATCAGGGATGATTAAGAAAGAGCGCAAAAACTGGAGAAAGATTTATTACCTCTCAATGGAGATGGATGGGAGGTATTTATAGGCGCCGCTGGGATCAGATTAGGAATGTAATCCCCCTGTGGTTAGATAAGGAATGTAATCCCTAATCCCCAGTGAAGGGATAGATATGAATCAGGGCCGTTGATTGGGATTTAATCAGAAACCCTAATTCTATCCCTTCTGGACTGGGTTCGCTGCGGGTTGAAACCCGCACCCAGTTGAGGTGGATCTGTTTGTGGGTAAGTGGGTCTTCGGGGAAGATAACCAGTACCCGCTTTAGACCCATTGGTAGGTGAAATTACCGTTTTACCCCTGAGCTTCAAGATTCGTGCCCAATTTGGACGGTTTCGATTTAACCCCATTTTTAGCTATATCACGAGCCCCCCACTCCTAAAGACTGAGTTTGATCAGCCTTTGAGGAGTAGTTTAGCTGTTTTAATGGCTAGTGGAGTTGTATCGGAGTCCAAATGGAGGGTTTTGAATCTCGAAGGGGTAGTGAGGTGATTTTTCAAGTTGTAAGCTGTTCTTAAGCTTCTCTAGATATCCGGCGGTTTTTATCTATTTTTTCGAATTATTTATTTAATTTTGCGATGTGTTAACCAGTCGTTCGGGGGCCTTAACAACACTTTTTAGGCAATAATTGTTCGTTCAGGGGTTCAAAAATATTCCCCCGAATTTATAATTATCTTCTAGAATTTCTAGTTAATTTTCCCAAATTTTTAGTAATTTTTTCGTAATTTTTAAATAAATAAAATGATTAAAATAAATAAAAACTAATTTTTAATACTGATTTATTGTGTGGTGCAATCTGGGCCTTTGATCAGCGCCGAGCGCGATTTCCTGGGCGATCAGACGATCTGTGCTCCTCGGCAGATAGTTTCTTCATATACGAGGGTCGGTTCCTCGTCCCCTCGGCTCGGTTGCTCGGCGCCTAGCTCGGAATCAGCCGAACTACGTGGCGTGATCCTGAGCGTCCATTTCAGCGTGAATCCCCAGAAAACGCTATCTTGTCGTTTAGTGGACGTGGCAAGATCTGAGCCGTCCATCATGTCGAGCGCGCTTTTTGACAAGATCCAACGGCTAAGGAGGGTCGGCGGATTTTTTCTCCATATACGAGGGTCGGTTCCTCGTCCCTTCGGCTCGGCAGATCGATGCCTAGTTCGGAATCAGCCGAGCTACGTGGCGTGATCCTGAGCGTCCATTTCAGCGTGAATCCCCAAAAAATGCTATCTTGTCGTTTAGTGGACGTGGCAAGATCTGAGCCGTCCATCATGACGGGCGCGCTTTTTGACAAGATCCAACGGCTGAGAAGGGTCGACAGATTTTTTCTCCATATACGAGGGTCGGTTCCTCATCCCCTCGGTTCGGAGGCTCGGAGCCGTTAGCCGGGGTATGGAGTCAGGCGTTTTGGCGAGTCCTAGCTCTGAAGCGTCACCTCCCTCCGACCCAGTAGCTCGGCTGCTTAGCCAAGCTGTTCAGTAGCTCGGCTAGGCGGACCGATGGTAGGACGCTCGGAAGGTACACGTGGTCAGATCTGGAGCGTCCATCATTGCGTGAATCACGAGGGTTGGGTTCAGATCACGAGAAAATGTTATTTTGTCGTTTTGTGAGCGTGGTGCGATCTGAACCGTCCATCGAGTCTTGACACGAATTTCGGAGAGATCCGACGATGATTTGTCCTCGGAAGGATTTTTCTCCACATACGAGGGTCGGTTCCTCGTCCCCTCGGCTTGGAAGCTCGGTGCCGATAGCCGAGGCATGGAGTTGGACGTTTTGAAGCATCCTGGATTTGAAGCGTCGTCGCCCTTCGGCTCGGCAGCTCGGCTGCTTAGCCAGGTTGTTCAGTAGCTCGGCTAGGCGAACCGGTGTCACGCAGCTCAGAAGGTACACGTGGTCAGATCTGGGGCGTCCATCATTGCGTGAATCACGAGGATTGGGTTCAGATCACGAGAAAACGTTATTTTGTCGTTTTGTGAGCGTGGCACGATCTGAACTGTCCATCGTGTCTTGACACGAATTTCGGAGAGATCCGACAGTGATTTCGCCTCGGAAGAATTTTTCTCCATATATGAGGGTCGGTTCCTCGTCCCCTCGGTTCGGAGGCTCAGTGCCTTTAGCCGAGACATGGAGTTGGACATTTTGAAGCATCCTGGATTTGAAGCGTCGTCGCCCTTCAGCTCGGCAGCTCGGCTGCTTAGCCAGGCTGTTCAGTAGCTCGGCTAGGCAAACCGGTGTCACGCAGCTCGGAAGGTACACGTGGTCAGATCTAGGGCATCCATCATTGCGTGAATCACGAGGGTTGGGTTCAGATTACGAGAAAATGTTATTTTGTCGTTTTGTGAGCGTGGCGCGATCTAACTGTCCATCGTGTCTTGACACGAATTTTGGAGAGATCCGACGGTGATTTCGCCTCGGAAGAATTTTTCTCCATATATGAGGGTCGGTTCCTCGTCCCCTCGGTTCGGAGGCTCGGTGCCTTTAGCCGAGGTATGGAGTTAGACGTTTTGAAGAGTCCTGGTTCTGGAGCGTCGCTACCCTCCGACCCAGTAGCTCGGCTTCTTAGCCAAGCTGTTCGGTAGCTCGGCTAGGCGGACCGGTGGCAGGCAGTTCGGAAGGTACACGTGGTCAGATCTGGGGCGTCCATCATTGCGTGAATCACGAGGGTTGGGTTCAGATCACGAGAAAACGTTATTTTGTCGTTTTGTGAGCGTGGCGCGATCTGAACCGTCCATCGTGTCTTGACACGAATTTTGGAGAGATCCGACGGTGATTTCACCTCGGAAGAATTTTTCTCCATATATGAGGGTCGGTTCCTCGTCCCCTCGGTTCGAAGGCTCGGTGCCTTTAGCCGAGGTATGGAGTTAGACGTTTTGAAGAGTCCTGGTTCTGGAGCGTCGCCACCCTCCGACCCAGTAGCTCGGCTGCTTAGCCAAGCTGTTCGATAGCTCGGCTAGGCAGACCGGTGGCAGGCAGCTCGGAAGGTACACGTGGTCAGATCTGGGGCGTCCATCATTGCGTGAATCACGAGGGTTGGGTTCAGATCACGAGAAAACGTTATTTTGTCGTTTTGTGAGCGTGGCGCGATCTGAACCGTCCATCGTGTCTTGACACGAATTTTGGAGGGATCCGACGGTGATTTCGTCTCGGAAGAATTTTTCTCCATATATGAGGGTCGGTTCCTCGTCCCCTCGGTTCGGAGGCTCGGTGCCTTTAGCCGAGGTATGGAGTTAGACGTTTTGAAGAGTCCTGGTTCTGGAGCGTCGCCACCCTCCGACCCAGTAGCTCGGCTGCTTAGCCAAGCTGTTCGGTAGCTCAGCTAGGCGAATTGGTGGCAGGCAGCTCGGAAGGTACACGTGGTCAGATCTGGAGCGTCCATCATTACGTGAATCACGAGGGCTGGGTTCAGATCACGAGAAACCGTTATTTTGTCATTTTGTGAGCATGGCGCAATCTGAACCGTCCATCGTGTCTTGACACGAATTTTGGAGAGATCTGACGGTAATTTTGCCTCGGAAGGATTTTTCTCCATATATGAGGGTCAGTTCCTCGTCCCCTCGGTTCGGGGGCTCATTATTGAAGCGGACTCAGTAGCTCGGCTGCTTAACCGGACCGTTCGGTAGGTCGGATAAGCGAACCGGTGGCCGAGTCGTGGACTTGAGCGCTTCGTGGAGCCTTTGTTATGAAACTGAAACGTCGCAACTCTCCGCTTTGGCGCTTTGGCTTCTTAGTGAGCTTTTTAGATTCCCAAGGCAGCCCAAACGTCGCATTGGGGTTATAAGTTCTTACTCCCCCACCCCCCAAGCTCATTTCTCACTTTTCACTCCAAGCTCTCACTTTTACTCTCTGTGCTCTCTGGTAGCGGCGATTTTTGCACCAAGGCGGTTACGTTAGCTGTCGCGTGGGCCAGGCGATTTTCGGCGAGCTTATTCCGACTGTGAACGTCACTTCAAGGGCACGTCACTTCAAGGTCAGTCAACTTGCCTTAGCTTTTTTATAGAGATGTCAAGGGTGAACTCGGGGAGTGAGGCCTCGTCCTTTGGCGATAGTGGTGCTGAGGAGAGGAGGCAGACGGAGATCCGAAGGAAGGGGAAGCAAGTAGCCGAGCCGTCTGTGGCCGAGGTGATGAAGGAGAAGAAGAAGAGGAGGGTAGTGGCCCAGTCTCCTGTAGTCGAGGTGATTGTGGAGAATCCGAGGCAAGCCCCTGAGACGGGCCGATACCCTTGTGTACTGTCCGGGCACGCTGGGGTTAGGCAGTATGAGGGCGACCTCATGAAGAAGGCGATCATCGGCCAGTCAGAGGTTTACGAAGAGAACAACCCGGTTCTGACTACCGAGGTGGATGAAATTGGATCGGTGCTATCCGAGAGGGACCTGCTCCGGATCAGAAAGGGGTTCGCCATCCCTCCGGAGTACAAGTTAATTCTCCCCAGCCCTGGGATGCGAGCGAATTCCAAGCTGTCGTCGTCGGATATGTGCATGTTCGACTACGACTCTCTGAACGCCGGACTGCGGTTCCCCCTGCACCCCTTCATTCGTCTGGTCCTCGGGTGGTACTGCCTTGCGCCGACCCAATTCATGCCGAACACATGGCGTCATGTGAACGCCTTCCTGCTCCAGTGCCGCAATGCCGAGGTCGAGCCGGACCTAACGGTCTTCCGAAGCATGTATCGGATAAACCGGATGCACAAGACCGAGCAACGATACTACCTGGCACCGAGGAAGGGTGTTCGGATTATAGAAAACCCAGACTCGATCAAAGGCTAGAAGGAAAAGTTCTTCATATTGAGGGAGCCATCGATGCTGCAAGTTCCGAGCCGATGGAATGTAGAGGTGCCCAAGTTTGCGAGGGCCGACCCAGAACTGACCGCGGCCGAGGAGGAAGTGGCGAGGAAGATCGTAGCCCTCCCGATGTTGAGTTGGAGGGAGATGACCGAGGAGGTGCTGTACGGGTCAGGCCTTAGTCCGATCGACCCGAGTACGCTCCTGACATCTCGTATTTTTTTTATTTTTTATTTTTTTTTAAGTCTTTAGCTCGTCTCACTAACTCTTAATTTGCTTGCTGTCCGATGCAGAGGCGCCAAAGATGGATTTTTTGGCCATGATGAACGAGAGGGGTAAGGTCGCCGATGGGAGGAAGAGGAAGAGGCCGAGCACAACTGCTTCGTCAGGCCGGCCCACCAAGGTTGCTTCGACCACCACTTCGCCTCCCCCGGTCGCTGAGGTGCCCTCGTCGACGGTGGTTGTTGTCGAAGGGCCCTCGGCTCCTGTCGCCTCTACCCCGGTCGATGTGGCCTTCAACGTCTCGGCGGCGTTGTCGCTTGAGGCTCTGCCGTTGACTGCTCCGGCCGAGGTGATCTTGACCGAGCAGCACAAGCAGCTGTTCGTTCCGAACTGGCGAGTCAAGAATCATGATGGATTCCTCGGAAACTCGCAGATGTCGATGCAGGCCGTCAAACACTTGGCGACCCCGAAGGATCGAGCCGCGCTGCAGGCGGGGACGGTCGGCGACGACACTTATGAGGTCGCCCGGTCGCTTGTATCGGTAAGTTGCGTGTACCTTTTTTATAGAATTTCTTTAAGTCTGCCGTTCGGCTCTTACCTTGTTATCACCATCGTTTTGTTTTGGCAGGCCACTTATCACTTCAACCATCTCCTCGAAGCGTTTACCGAACAGGAGAAGGAGTTGAAGGCCGCCAGTGATAAGGACAGGGCAGACAAGGTGAAGGCGGTTCGGCAGCTCGAAGCAGAGCAGAGGCGAGCCGAGGGCTTGGAGGTCCAGGTGGCCGATCTTGTGGCCGACCTAGAGCGAGTCAAGGGGCGGCGCACTGAGGAGGCTGCCAAAGCCGCCAAGGCTGCCGAGGAGCTGGCGGCGTCAGCGAAGGCTCTGGCCGAGGTGAAGGCGGAGAAAGAAGCCTTGGCAACGAAGATCAAGGCCGAGGTCGAGGCCGAGGCGAAGAAGCACATGGCCTCGAACATGGAGAAGTCCTACCAGAGGGCGCTCGACCATATTCAGGACCGCGTCCCCGGCTTCGAGCGGGTCGGCTACAGACTGTGGCCCGGATCCCCATCAGACGGTAAGGAGGAGGGAGGCGAAGGTGACGAGGGAGAAGGCGACGACGACGAGGGGGTGGTCGCCGATGTAGTGGTGACAGACTCCCAGGCCGGGGCGAGAAATGAGGGGCCATCTGGCGAAGCGCCTGTGGTCGAACCAGCGACGCAGGTGGACCCCTGATCTTCTCGTCTTTTTGTAATCTTTGTTTTCTTTTCAAAATTGTAATGCCTTTTTGCGGACTGGCCACCGCTCCTTTTTATGAATGAAAATTTTCTTCAAATTTGTCCAAGTGTTTGGGTCGGTGTATAGTTTTCCAATTGCGATGTTCTTGTATTTCAGATCCTCGAACATGCCCCAAATACCGCAGAAGCTCGACGTCGTGCCGAGCTGTTTAAGCAGTCTCGCGAGGCTCACCTCGTGGGTGAAATCGAGCTCACCAGGAGGTTGATGTTCAATGTGGAGAAGAAGAACAGCGAGCTTCTGGCCGAGGTGCACCATCTCCGGATAGTCGAGGAGGAGCTATCGGCGAAAGAGGCAGAGCTGGCCTAGGTGCTGGCCGAGCGGGATGAGCTCGAGAGGAAGGTCGAACAGCTGCAGAGGGTCACGGTCGACAAGAGCATCGAGGTGACCAACTTACGTCGCATTATATCCGACAGCGCTGAGTACCCCGGTTCGGCAAAACTCCCTCGATTTAAGATAATGGTTAAGGACGACACTCTGAAGGATAAGATCGTTGAGCTCGAGGAGGAGGTGGCTCGACTGAAGCCTCAGCCTATGAGGGCTAATGTCCGCAGCACTTCCTGCACTCGTGAAGAGAGAGAACGGGGGATCACCTTCTACGAGCTAGCGACTCGTGGCCAAGTTATTGGTCGGACAGCAGCCGACGCACAAAGCGGAGTAGATGTTAGCTCGAGTGGAGCCTCGGTCGGAGCCACCGCTTGGATTAGTGGCAAGGCGGCATCGCAGTTCGTCGGCCTAGAGACAAGCTTGGAGATAAAAAGACGGAAACCCTGATTGTCTCTTAATCGAAACATCCCTGTCCCGAGGAGGCACTGATCGAGTTGTGTCGAGCCTTTTACTTCTTGCATTGTCTCTGTTGTTGTAATAACATGCCTTGTAAATTTATTTAGTTCCTTCCCCGCCGTAACTGTCTGCCTTGTAAATTTACCAAGTGTTTTAATAAAATCGAAGTTGTTTTGTTCATCGTTGTGCCGTGGTCGCCTTATTCTCGAGGCCGAACCATAAGGACCCATAGTTGTCTTCTTCGAAGGTTTTAGCCGCGGAACTTTAGTTTTTCGCTCGGAGTATACCGAGGTGACTGTGCACTTTCGAGGTGCGATAGCTCGGACATCAGACTCCGCCCACGTGGCAAAATCTTAGACGGTCGATCATGATCGTGGTACGTATCACGAGGTGGGAGGCACGAGTTCCAAGAAAACACTATCTTGTCGTTTTGTGGACACGTGGCACGATCAGATCCATTCATCATGTTCTAGCACGCATTTTGAGATGAACCAATGGCGAAATTGGTTTGGCAGAATTTTTCTCCATATACGAGGGTCAGTTCCTCGTCCGCTCGGCTCGGGGTTTTGAGTAAGCGCAGTTGAGCCGAACGATGGACTCCGAACCACCGTTAGAGTTGCTCGACGGTTGCGGGAGCAGTTCCGAACGGCGACCTACTTCTAGCTCGCTTACGAGCGAACTTGCGGAGTAGGGTCGAGCCGAGTGTTGGACTCCGAACCATCGGTAGAGTTGTTCAACGGTTGTGGGAGCAGTTCTGAACGGCGACCTACTTCTAGCTCGCTTACGAGCGAACTTGCAGAGTAGGGTCGAGCCGAGTGTTGGACTCCGAACCCTTGGTAGAGTTGTTCAACGGTTGTGGGAGCAGTTCCGAACGGCGACCTACTTCTAGCTCGCTTACGAGCGTGCTTGCGAAGTAGGATCGAGCCGAGTGTTGGACTCCGAACCATCAGTAGAGTTGTTCAACGGTTGTGGGAGCAGTTCCAAACGACGACCTACCTCTAGCTCACTTACGAGCGTGCTTGCGAAGTAGGGTCGAACCGAGTGTTGGACTCCGAACCATCGGTAGAGTAGTTCAATGGTTGTGGTAGTAGTTCCGAACGGTGATCTACTTCTAGCTCGCTTACGAGCGAACTTTGCAAAGTAGGATCGAGCCGAGTGTTGGACTCCGAACCATCGGTAGAGTTGTTCAACGGCTGTGGAAGCAGTTCCGAACGGCGACCTACTTCTAGCTCGCTTACGAGCGAACTTTGCGAAGTAGGATCGAGCCGAGTGTTGGACTCCGAACCATCGGTAGAGTTGTTTAACAGTTGTGGGAGCAGTTCCGAACGGCGACCTACTTCTAGCTCGCTTACGAGCGAACTTTGCGAAGTAGGATTGAGCCGAGTGTTGGACTCCAAACCATCGGTAGAGTGAAGAGTGAAGGCAGAGAGATGTAAGCACTTTTTACAAGTAAAATATGAAAAAGCTTTCTTTATTGATGACTAATGGCCGGCTGCTTCTAAAGTTGCGAGCCGTTATTACAAGAGAAAAATAAAAGAAAATTATTACAAGTAATAGGAGAGGAACGGTTCGACATCTCGAAATACTTAGAGAGGCGTTGGTATTTTAAGAGATGGTCGGCATTCCAAGTCCTGGGGATCTCCCTGCCTTCGAGATCTTCTAGTCTGTATGTGCCGGGGCATACTACTTCGGTGATCTTGTAAGGTCCCTCCCAATTTGGGGCCAATTTGCTCTTCTGAACTGGGAATGAGATGGCCAATTTTCTGAGGACCAGGTCCCCTTCTTTGAGGTCCGTGGGGCGGACTCTCTTGTTGTATGCCAACTCGATCCTTCTTCGGTAGCTTTGTTGACGAATGGCAGCTCTTTCTCGAATCTCATCTATCAGGTCTAGACTTGCTCGGAGCTCTCTGGCGTTTTGCTCTTCTTCATAAGCTATTAGACGAGGAGATGGTATTCCGACTTCTAGGGGGATAATGGCCTCGGACCCATAGGTGAGATTAAATGGGCTCTCTCCTGTGGGGGTCCGTTTTGTGGTGCGGTAGTTCCACAGCACGTTGGGAAGCTGATCGACCCACAAGCCTTTGGAACACTTATCTAACCTCTTCTTAATGCCAGAAAGGATCTGTCGGTTAGCATTCTCGGTTTGGCCATTCGACTGGGGGTGAGAAATAGAGGAGACCCGGTGTTGGATGGCAAGGTCTTCGCATAGAGCTCGGAAGGCAGTCCCGGTGAACTGTGTTCCGTTGTCTGTTATTAGGACCCTAGGGACGGCGAATCAGCAGATCACACTCTTCCAAAAGAACTGAACAACCTTGTTCTCGGTGATCGTGGCCAAGGGCTCGGCCTCTATCCATTTCGAGAAGTAGTCGATCGCCACGACTAAGAATTTGAACTGTCCGGAAGCTGGTGGAAATGGCCCTAGTAAATCCATCCCCCACATTGCAAAGGGGATCGGACTTGATAGGGAAGTGAGTGGAGCTTGTGGGAGGCGTCGGATGTCGGAGTACTTCTGACAGGAGCTGCATTGCCGAACGTGCCGTTCGGCGTCTCGTAGGAGAGTGGGCCAGAAATATCCGTAGTTCAACACTTTGCGGGCCAAGGATCTGGATCCCGAATGTGCCCCGTCGATGCCCTTGTGAAGTTCTTGCAGGGTGTAGTCGGCCTGTTTGGGGGAGAGGCATCTCAGGTAAGGCCGGCCGTCTACCTGTGTGAAGGAGCATTTGTATAAGATACCTCCGATCAGTGTGTAACGCTCGGCTCGGGTTCTCACTCTTCGAGCTTCCTTGGGATCCTTGGGGAGGAGTCCGTCCCTTAAGAATTCGACGAGGGGTTTCATCCAGTTATCTTTGAGCAGGACAGGCAGCAACTCCATAAAGTCGGGAGTTTCGTCCTCTATACTTGGCTTCAGAAGGACTTCTATCAAAACGGTCTGCTCGGGACCTTGAAGGGAGGAAGAGGCTAGTTTGGAGAGGGTGTCGGCCTGCGCGTTTTCTTCCCGAGGGATTCGTTGGATGAGGGCTTCTTCAAACAGTGCCATGAGGCTCTTGACCTTGGCTAAGTATTTAACCATCCTGTCATCGCGTGCTTCATACTCGCCGTTGACCTGATTCACGACTAGCTGAGAGTCGCTAAAGATCCAGAGGCATTGCGCACCAGCATTTCGAGCCATTCCAAGGCTGACTATGAGTGCCTCGTATTCTGCTTCGTTGTTAGAGGCCTTGAAGTTGATACGGAGGGAGTATTAGAGGATGAAGTCATCTGGGCCTGCCAGAATGACCCCTGCCCTGCTTCCCTCATTGCAGGAGGATCCGTCCACATAAACCGACCAGACGGGTGGTCCCTTCACTGTTTGGCTGGACTCGGGAATGGTACTCTCAACTATGAATTCTGCTAAGGCCTGAGCCTTGATCGCGGTCCGAGGCTGATAAGTTATATCGTGCTGGCTTAGCTCGATAGACCATTTCATAAGGTGACCCGAGGTTTCTGGCTTGTGGAGGACCTGCTTCAGTGGTTGGTCGGTTAAAACGACCACCGAATGGGACTGAAAGTACGGGCAAAGTTTTCTCGCGGCCATCACCAGGGCATAAGCCATCTTTTCTATTTTCGGATAGCGGAGCTTGGCATCCCAAAGTACCTTGCTCACGTAGTAAATGGGCTTTTGAGCCCGGTCTTCTTCCTTTACCAAAACTGCACTGAGGGTCTGCTCGGAGGCTACCAGGTAGAGGTAGAGGGGTTCACCAGGAATTGGTTTGCTGAGGAGAGGGGGATTGACGAGGTAAGCCTTGAGCTGGTCGAAGGACTCCTGTTGCTGTTGTCCCCATTCAAAACCTTTAGCCCCTCTGAGGGCTTTGAAGAAGGGGAGGCATTTCTCCCCGGACTTCGAGAGAAAATGCCCTATGGCAGCCAAACGGCCTGTTAACCTCTGAACTTCCTTAACATTTTTGGGAGGGGCCATGTCTAATATGACCTTGATTTTCTCAGGGTTTGCTTCAATTCCTCGTTGGCTAACCATGAAGCCGAGGAACTTTCCTGACGAGACTCCGAACGCACATTTGTCCGGATTGAGTCTCATGTTGTGCTTTCTCAGAACATCAAACGCCTCTTGGAGGTCGGTTACATGATCAGGACCTCGGATGCTTTTTGCAAGCATGTCGTCAACATATACTTCCATATTGCGGCCGATTTGAGCTTGGAAAACCTTGTTGACGAGGCGTTGGTATGTGGCTCCGGCATTCTTCAAACCGAAGGGCATGACCCTGTAGCAATAGAGGCCCTGGTCGGTCACGAATGAGGTCTTTGGGATATCCGGAGGGAACATCCGAATCTGGTTGTAGCCTGAGAAGGCATCCATGAAGCTGAGGAGCTCATGTCCCGAGGTGGCATCGATTAGAGTGTCAATACTCGGAAGAGGGAAGGGATCCTTGAGGCAAGCCTTGTTGAGATCGGTAAAATCAATACAAATCCTCCAAGTCCCATTGGACTTCTTCACCATTACTACATTTGACAACCACTCGGGATAGTTCACCTCTTGTATGAACCGGACCTTCAAGAGCTTGTCCACCTCCTCTTTTATAGCTAGCTGGCGCTCGGGGGAGAACTTGCGCCTCTTCTGTTGAACCGGTTTGGACCCCGGAACAACACTGAGGTGGTGGACCAAGAGCTCTTCGGAAATTTCGGGCATGTCTGCAGCTGACCAAGCAAAGAGGTCTCGGTTCCTTCGGATGCACTGTACAATGTCCGAGTATAGGGCGGACGGGAGGGTCTTGCTAACAAAGAACTTTCGAGTTGGATCCTGCTTAGAGAAGAGCACTTCCTCCAATTCGTCCACCAGCTCGGACGTCGGTCGGGCAGCATCTTAGGGGATTTCCAGAGTTTCTAAGGAGAGGACAGGACCGAGGGTAGAGGTCATGTAGCACTTGCGGGCTGTTTCCTGATTGCCTTTTACCTCCCCTACTCCGGCCCGAGTTGGAAACTTCATTTTGAGGTGATAGGCAGAAGGGACGGCTTCAAGGACAGCTAGGCCGGGCCGACCCAGAATGACATTGTAGGCTGCAGGGACATCTACGACCATGAAGTCCATCGACTCCGTTCGGGTAGTAGGAGTTTTGCCAGTGGTTACGTCGAGGGTGATCACCCCTTCAATAGTCACCGGCACTCCCGTGAACCCATGGAGCGTGTAGCCGGCGGGCTTGAGTCTGTCTCGAAAGAGCTTTAGGCCTTTAAAAGCGGCGAGAAAGAGGATGTTAACGGAGCTGCCGTTGTCCACTAGGATCCTCTCTACTTTGAAGTTCGCCATGTGGAGGCTGATGACGAGTGCGTCACAATGAGGGGTGCGGACACCTTCAAGATCTTCGTCTGAGAATGTGACGGGCACTCCGAGGCCTTTGGGAGGAGGGGTGGCGCGAACCGAATTGACTTCTCTTATAAATGCCTTTCGAGAGGAGTTTGAGGAGCCCCCCATTGGGCCCCCATGAATGAGGTGCAGGACACGCTCCTCCTCGAAGTCAGGCATTTCATCGCGTTCTGGACGCTTATTAGCCCCCCGAGGCGGGGGAGGAAGTTCGGCTCGATCCTTTCTTACGAACCTGGTCAGCTACCCCCTCTGGATGAGGGCTTCTATCTCATTCTTCAGGGCCCGACAATCGTTGGTGTCGTGGCCGTGGTCCCGATGATAACGGCACCACTTCTCTTTATCCCTTTTCTTGGCGGGAGTGTTCATCCTCGAAGCAGGAGGTATGATCCCTTCCTTCTCAACTTCCATCAGAATGGTAGAGACATTAGTGGTAAGGGGAGTAAACTTCTCGAATCTGGGAGGAGGTCGGCGCTGGCCGGCATTATCCTTCTGGAGCTTCTTGGCTCCTTCCTCCTCTGTTCCCTTTCTCTTAAATCCGGAGAAAGATCCCTCCAAGTTGGGGCGGTGCTCGGCTTCTTCTGCCCGAATGTACTTTTCACTTCGGAGGAGGAGGTCAAAGAAGTTCTGTGGGGGCTTCTTGGCGAGGGAGGAGCGGAGGTTGGAATTGAGGACATTGGACTGAAATGCTGCTGCAGCGACCGACTGGTCGAGGGATGCTATAGACCTGGCTTCAGCTATGAACCTCTTCACATAGTCTCTCAACTTCTCACCCTTCTTCTGGTGGAGGTACAGTAGCGAGATGCTGGTCTTCTTAGTTCTACGGCTACTTACAAAATGGGTGACGAAGAGGGTCTCAAATTGCTCGAAGGAGAATATTGAGGATGGGGCGAGGCGAGAGTACCATTCTCGAGCCGAACCTTTGAGAGTTGCAGGAAAGGTTTTACAGAGCAAAGCATCGGAAGCTTGATGGATGAGCATTAGGGTCTTGAAGCTCTCGATGTGATCGACGGGGTCAGTTTCCCCGGAGTAGGTCTCAAATTGAGGAGGCTTGAAGCCGATTGGTACAGGTGCGTCCATTATGGTTCGGGAAAAAGGAGGTTGCTAGGACGAAGGGTCCTTCCTCTAAGTTCTTCTTCTCGGTCTAATTGACCCAAGCACCTCTCCATCTCATGGAGACGGCGGTACACAGTGTCGTCCCTTCGACGGTAATCAGCCGATCCTCTAGACTCGTCTTCGTACGAGGGAGAGCGGGGGCACGACGACGGTAGCTCCTGGAGCGGCGAGGACTTTGCACATGCCAGGAATTGCTGGGAGCTGGAGCAGGAGATGGTGACCGTTGGCGAGGACTTCGGACCGGAGGAGGAGGAGAGGGGATCTTGGGTGCATTGGTGTTGGGACGGAGATTGAGAGCTTGTAGGACGGTCGCTTGGAACTGCTGGAACTTGGCACGGGTGATGGGTGCCTCATCGTTCCTAGGCTGTTGCCGACCTGCGAGGGAGTGTGGCCTTCTTCTGTAATGCTCGGGGGACTCTCTCTGCCCCCTTCGGGTAGGGGACCTTTTGTATTCTCGGCGGTGAGGAGACCGCTCATCCGGACGGTGTTGGCGGGAGGTTCCCTCTCGGGCCCGCTTTTCATCCAGATGGCGGCGAAGGTCCTCATCCTTCTGCCGGTTGAGGACGGTGTGGTGGTGATCGGAAGCTCGGGGATGGTGAGAGGCCATAGAGTCCGAATAGGCGTTATGGATGGAGACGTGGTCCGGATGGAGAGGTTGTTTCTGCAGATTGGGACCTTTGGGAGGCTGTTGGTTCTGAGGAGCAGGCGGGCCCTATTGGAGTGGGTCCTCCGCCTGAGGAAGAAGTTGTCCCTGCAGTTGAGCGAGTTGAGGGGGAACTTCTTGTTGCTGATCGGGGTTGGGTCCTCGGTTGGACCCTCTGGATCTGACTTTCCTAGGATGCATGGCTGGAGAGATCTGTCTAACGGGAAAAGGGGAGGTTGCTATTCGTTAGTTTCCCACAGACGGTGCCAATCTGTTGCCGCTAAATTTGGTGTGGGGGCAAACAGATAGTATTTGTGGATTCTTAGAAAAACTGAATAGCAAACCTGTATACCTGTTCCGTTGGAGTTTGACGCTGACTCCCGCCGTATACCTGCAAAAAGTGCGACACACCAGGGTTGTTCCCGGCGACGCACCCTCCGATGCTCAAGTCAGTAATCAGGGATGATTAAGAAAGAGCGCAAAAACTGGAGAAAGATTGATTACCTCTCAATGGAGATGGATGGGGGGTATTTATAGGCGCCGCTGGGATCAGATTAGGAATGTAATCCCCATGTGGTTAGATAAGGAATGTAATCCCTAATTCCCAGTGAAGGGATAGATATGAATCAGGGCCGTTGATTAGGATTTAATCAGAAACCCTAATTCTATCCCTTCTGGACCGGGTTCGCTGCGGGTTGAAACCCGCACCCAGTTGAGGTGGATCCGTTTGCGGGTAAGTGGGTCTTCGGGGAAGATAACCAGTACCCGCTTCAGACCCGTTGGTAGGTGAAATTACTGTTTTACCCCTGAGCTTCAAGATTCATGCCCGATTTGGACGGTTCCGATTTAATCCCATTTTTAGCCATATCAGCACCCACACCAAAAATAGCTGCAACAGATTGGCGCCGTCTGTGGGAAACGAAAAAGCAATCCAACTTTCTTCATCAGCAGAAGTAGTTTCAAGCTATGCACCCGAAAGAGAAGGGGAAGGCAGCGGTCTCCAACCGAAAAGCAACTCCTCTTCCTCCTCCTCCTCCTCCAGTTCAAAATGTTCTTCTTTAACAGCCTCCTCTTCAACAGGCCCCTCCAGGGTTTCGGGGGGCTGCCCAAGGGGGCTCCCGTCGAAGTCGTCCAAAGCAACATCCTCCGCATGACCATGTTGCGGTTTCCAATCCTTCAGTTGACTCTATGGCTTCCCAAAGCCCTCCCGAGCGGGATCTCCGTCCAGTGATTACCAACTGCCAGAACGGGGTTGACCTCCAAACTTGCCTGAATGGATGACGAGCCCTTGGGGGAGTCCATCAACCTGAGCACCCAGGGGTCTCAAGAGTCCGGACCCCCTGCAGACCGAGGACCAGAAGATCCCCTCCCCCGAGGAGGCGAAGAGTGTCCCCTCAACGCCATCGACAGAGAAGTCATACTCCAATAAACTGAGCAACGCATAGGGACCGCCAAGCTGGAGAGGCACCAGTTACAAGGGCGGAGTTCCAAGATTTTCAAGAGGTCGTTCTGCGGGCCCTCAACGTCGCTCCCAACCACGAGCAACGGGCACCTAGTCCTCAACCAACTACAAGCCATCACCACCGCACTCCTAGTCCCCTTTCGTGTGGGAAAGAGTCTAAGGGCTCGACAAGATATGACCGAAGGGAAGACTCGGTCTACCGCCGTCTCCACGAGATGGAGAGGCGCCTTGGCCGACTTGACAAATAAGAGGAACAACGGGCGAGGAATTTCTGCCCGATCAGGCCTTTGTTCTCCCGGGCCATCATGGAAGCCCCGGTCCCGGAAAACTTCAAGCTCCCTAACTTTGAGTCATACAACGGGGAGTCGGACCCCGCCGACCACATCGAGAGTTTTAAAACTCTCATGATGATCCACCAGGCTTCGGATGCGCTCCTTTACAAGACCTTTCCTGTCACGCTGAAGGGGCCTGCGTGAGAATGGTACTCTCGACTTGCCCCGGCCGCCATCTTCTCATTCGATCAGTTCGAAGAGCTCTTCTTTACTCATTTCGTGAGTAGCCGCCGGGCCGAGAAAACAAGTGCATATTTGGTGACCCTCAACCAAAGAAGGGGTAAACACCTAAGAGATTACGTTCGGTGCTTCACCGCCGAAGCCCAGTCTATTGCCTCCCTCAACCAACCAGTAGCCTCGGGCACAACGTTACTAACACCGACCTCAAGGCGTCCCTTGCCAAGAAGCCTCCTCAGGACTTCTCAGAACTCCTGCTTAGGAGTGAGAAGTACATCTGAGTGGAAGAGGCTCTCAACCCCCCCCCCCCCCTCCCCCCACTCTCGAGGAATCATCTTCTGGGAACAAACGGAAGAATACGAGTGAAGAAGGGTCACAGAAACTCCAGAGGGACGACGATGGCCAACACCGGCCAACTCCTCGTTTTGAGAAGTTCACACCTCTCAGTGCTAGTATAACAGCAGTTCTTATGGAGGTGGATAAGGAAGGACTACTCCGTGCTCCTCCTAGAATGAATACCCCTGGCAAGAAAAGAAACAGGGATAAGTGGTGCCGCTTTCATAGGGACCACGGCCACAACACAGATGATTGTCGGTCTCTCAAAGAGGAGATCAAAGAACTCATATAGCGGGGACACCTGGACAAGTTCGTCCGGAGAGACGGAGCCAACCTTCCATCCCGAGGAGCCTACAAGCAAACAGAGAGGTCTGCTGAGTTCCAAGATTCTGAACTTGGGGCCGTTCTCCACCTCATCCAAGGAGGTCCAATGGGGGGAGAACCCAACTCCTCCCAAAAGACCTTCACCCTATCGTAGAAGTAGGATCTCGGTTTTCAATAAGGCCGATGCTTGTAACCCGGCCAAAAACATGTAATAATGGTTCGCCCCATCGAAGCAGCCATTTAGTTTATTTCAATAAAACTTAAACTTTTGTCTATTATTGCACTTGCTTCATTTCTACTTCTCCTAGTCACTTCTACGACTCGCTAAATGGTAAGTTCGGATTCTAGCTTGTCTTACAGGGCTGTTCCTACAATTTGCTAAGCTCAAAAGACGAGTTCGGAGTCCAACACTTTGTTTGACATTGCCTTAGCCACTTGCAAACTGATGAACACATTATTATTCACTTTTTTAGAGCAATAATCTTAATATAATTAGACATTTAAAAGCTCTATATATGGTATTTAACTCTTATTTTCTCTTTTCCACAGGAAACAGCTTATAACAGCAAAACGAAGCAGATTCAGGACTTCAAAGATGATACACAGAGGAACAGTCGACTTATTCCCAAGAGCAGTCGGCTGGCCTGATCAAAGATGAAATCTACAGAAGTCTCGACTCAGTCGACTGGTCCAGAGATAAGTCGACTGGTCTGCGGCGGAGTAAACAAATTAAATCTTCAAAGATACACCTGCATCTAATTTCAAATCTATTTGAATCAAGATTTTATGCAGCGAATCAAATCTAAAGACAGGGTATTTCCAAGTGGACGTGGTGAACAGATAAGGAAGGAAAGGAGAAAAGAGAAAGATATTAATCATCAAATCAAATAAAGAAGGATCTTCCTGAAAAAGTGGAAACCCTAATTCTCAGCCGT